>OY288268.1:95541289-96033789 GCA_958450335.1 Hibiscus tridactylites
AAATTATTTTTTTTGGCCAAAGGATACTTTCATTCAAACTAAAGAAAAGGTACAGCAAAAGGGTCACCCAAGGGACCCACAAACGAAGGGAACATACGGACATCCGAAAGCACAAAAGACAGGCCATAAATGACCTGAAAACGAAAAGCGACAACCGAAAAAACATCCGACCACCTGCTAACTGGAAACCAATTGCGATGGTTACATGAAAACATAGAAAAACGCAGCAAAAGGCATGGAGGACCATGCACACCTTCAAACAGGAAACACAGATCAACATCCAAGGTCCCCGACCATGTAACAGGGGACAAAGCAAAAGGACTCGAAAAAACATCCGCTCTTGAAGCGAAAAGGGACCATGCGTCCAGCGGCGAAGCCCTGGGTAGCATCATAACAGCAACAAAGCCCAACGGTAAGAATGGGAACTCCAACGCCGTCCATCGTATTCCTTGGCTACCAAGACCATATCTGACTCCACCGGAGAGCTCTATCTAGAGGCAGGCTTTCACAGTTGTGACCCTTGTCACGGTGATAGTAGACATGAGCTTTGAAAGGTAGCTTGAGAACATGATACCGGGATGAACATCCTTCCAGGACTGAAACACAGAAAAACGGAAGCCAAAACAACAAAAACCAGCAACAAAGCAACGTAACCTAAAGCTGAAACGCTCACGACAAAACGTAAAACGGACAAAGCTACGACTACTTAGGGAAGGTCTCAGAACCGCCGCCACCACCCTCGCCTTCCACAAGTCGATGGCGGGAGGCAAAGACTTCATGCTCGTTGCGGATAACTCGCGCCGGAGCTATCCACAAACATTCGAATGACACCGCAAAAACTAGGGATAAAAACCCAAAAGCCTTCGTGGTGATTCCCATAACAATCGAAAAACCACATAATAGGCAGGGGAAATTTTCGATTTTCATGCTCAGCTATCATCTTGTAAAACACGCATCCTGCACGATAATTGACCGAATATAGCCATATGTTGAAAGAAGATCTCACAAATCTCAGAATTGATCGAAAATGAGGCAAGAGAATCCCATGATATCTGGGAAAAGTTTGCTGCAGCGATGTCCCATCAAACCAAAATATATTTGAAAAGTCAAATATTTCCAAATAAGGTCCCCCCGTGAAAAGACCTCCAAGCCCCTGTCAAAAAAACCTTTTCCAGCCTCATTTCGTGAACTGATTCTGGAGGACCCAATGGTCTACCGTCAACGATCAGGCCAGGTCCGATCTGGGGGCCGAAAGTTGAAAAGAGCAGCGTCTGCCGATCATCAGCTACACTTCCTGCATTAGCAACCCATCCAACCTTCCACACTATATTGCCATACCAGAGAGCAGCATTCAAACACAGACTATCGGTCTGAGCCTCCGAGGAGCCGATGGCATGGTCAATATGCTGACTGTACAGTGAGCGGCGGTCGCCTTGAAACTTCGCTCGCGAGACCCCCCCTCTCATGCCGAACCAGGTAAACGTAGTAGACTTGACAAGACCGTTAAGCAGTTTACCGGAGCTCCACAACAGCAGGTTGAGGGGCTCGACACCAGGAAACGGCCAGGCCCTGCACAGCAGCTTCGCCGAGGGAAGCTCACGGACTGAAGGATAAAGACGAAAGACGCCGTTTGCGCCCCTAAAAACCACCTGCAGATCTGCACGACGGAAACCACCAAACCGGGGAGCGTCTTCCCTGAGCCGGCAACGACGAGCTGAAACCGATAATGAAAAGACGACCACCGGCTTGCTACGAACGACTGACGGGGAGGAGACCGAACCAACGCCCTGCTTGAGCCGACGCCGGTCGCAAAAGGTCTTTGGGGGAACGGCGCGTGGAAGCGCGTTCAAACGATTCATTTGTCTTTAGGGAGAGTTGTACTCATCTCTTAGCTTTAAAAAAATATTACTCCTATCTTTTTCAACCAACTCCATTCGCTAGTGTCCAACTTGTCTCATGTTTCGATGCAAAAGGTTGTCCAACTCCATTTGCTAGTGTCCTTGATGGTGGTGGCCCGAATAGAAATCATTTTTTTTCTCTGTGTCTCTATTTATACCACATTAAAAGAAATGGGATTTAATATTTAAGATTAAAAATTTAAAAATTTGAAGTATAGTGTATTTTCTAGAGTATATGGTTTAAGATTTAATTTTGTGTATTCTTTTACTGATGAAAATAAAAAAACACCGAAAAAGAGCAGATAATTTTTATTTGTGGTAACCCTACCATTGGATGTAGATTTGTTGCTCCAGGCAGGAAATGAGTTTTTTAGTAACATGTTAGAAAACTTAAAACGAAAGGTCCAACTCGACAGCTCGTTATTATTTTATAAATTATTTTATGATTTTTGGTGGTTGCCTTAAAAAATTATGTTCTAAGAAGTTTAAATACTAGTTGAAAACTCTAAAAATTTTGTGAATTGCTAGGTAGTTTACTCATAAATTTTGGTTTCAAATTTTCAAAATGTTTTGTATTTCTCGAGAATTTAAAAAGTTAATTTGTATTTGAAGAACTAATGTTTTGATATAATAATTGAAAAATAGTTTTAGACTAAATTGAAAAGATTTCAAAAGTTCCTTTAAGTCCAAACAACTTTGAAATAAGTTTGTGGATGTTTTTAAATGGTTTTGGCAAGGTTTAAAACGTTTTTAAGTAAGCAAACCAGGGTTTTCAAGGTACCTGTTTCGATATAGAGGGACTTGTTTCGAAACAGTTTAAAACTACCAAAACTCGTACCGAAACAGGGTTTGTCTGTTTCGATACGGAGGGCTTTCATTTTGAAACACACCTTTGGTGTTTCGATACGCCCAACAGTCAAAACCTCCCCAACAGCTATTTTCCCAATGCATTTTAAATTACAGCTCAATTGTCATCGTTCTGAAACAGTTGTAACCGTTTTGATACAAGATCAAGATCATTTTGAAACGGCCATAGGCGTTTCGATACGGCTTGCTGCATCAGCCCTCAACAGCTAGTTTTGAAGAAGGGTGTTTCGATATGGGGTCGCTTATTTCGAAACAGACAATTGCAGAACACCATTAATGGTGGGAAATAAAGTCTCCAACGGCTCCAAAACAACCACAACGGTCCTCAACGGCTACAAACTCAATTGGGAGTATAAAAAAGACCTTCAAGCATCAAGAGAAGACTAATGCTTCAATTGTCAACAACTATATAATGTCAAAATTGTCTTTATGGCTTAAATTGTTCATTCATTGTATAGACAACACTAGTGAGCCTAAATTGTCAAATTTGTTCAAGTGTTTAGGTTTGGGTGAGTGAGCTTAAGATTGCAAACTATATACATAGTGAGGGATTTCAAGTTTGCTCTAATTTCTCTTGTAAAGAGTGTTTACTCAAGCTTTGGATTAGAAAGTTTTGACTGTGTAAAGGTTGCCTCCTTAGTATAGAAAAGGGAAAGAAATTCAAGAGTGAATTTATTGAAATTCTTAGTGTGAAGCTAAGGTACTAGATGTAGGTGCTTGTTAGAAGGTCGAACTATTTTAAATCCTTGTGTCTTTTGCCTATTTTTCAACTCCCACAAAATAACCTAAATATCCAACTTCTCCAACACTTGGCGAGCAAGAACGGTTGTAGAAAATCGAGCACATAAAACCCAACAATTGGTATCAGAGCTTGGCTCAATTGAAGAGGATTTGTAACACCCTAATAAATGGTATATAAAAAGGAAAAAAAGGAAGAGGAAATGCTATTAAGGGGGTTTAACCCTTAACCTTTGGAGAAACAAGCCCAAGCTTTAACCATTCAAGCTAAAGCATTCATTGGTGTTGTTCTTCACTCTTTTAATTTTAAACCATATTTTTGTGTTATGTATCAATAATAATTATAGCCAACTAACCCATCTACCCCAACTAATGCCCCCTGTTGGATCTGGAAATATCCAGATATCTCCTAGTTTTTATCTTCTCAATTAGACGTTTCAACTAACCTCGATCGACCGCCGATCTGCCTCAATCGTCGCGTCGTGGCCATCACCGCCACTATCTTCGGAAGCGTCTTGACATCCAAAAGCTAACCTCGACGGTCACTCGCGCCAAGGAGTCGTCGTTCGTCGTCTAAGCTACTTAAAAGGCTCGACGAGAACCCAACCCCGATCTCCACCGCCCACCAGTGATCGTCATCACCTTCTCTACCGTGTTCGTCGTCGCGTGTCGATCTCAGACATCACCGTCACTCGCAGAATTGTGTAGGCAATCGACGTGGAGAACGGCTCAAAGTTTCGACAGAGATCAAGGGTTCTGCCTCTGTTATTTAACGATTCTGGTCGCCCCGATCACCCGTCCGTCGTGGTTACCACCATCAGCATCACCAGAAGCGTTGCGACGTCCCAATCTCATCCCTAGCCTCCACGCGCGGAACTGAACCGCCTTTCACCAGCAAGGCTTGTTTAAAGTTTTGGCCAGAAACCCCAAATCGCCTCCTCCAATTTCGCCATTTTTCTACTGTCATCTGCCATTTGTTTGTCACGATGTCACCTCTGACGAGCTCCTTGGCCCGAGACAAACAAAACCCTGGTGGTTGATCGTCGGTACAACACCGTTAAAGGCTTCGTCAGAGGTTCGTCATTTTTGGCGAAGTTTCGACCTTTTAGGTAATTTCTGGTGAGCTTTCCAGCCTAAATGAGTTGTTTTTGTGTTGGTTGTATTCTTGAACTAATGAGCTTTTGGAACCTGGAAGAATCGAGTATTTTGGGGGTCGACGGCGGCATTCCAATGAACTGCCGACGAGTTTCTGACCGGGGTAAGTGACCCGAGTCTGAACAGGTATATTCGACTCGTACCCAAACCCAAATCCGATTCGAATCCGTTTAACTCGACCCGGGTTTAACTGACCCGATCGAGTCAATTGAGTCAACCCGACCGAGTCAACTGAGTCAACCTGACAGAGTCAACCGAGTCAACTCGGTTGACTTTGAGCATTGATTGTGACCGTTGACGTCAGTGTTGACTTTGACCCAAAAAGTCAAATTTCCTAAATATCCCTATTTTATGTTTTTCGACGCCCTGAGTCCAATTTTAAAGTTTGTTTCGTAAAATTTTGACCCGAAGGCTTCCGAATCTGACCTTGAACCCGAGAATACATGTGTTTAGTTTTTTCAATTTAAGAGGGGTGACCAAGCTAAGGATTAATTATGGATTTTGTGTAATTCAAGGTGTTCACAATTATTTGTATCCGAGATATTGAGGGATGTCGAATTCAGGTTCGAGTGAATAATTAAATGGAGTATTGTGGATCGATCGATGTGGCTTAAAATTAAGGTAATACATTACTACCCCTTGTATGCATTATGAACATGTTAGTATTCGGTTAATGCATGCATAAATATGATTATGAGTACTATTAATTTCTGCTTAAGTCAAAGCAAATATGAAAATGAGTATGACAATCTAGATAAGATTAGAATAATCGAATGAAAAGGTGATAAATCAAAAGAATATGAAGTTCAATAAACAATTAACAAGGCGGCCAATCTCCAAACTCGATTAACAATGTCAATTGGCCAAACGGCAAAAAAAATATTTAGATATGAAATGATGAAAATGCCCTCAAAATGGAAATGACAAAATACCCTTATAATGAAGTGGTGTTGAAATCTAAATTGGACCCGGTAAAGCAATTGATTCATCTGAAAAATCTCAAATTTCTCAGAACGATACAGTAATAAGACTTCAACATTCAAGAGCGATAGGTACCTGAATTTAACATAAATCCTAAATATATCTCTGAAGATAAATCTCTTTTTTGGGGAAACTTCATGTATGTTCGGATCAATCAAAATGTCAGAAGGTACATAGTTGATATTAACAGTTGAATCAAGTAAGAGAATTGGAAATACTAATACGATCAAATTAGCAAATGACCAAAATGTCCTTAGACATTGAAATTTTTATAATTTACTGAATTGGTGGGTCTACCCCCGTGTGTTTAAAATATTGGATGGGTGGAATAAGGTTGAAGGGGCCGAAATAACTGGAAGGATTGAGTATATCGATATGTATGAATTGGAAAACTCGACTAAGATGCCATCGGGTACCCAAAACTACTAAATTAACCACATGATGGAGTATAACTAGAGATTAAAATGATTGAGTGGTTTGAAAAGGGGCAAAAGAACGTAAATGAATGCAATTTAAATAATCGGGATACCATCTTGATCCAAAATAAGTTAAAGCGTTGAAATCTTGAGCTCTTGATCGCATGCAAGTGATTGTAATACTCAAATGGGTTTGAAGCTTGGTTTATGTAGGTCAATCATCTCTTAATACTATATGTTAATGGATGAGAACTACACAAATGCATGTTCAACCTCTTAAGGCTTGTTCCGAGATAATGTGACAACGATTTATACAGATGTATAAACATCCAGAGTTAAGTAGTGAACACAGAGAAAGCGTACCAATTTGAATACATGGAAAGTAGTGTATTAGAGATGAGTATAGTGAAATGGTCTTGGAAGCCTGGTAAACAGTTAGCAATCTTCAGCGCAACAAATTATTGACCTATCTCATCAGGTTTAGACTATAGAGTTGCCCTAGAGTGTTAAATGACCAAAATGCCCTTGTTGGCCAAAAGGATCGAAACAATCTGATATATTTGATATCCTAAATGATCATATTGTATCGATTTTCGAATGCCTAGTTAGAGACATTGATTACAAAGTGTTTTTTAGGGACACTGTTTTTGAAATCAGCTCAGAATTGTCAAAAGTTCAGTGTTTTCTCTTTCCTTGTAAATATCAAATACCTCTGAGAAATAAATCATTTCACCTAGTGTGTTCCAAGTGCACATAAATATCCTCTCCGCTTGCACCATAGATTGTCTCGTGATCTGGGTCATGACTATCAATTAACCATAATATACCTTTGTATTAGAACTGAAACTAAAGATTGCTTCATATCTATTGTTATAACCGATTATTATTTATTACTGCTAATTATTGTTATTACTGCTTAATGTTGTTACCGATTATTATTTTTCACTACCTAGGTCGTTACCGGAACATTTGGGATAGAGTACGAAGTTATCGTAGGTTCAACCTTGATCAGGCTGGTAATTCCTTACAATTTCAGGTTCCTATGCTTTGGCTAGGGTAATTCCTTACCATACCAAAGGTATCCCCTTAGGCTGGCACCTACGCCCAATGTGCCTGAGTTAATGTCCGTTATAGTTGCAGTTCTGAGGAACTGCATATCGGAGTTTGGTTGGAGGGTAATTAGAAAATCTAAAATGAACATTATCGCTAACATTATATAACCATGAAATAATGTTCACCACACTGTTACCTCGTATGTGTTAACTTTGCATTGTTGGAACACACACTAAGCCCTTGACCCAACTAACGTAA
Source organism: Hibiscus tridactylites (assembly GCA_958450335.1). Classification (NCBI taxonomy): domain Eukaryota; kingdom Viridiplantae; phylum Streptophyta; class Magnoliopsida; order Malvales; family Malvaceae; genus Hibiscus; species Hibiscus tridactylites. The sequence continues at coordinate 95,548,656 of OY288268.1, forward strand.
TTCATATCTTGACAAACTCTTTGGTCTATATGTTCCTATTATGATACTCAATGATTGAATAAAAAACAATCCTATCATCTTCATGTATACCGTTTCTTTGAAATATCTGATCGTATTTCAGAGCCTATTGTTGTCCGAAACATCATGACAATGTTTTGCTTCCCCTATACATGCATGTTCTTGTAGTATCATTTGGTAGTTCTGTATTACTGAGCTTTTCCAAGCTCACATTGTTTTCACCAACGCAGGTTAAATGAAATCTATCATGGCTTGATGATCAACGTTAGTGTTTGGAGTTCTCTCGATGTTGCTTTTGGAGTATGGTACCAACATAGTTAGTGGGCATGCACGTCATGTATTGTTTTATGATAGTGTCTGTAAAACATTTTCTAAAATTTATGTTATATGTTTAAATGAATTCCTGAAAGACTATCTTAAACCAAAATTAACTTTATAATTTAATAAGTGTTTTAAGGAAAAATATTTTTTTATGTGGATATTTACCGTGGGTCGCTCTTCTGGCCCTAATGTGACTTCCTAAAACCCGTGGCAACGCATAGGCGAGTTTAGAGGTTACATGATTAACAAACATGATGCAATAAAGGAGATTGGCATGCTGAAGCAGGAGATCGAAATTCTTCAGAAAGATGTCAGCTACACTTTGATTTATTTCAGAAAGTTTCGCATGCTCAATTATCAAGCTCATAACCTATAAAAATTCACACTAGTCACCTAGACGTTCATTCTTTTAACATTTGCAACACCAAATTTGACAAGGAACGTCATTTTTATTGAGCCGATCCGTCAAGCTCGAACAACATTTCAAACAACCGATTTAACGACACAATCTATCGACAAGACACCTTTCTTCGACGGGACCAATTATACTTATTGAAAGACAAGAATGATGTTCATTGTCAAATCCAAAGACTACAAGCTTTGGGAAATTATTGAGGATGACCCGTTTGTACCACACGAAAGCACGACAAATTGGAGTGCCGACAACCACAAGAAGATTGAGCTAAATTACAAGGCTTTGCACTTCATCTTTTGTGCACTTAGCCTCAACATCTACGAAAAGATGTCTTCTTGTGAGAGTGCCAAGAAAGTTTAGGACAAGCTCGAAGTTACATATGAGGGAACAAACGAAGTAATGGAGACCAAGATCAGCCTCCTCAACCATGAGTATGAGAACTTCAAGATGGACCTGGAATAGGACATTGAAAAGATGTTCTATCAATTCTCCACCATCACCAATGAACTCAAAGGTTATGGAGAAGTCATTCTGGAAGAAAAGCTTGTCCGAAAGCTTATCTACTCTTTTCCTGAGTCATGGGACTCGAAAAAGACTGCCATCATCGAAGCTAAGAATTTGAAGACCTTGAAGCTTGATAAACTCATTGGGTCACTTCTCACTCACCAAATCATGAAGAGAGATAAAGAAGAGGAGAAGAAGAATAAAGAGATAAAGAAGATAGGAAAGAAGAAAGTCATGGAGCTTGGCATCAACACTAATGTCATTGCTATCGAAATCTCCAAATACAACCATGTTGATACACGTAAGGAGGAGGAAGAAGAAAATATAGTTCATCTCTTCAAGAAGTGTGTCCTATTCATAAAAAAACAATAAAAAAATTCAGACGTGAATCAATAAAGAAGAAGAGGGGGTTGATTTCTCTAATCGAACACATCATAGTTCTAAAGTTTTAGAGTGTGGGGGCATGTTTTTAAGAGCATTAGAAACCATTCTAATCTGATCTGAATATATTTGGTGGAATCAAACATCAATAAAAACAACACATATCCTACTGCTTTTTAACTGATTAGACAAATTTATGATCAAGTGTAGCAAAAAGTAATCAAATCTTGGATTTCACATTACCAAACTTGACCCCACATAAGATATTGTCACTGAGTCAATAACTTGTTTACCGATAAATAAGAATTAAAGTATGACTAATGGGAGATCTAGTCGAGTGGCCAAAAATGTTCGTATTAGTCTATCTTGTATGGGTTTGAATTTTGACATTCTTGAGAATATAATATCTATTTACTTAATAAAAAAATTATGACTAATGGATCCTCGCATATTGTTTAGATAGTGTAGGTCTCCTACTCTCCTTCTGCAATAAGAAGAATTTTCATTATGCTTGTGTTGTGTTGGAGTTAAATGGTCTCATTCTTATCCTTGCAAACTTGGAATTCCCCATTCCAAGATTACTAGGAGTAAGTGCGTTTTTGGGACTTTGGGCAGCTTTACAAAAGCCCAAAGGTAGCGGAACTGAGCTGGAGCACCCATGCCACCATTGCATTGGCAGTTGAGACCAAATTGGTTACTCTTTACATTTAGGAGATGGGGCAGATTAGGGGTTTGGATTGTTAAGTTTTAGAACCATTTAATGATTTAGGTTTAAGCCACTCTTTGCATCATTTTGAGTTTAAAGGCCAATTTGACATTATTATTAGAGAATACGATATGAAAAAGCAATTTTAGAATTTTTAGTTAAAATTTAAGTGTTTGAGATTGTTGTCAAAAGTGCTTATTGTTTTTGAAAATATAAATGAGGACAAATAAATAATTTTGCTAAAAAATACTTCTAGAAAATCAAGATATTCAGCTGTTAAAAAACACTTAATGTCTCAAAAGCTACTTGTATTGTATTGCTTTCGACCCCAACAATATTTTTGAAACCGAATAGAACCGAAGTCATTCAGAAAATATCATCACGGTAAAATCCTAGTGATAAAACAAATAAAAGTTCACCTCAAATCAAGCCAATCCAAGTTATTGGGAGTTAGCAATGGAATGGTAAAAAGAAATGGGACTAACCAGAAAGGAAAGTAGGCCATGACGAATAAAGATGAATAATTGTGTACTTAACAACCTATGTTTTTTATGAATGTATTAATTTAAGCTCGCAATATATTATTTTCACCATTATCATCGTCAGTATAACACGTCCACACCTTCCTAGGAACCTTTGATCTTACCGGAGTAAGATGAGGAGATGAAGATGGAATGCATATTGCTAAAAAACTACCAGAAGAATACAAAGCGTGGCAATGTATCACTACCAAGATGATGCAATGCTGCCGCCTGGGTCATATGCCAGCCACCAGGAGACGGGCTATATCCTTGCTTGAGCATGATGCACCTCATAACGTTTGAGGCTGTGGATCAGAAGGAAAAAGATTGACGAGAAATCGATGAATCATCTCAAAGCTGGTGAAGGTGATAACAGCTGCAGGTGTGGTCCTGATAAGATTCGTTGCGCACCCACGGTAGAATCCAGCGAGGCCTTCTTGCTGAAACACTTTTCTAATACAATCAACCACACCAGAATAGCGTTTCTCAGAGTGATGCCCCTGTTCCTGAAGCCTTGAACGTACCACCTATATCGTGCAAGAATAAATAACTAAAATACACAAATGATAAGACATGTTTTTAAATGCAGCTCTCAAATATTGGTCATGGCTTTGGGAAAATGAAAACAGTAACCTTATTCATAAGAAATGAGTTGTAAACAATTATACATCATACCTCGTGCGGATAAGTCAATGTGGAAGCAAATATTTTGGAAACTGATGACGCAACAGCAACATCACGTGCGCCGAGTTTATCCACTGGAGTGTTATCTGCCAAGGCCCCATTAAGTTAAAATATCTTCAATGAGTAATAATACTAAAAATATATAGGTTATTGAAATTTTAGATTATTAACCTTGATTAGCTAAATAGAATTTGATCTTCTCATATGTTGGAAACTGAATGGCAACATGACTAATACCAGCCAATGCAGGGACGAGACCACTGTTCATCACACAAAAATATGATATCCAGTTCCCGTAAAAAAAAAGAAGAAAAACTTGGTTCAAAAACAGAAGAATTTATCATTTCTTATGAACGGTGCTACAATACCTGTATAGACCCCGAATACCCTCCTCATGAGCTATTCTTCTCAAAGCAGAAAGAGTACTCCTATAGGGAACCACTCCTGCTCTCATTCCTTGAGTCTATAAAAACAAAGTGACAGATGTCAATGCATAACAGCTTTAAATCTATTTATCTTTACAAATAAAAATAAAGTACAGCATCATAGTAGAGTTACAAATAAAAAACCTTAAACCTCCTACACGGTACACCTAGATTTTAGATACAAAATATATCACCACAAAACAATCTTTCACCCATACAAGCAAACCAAACAACCTAAGTAACAGTAATCAATCATCCAGACATGATGCAGCCTGTTACTTGTGTGTGACTAAACTATTTACGCTCTATCTTCTTTTATTTTTTCCCTTCCTTCCACATTTTATTTCTGCTCCTTCTAAAAGGTTATTACTTGAGTCTGGTATAGGCTTCCCAGTTCCTTTACATTTTTTAGAGTTGGTGAGGAGTGCGAACAAAAGTACTTATGATAAGCAACCAAAGCAGCAATACAGATGAAATTTTCTATATCCTGTAACAAACTACAGCTAGAACAAAATATAACAGGCAATATAACTTAGAAATTTAATATAAGCCACTATTGCAGCATAAAGCATGACATGCTATCTAGAATTTTAATATCTTTCATCATATGTCATACATAGAAAAATATAAAGAATAAACTTGAGAGACGCACTTGAAGTCTAGTCTTCACAACCCAAAGAGGATTTGTAAAACAGGTTGTAGCAGCGCCAGCACCAGAAGCAGCTAGCATGTTAGCACCTACTGAGAGATGTTGATTCTCATCTACACTTGCACCCAAAAGGAGAAATATGTAAGAACCTAAAAAGAAAATATTCAAGATGATAGTAGATAAAAGAAAAGCTAAAAGGAATAAAAAGGGTCTAAAATTAAGACTGAAATTGCGAATCCTATGCGCTTGGAACTGACCATTAGAATAAAGATAGTTTTTGAGCTGCTCATACATTGTAAAATATACCTGCAACATCAATTCAAGCAAGCACCAAAAAGAGTGAATAAGAGAATGAGAAAAAGAGCGAAACCCAATAATCAAGACGTGCTTCACACTTGCATCAAAAGGAATACTTTAACACATGATAACAAAAGAATCCATGGAAATCTAAACAGGTGGCTAGGCTTCCTTTGAATTACATAAACCATTGAATCCTAAGAATATCGAATCTGAACTTCTCCAGAAAAAAGGTGTTCTGCATAGTTAGGAAGTTGGGACTGGAACAGCAAGTACTAACACATCTGCAATAATTTTTGTGTTGCCTGGTGAATCAAAATTATGCATGGAGAAGGAATCCATGTTTTTTTACATTTGTAACTCAACCTTCTGAGTTCTGATTTGATACCCAACTCTTCATTAGTAATAAAATTTTGCGTCTCCAGATTCAAAGTACTGAATCAAACAACACAATTGCTATAATAAGCGAGGCATGTGTGAATACTTTAATACAGAATAACAGAAGCATCCATGGAAATTCCTTTCTATAATAGAAACAGGGAATAAACAACTTACAGCCCAATTAGGAAGTAAAGCGAGTACAGTAGGAGCAAGCCCACGGTACATGCCACGCAAACCTTCCTTCTGAAAGATTTGTTCCAAGCTACCAACTATGAGACTACCTGATCAAATAATTAAACAAAAAAAAAAAAGTTAGAAAGAAAACAACAGTTTTTTATCTATTTTCTTTTCTATTTTTTCAATTCAAATGAAAGTAAATCAGTATTACATACGTCTAACGGTTGCGTTACCGAGCTCTGGCAGCCCATGAACTTGTAATCTTGTCTTTATAACATCTAAAGGACACACGAATGTTGCAGCAATAACACCTACGCGTGAAAAAAAAAAACTTCGAAATTCAGCTATTTAGATAACGGCGTAGGGGAAAAGGAGAGGAAATATTTGCGATACCGGCGGCGGCGCCAGCACCAGCATTGCAAAGGACACCCCTGGAATTAGGGGCATTGGAATCTTTGGTCATTTCTGGAACTTATTAAATAAATCTGAAAACAGGAGAAGGTTGTAGCCAAACAAAAGGAGTCCTCTCTCGAGAGGGGTATGGCCGAGAACCAGAGTCGCATTGCCAGAGGATAAAGAGCTTTGGTGTGGAGCTGGAGAATGACGCCCGAGTTAGGGTTTCGAGCTTGGTGGTTTTGGAATCAGGAGGATGGGCGCTGTACGATGAGACCGATAATTGGCCATGAGATTAGGGAAGAGAGAGAGAAGACGTGAGGTTTTTGCTTGGTATCTGTTCTCAACCGGACGATTCGCCAAACATGGGGATCCAATTGAATGAAAAGTCTCACTTTCAGAGTCAAACTATTAATAAAATAAAAAAGGCAATATTTTCACTAAGCCTCCTCCATCTCCACAATTTTACAATTTTGGTCCAACCCCTGGGCCTATGGCCTGTGGCTGTGGCTGTGGTCGTTGATACCGCACCTAACCTCTAAAAAATTTGTTTTTTTACATACAATTTAATATAAATATATAATGTTTATACTATTAGACTCGTCCCCACTCATAAATCAGAAAATACTAAGCGTTTAAATACGTTTGGACTCACATCCACATGCATATTGTATCAACGATATGTCAATCGAACTAAATTCAATCGACAAAACGAGAATTAATAATTTTAGGATAGAATTTTTTGATACATTAACCAGGTAGTTTTATTAATAAACAAAATAAAACTAGAACATAACCTACTAAAAGTTTTAGAACATCCAAAAAGAATATTAAAAGAAAATGGTAAATTTAAAAAGAAAAGATAAGCGTTGCACTATTAAGATCAAACACTTTCTCCTTGCACCAAAGAAAATCTCTACGATCCATTGTAGGAAAGGTTCATGAGGAGTTGTCAAAACACAAACTAGATGAAATCCCTAAAATCGGCAACAATCTTTCACACCTATTTTCAAAAACGACAATCCATTATAGATTACATCGGCAAACAACCTAAAAGAGAATCAAACTATATGAGACCACCAACAAACACGAATCGAAAATAATTGTTGTGAGAGTAACCATACGAACATAAAAAAATCTGCAAAAGTAACCATAGAAACGTGCCATAAGGCAGAGACATGTCATAAAGACGGAGAAAACGTTTCACAAAAGCAGAGAAAAACGCAACAAAATGTATGAAGAAAAAAATAAAATAAATAAAATAAAATATTACCATCAAACCACACTAATACTTAAAAATTTATTTGTTTCCTTTCTAATTTACCAATAAATCTATTTTAATCTTAATAATATATGATAATTCAATATTAAAATAATTGATTTTAACGGTCAGGTTGATTTTAGGTATAATTATTTTGGGTTTTAAGTCATTTTGAATTATTTATTTGACATGTTTCGAGCTCGAATTTTTTAAATTGAATCAATTCAATTAAAGTTAAGAATATTCAACTTATTACCTTATATTGAATTGAACCAATTATATTTTTAACAATAAAATTGAATAGAAGTCAGAGGAGTATAAAAATTTCAAATAAAAGTATATTGACTCAATTTTGTAAAGGGACACTTTTTAAAGGTTTGAAACATTACAGGACCTTTGATATATTTGAATCTATATTTCTCTTTTAAAAAATATTTGATTCTATATTTCTCTTTTAAAAAATATTTGAATCTATATTTTACGGACTTAAAATTGTACATAAATTATTGGTTGAATTTTTTTAATATTTTTATTATAAAAAATAAATTAATTCAATCGTTCAAAAATTAAACTTCAGATGGTATCAGTGTAAACTATAACCAAATCATAATATGTGTCATATGTCACATAGTATCGAAAATAGAATTCTTGGGACTAATAAAGCACACAAATATAAAAATAAATAAACTAGAACAATAATAAAATTATATTTTAACTAAAAAATAAATATAATTCATTGTTGGTCTTTAAATTTTAAAAAAATGAGCCTATTTTACTTTATTAAGGCTATGTTTAAAACAATAATATTAAGTTTCGTTACCAAAAAAATACTGTATAAATTTGACAAGGAAATATATGGAATAGTTTGGACAATGTCAATTGCCTCCCCATTAGGTAATTCTAATTTCTAAACCTAGGAATGTTTTTCCTCTGTCCACTTTTCCTACAAATTCTTGCATGTGCTAAATTTGGTCAGTAGCTTATTTTACTTTATTAAGGCATAATAGAGTGGAAATTGTGTTTTTAGGTTTCGAAAATTTTGACATTTTATGTTTAAGTTCCGCATTATATAAATTATATTTGAATTTTTTCTATATTTATTATAGTTTAAATCTTATGTATATTCAAATTCATTATATTATAGGTTTGGATATATTTGGTGTATTTGATTGTGTTTTGTAATAGTTGATTCTAATATAATCATTCGGACGTATTATTTGTAATTGTAATTACCATTATATTTTTACTTCTAATTATAATTTCTTTATTTTTTTTAAATGAGTAGTCAATTTTATTAATAAAAGGAAATTTTAATATGAAAGTTTACAATGCAGGTAAACAAACATGATCCGGACATAATCCTAAAAACATAAAACTAACGTCTTTAGACTATAAACAAGACCAAATAGAGAAAAGGTAAAAAAAACTAATTCAAAGACTCAAAATAAAGCAGATACAAAGCATCACCAAAGCTCAACGATGAATGTAAAAAAACATCAACAAACAACATTAAAAAATGCATATTGCAGAATTGGGCTACGTTGACAACACGTCTATTACCACAAACTCAATCGCGAACAAGAGCAGTGACTAAACTTGCATCAAAATCCAGTTTGAGGGTCCAGAACAGTGAGATCAACAAGATAATCAAAAGAACGCCATCTTGATCAGTCGTGGTGACGTCAAATCTAATCCTGATAGAAAACAAATAACAAAAAAATGTGCTAAAAAGCAAAAAAATGTACCAAACGGTAGAGGGAAGCGTGTCATGAAGACAAATTATTAAATTAAAAAGGCTAAAAATCAAAAGAATGAAACAAATAAATAAGAAAGGTTGACAGGCGATCGACAAACAACCTTAAAGTTGTTGCCGCCGTCGACCTGTGTTTAAACAAGAATAAAAGAGCGGCGACACTAGTGTAACCCTCTAAACCCGACCCAGAAGAAATGGGTCGAATCTAAGAAGTCGTGTTTGAAACTTTGTCCCTCAAGAAAAATCTTTATGTTTTAAAATTTAATATTTGTATTAATTAGTAAAATCACATTAAACACAATAATATTTCAATTACATAAAACGTAGTCGTGTAATAGTATCAAGAAAAGTTGATGAAATATTCAGAAATAGGCATGCATACTAAAAACAATAAATTCCCAAATAAAAGTGTCTGGGTCCGAAATTACATATAAATCCAACGATAAAATAAAGTTCATAAATCAAAAATAGTCCATACTGATAATATGTAATAAGTTTGATAAACGAGGTCCTCCAAGTACCGTATGCCTAAGTCTGAGTATCTAAAATAGGAACTAGGGGAGTCGGATATAAAGCTCAGCGTGTCTTTAAAGTGCAAAACACAAAACACATATATCAAGATAATCCGATAAGTATGCTCAAATTTCAATCAGACATTCTGATATTCAAGTATGCATGAAAAATGATGTATGAGACACAATGATAGGCACACATCTACATCATCGTCCAAAGAGTAAGGTTCCCAGAACTACCCTCTACATCGTCACCAAGTCCAAAATAGAATTCAGCCCAAATGGTGAAACCACTGATCTTTCTCGTACATTTTTCAACCCATATGATATGACATGTTATTCCGGTTTCTAAATCTAAATGCATTCTTGTTTAATAAACAAAGATACATCTATAAATAGTTCGATATTAATTATTCCGATTCTGATATATGATGCATGGTATATCATTATACAAATCACGTCATAAGTCACAAATCAAATAGATCGTGTCCTAAATCACAAATCATATCAGTCATGTCATATTCACACATCACATTATATCATTCACGTCACAATCATAAATCATAGCAGTCAGGTCAAACACAAGTCATACCAATATACAAACATATATACACAAGCACCGAGACATGTAGCACAAAAAGAGAACACACCTTAGGTAGTTAATAACTCAATGTCGAGAGTGATGTCTCCCACGCTCAACCTTAGCACTAAGTCAAACAGAATCAACACCTACGATAATAAGCACTACATAAGTTCCACTACTATTATGCCATGTCACTAATATATTAATACTCAACAAAAATAAACTAAACTCACGAGCAGATCTCAAAAATTGAACAACAGGAGGTCGCTCGGGTGGTGGAGGAGGAAGAATCTCTGTGTCCGAATCAACGTCACTTGAACACAAGAGTAATTTGGATCAAATTCTGATATACACAATTTCATAAATACAAAGTACAATTAAATGTAAACAGTAAAACGGTCTTTCAGGTTCGAATTTTAAAAAATGGACAGTGAATTTGAAATCAGGACGTCAAAAAACGTAAAGTTAACTTTGACCGAAAAAGTCAACACCGAAAAGTCAACAATCAACAGCGGCGGTCAACAATCAACGACGCCGGTCAACAGCGACGGTGACATCATCAAGGTCAAAGCTAATATCATACCTCATTGTCAGCAATAACGTCACCCGATTCAGTTCAGATATTGCTTCGGTTTAATGGTCCGATTTGTTTGGGTTTTGTTGGTTCGGTTCGTGTCACAACCCTTTTTAAAAGGCTCCGGCTTTTTGAAAACTTATAAAATACAGAGCCACCACCAATCTTTTTTAAAAAATGTGATTGGGTCACTTTAAAATAGAGTTATTTTAATAAAACGTTTTGTTTTAATAAAACAACAATTTTGGTCTGCGAAAACTAGAAAACAAGTTCGGGGGTCGGTTACGCATGGGGAAGGATTAACACTCCCACGACGCCAAAAATTGGTACCGAATTGATTTTTAAAATCGTTTTTAAAACTAAAATTTGCAAGTTCACAAATGTTCGACTTTATTTGTCCGTTGAATGAATATCAAACTATTTTAACAGCCTTATCGCCCGAGAGATGAACTTTAATTACCGCCAACATTTTTGGCGTTAACCCGCCATTCCCATTTGATAAGACACTGCATTAAATTAATTTCACTTTTAAAGCAACATGAAAATTCAATATGTTAAGCATTTTGTTTATTCTAAGTTTAGTTATTTAAAAATCCTAAAAAACGTCTAAGTCTTTTATTCTTAGTTAAAGGTTTAAGTTTGCTTAAATGTGTCATATTTTTTGTAAAAATTTTTTTTATACAAACATGTCTCTATGTAAATTTTTAAAACATAGCCCTAAATTTTGATCTATTTCTAATAACAAACAAAAATCTTATTTTTTGTGTTTTTTACATTTTATTATTTCTTTTTAAAAAAATCCTTTTATTTTTTGAATTTTTACTTCTCAAGTCAAGACCTTTCCTTTACCTCTTTTACATTTTTTATATTTTTTATATTTTTTTATTTTTCATTTCAAAAAGAGTTTCTCTTTAAAGATTTCTTTTTTATTTTTATACACAATTTATTTATTTAATAAAAAATATATAATGCATTGACGGTTTCCCGCCCTAATTTCATGAGTTAGGGATCCATTTTAAGGTTTATAGTATAAAGGTTTAGGGGTTAAGAATTTAGAGTTTGTGATTAGAATTTAGGGTTTATTGTTAAAGTTTAGGGTTTAGAGGTTAGGTTATAGGTTTAGGGTAATATGGTAGAGATTTAGGTTTTTACCTATAACGCCTAAATTCTAACCATAAATTTTAAATTCAAATCATAATCCCTAAATTCTAAACACATAAACCTAAGCCCCTAAACTATAAACCTTAAACTAAATCTTTAACCCCTTTTTATTTCTACCGTCAGTGAATGGTATAATTACCCTTATTTAATTGTTAAAATATTTTCTTTCTCTATTTATTTATTTGTATGGTAAACTCTTAAGGTTATTGAAGTAATGAGGCTTATAATTAGGAAAGAGTAAAATTTGATTCAACTCGACTCTTCTTGTATTGACTCAAAATTTTATAAATTTAACTCGACTCGAAAACAAATTTAAATAAAGTTTGAGTTGTAAAATGAAACTCGAATACTTCGAAATTTTTAGTAATTATTGGATCAATTTTTAAGTTCGAGTCAAGTACCTATGTGTATTATATATGTATATAGAAAGTCGTTTAAATTGAAATCAATTTGTATTATAACATTGTAAATAATCACAACTAATTTCTTACAAAAACTCGAAAACTCAACTCAACCCGACTCGAATCTCAAAAACTCGACTCAAATTGGAAAAAAATCAAATAAAATAAGACTCGTAAACTCGATTAATTTAAATTTTTTTGACTCAACTCAATCGAACGCTCACCTCTACTTATAATGCTCGTGTGGGATTTGAAAAAGCTTTGATGACTAAGTATGGTAAACTCTTGTTTTTCCCTGCACGGGTCTGGACGCCCTTCGGATTGGAACGTTTCCTCGTTTTTATTTTGACATTTTATATAGTGTGTTGTTCGGATTTGACTCTATATCAATTGTCACGAAATTAGGATTGAGTCTAACAAATCTTGCGACCTTAGACACAAATTTGAATAGTGTGTCTAAGTCCGTTTGCAAAACAAAAATGATGAAAGTAGAAACCCTTCAAGGCGCTCCAGCAACAATTCGTGACCCGACCAGTGCCATACTAAGATGTAGGCCAAAAACAAGAATTTTGAGCGAATGCTTGTATTGTATTTTTTCAGAATCACTATTTGACATCCAACGAGTGCGGCCCGTGACATGTACTTTGTGCACAACAATTCGTGACCCAACCAGTGCCATACTTATAAAGACTTGTGTTTGATATCCAACCAGCCAGATCCTGTTCAAAGTGACTGTTTTTCCCTTCGATGTTTGGAACCACGAAACATGGTCCAACAAGTAAAGTCCTGGGTCCTGGCAGGCAGCTAAGAGTTCTGTCTCCCGCAGCATCAGTATCCAGTGATGATGAAATCGGCAATGTTTTCAAAGACGATTGTGCAAAGGCCATTTAGACACCGTGTTAAGTTCTGCGCATTGAAAGAAATCACAAGCGGAAGACGACAGTATGGCCAGTGCTCTACAAAAGATGGCTACCACTGTTTCTTCTTTAACATAGAAGGATAATTTGAACTCAAATTCACATTCGGATGAACTAGAAAATATAAGAATGGATGATGAAGATGAAGTAAAAAAGGCCAATATCGGCATTATGCACTAATGCTTCAAGGACATGAAAAATACAAGAATCATAGCCCTGCTGTGCCCTAATTGATCAATTACATTACACTACATTCCTAAATCTATCCTAGCATGTTCCACACAAGAAAACATGGATGATGCCATATTTGCTAAAGTTTGAAGTAAATGACCATCAATTCTCGAATGTTTGCTTCATAAGCCATCATCAAAGATGGTGGATAACAGTAGTCCTTGCACGAACTCGCACCTTTTTGACTTCTCCAAATTCTCTTTATCCGACAAAGGTGATGGTTGAACATCTCTGTCCACCATAACAAAATATCATGAACTCGCATTTTAAGTAATGTTTTTAAACTAATAACATGATCATACTGTTGCACCTTAGTTTTCCAGGGGTTTAGCTTAGGTCAACCATTGAAGACAATATCTTGAAACATAATACAATAACTTACCTTTCTAACATGTTCTCATCAGAAACATTTTCTTCCAAGGTCGCTTCAGTGGAAGCAGCGGACTTTACACTTCCGGGGGAATTGTCTAGAGGTGGATATGAAAGAAAGGAAAGCAATGGATCGGGTGCTGTATTGGAGGAAGAGAGTGAAGACCACGACCTGGAAAGAAAAGATTGATACTGCACGTCTTGCAACTCCTTTCTCAAGGAAGAAAGTGTTGAATAAGAGTCACCCTTATCAAATTTTAGTTTGTGGTTACTGTAATCACAGGTTAAGGACACAATTCATGAACCTCAAAGTATCGTCGTGGTCGAGCATAAAAAGTTACAGGATTAGACATTTTCAGAAATCAAATAAAAAGAAAGAGGAGGTGACGTGAGACCTTTCTGGCACAATGACATAATCAAGAGCATGAAAAATGAGATGAAGGGAAACAAAAAACATACTGAGTAACATCTCCAAATTGAACGAATCAAAAGGATATCTTGAAAATATTCCCATGCTGTGTCATTATGTGGTTGACCATGTTCATCCCTACCCTCAAAGAACAAACAGGACATACCTGAAATCATAAGCAAAAGACTGATTAACTGACTTTAAACATCCAAGTACATCTAAAGTGCAATTATAACCAAAAGGGGCTCTAGAATATTATGATCGAACGCCAATTAGATAGGAAAATGGCGTAATGGATGGACAACAAAGACAGGATGCCATTTAAAGGGTGAAGGGGAAAACAAAATCTGTCCACTAGTTCTAAGACTCATTCATGCAGTTCCCTGACAGTATAAAATGCAAGCCGGCAAGACGGAGCGGACGAAGTCAACAGGCACTTATAAAGCTTCTATGAGACAGACTAGGTCAACAAGAACATGTTACGCCAGACGAAAATGTTGGAAGTAAATTTTTTTAACAAAGTTCATAAAATGGGTGACACTGGATAACATATATTCATCAGTCCAACCATCAAATGCCATTGCTCTACCCACAAATGGAAAATGCATAGCATTAAAAGATCGAATCGGCATAGTTCATATAGCTGAGATTCAGAGCATTCTTGGGCTGAGTCAACTAAGACACAGCTACTAAAAAGTCACCCCCCTTTTTTTTCTCTAACCATTACCCATGATTACCAAAAGAAAGCATGTCCAAGAAGAGCAAAAACATTCCCTAAACAACAATTCTATCTTTGGAAAACAACAAACTTCAAAGCCAAATAAGAAATCCAGACAAGAATTGTGTACCCCATAGCCAGCTTCAAGATGATGTTCATCATCGATATGGCAGCATAATCCAAGTAAATCAAAATTCTCAGAACAGTACGGACAAGGGTATTCTGTCTTCAATTCATCATCTTCTTCAATATCTTCGAAATCAATACAAAGATCTGCTTTCGAAAACAAAAGCACACTATGTCACTAAGCAAACAAAACCCAAAATTTAAAAGATTAAAAAACTAACCACTTGGGGATCTAAGAGCGGATTGATAGCTCCTTGATGAAGCTGAGAAAGCAAAGCTCCAATTTTCATCCTCCATTGGAACTCTGATCACTCTCTAAAACTGCAACTGGTTTTGTTTGTGTAAACGAATGAATCTAACAAGGGTGTTTCTTAGATTTTTCCTTTTTATGGTAAAAAGGAGGAAGTGGAAATTCTGGGACTGGGGAACTTTTGTTTGTCTTTTTGGAAGATTGTAAATGAGGGAGCTGGATACTTAGAGAATACGAATTCCCACTGTCTGAAATGACCTGCAACTCCCGCGTATTTATCATGAACTACCCCTCAACAACCACGTTATGTGTTGCAAGTAAAAAACCCCACGGTTCTGGAAAATTAATGCCAATTTCATTGGTGCTTTTATTTACTTTTAGGTCCGTCAAAGTTTGGGTTTATTACAGTACTGATTACTGAACTGTCAACTTTGAGGTTCGTTCCATGAAAGTGCGGGTATTTATCCGGGTTCTTATTGTTTTTCTTAACCACTAATATTTAATGGATTAATATCCTATACACTGGCGGTGGAAAGTTTTTATTTCCACAAGCGCCTCAATTATAGGGTTTAGGGTTAGTGTTTAGGGTTTAGAGTTTAGGGGTTTTAGTGTAAAGGTTTAGAATTTAGGGTTCATGTTTAGAATTTAGGAATTAAGGTTAGAATTTAGGGTTTAGGGTTAGGGTTTAGTTTTAGGGTAATATGAGTGGGGATTTAGGTTTTAACCTATAAACCCTAAATTTTAACCCTAAACCCAAAATTCTATCAACAATCTCTAAATTCAAAACTACTACACTTATACCCCTAAATTTTAAACCCTAAACGAAGTCCCTAACCCCTAAAACTAAGGCGCTTGTGTAAAAAAGTTTCCACAAGCACTTGTGTATGGAACAATTACCCATATTTAATTTATTAACTAATTAATTCGAGTGGATAGTACAGAGGCTTATACATAGGACTCTCTAACCCAATTTACTAGAGGTCTTTTTCGATTTTCTGTTTTTTGTTCTCCTATATATTGGTTTTTTATTTTCTATTTATTCATTTTCCCACACACATAAAAGATGAGAAAAACTTTTGTTTGATACACTAGTTAAGTTCACATAAGTTTATTAAATTTAGAGTTTAAGGGTCAATTTAGAGTCTATAGTTTAGAGATTTAAGTTGTAGGATTTAGAATTTAGTATTTAGTATTTGGAGTTTAGTTTTTTAGGAAGGATTGTAAAAAAAATTCTACACATATCGAATATCAAAATATAATCCTAAAAGAACGAATAGGATCAGGTCCGCCCAAATTACATATTTGATAATTAAAAATAAAAAATAATTTTGTATTAATATTTATATAATTACTAAAATGAAAAACATATATTTTAAATTATATTTGAGCTAGATATTATTGAAAACTTAAACCCTTATTCATACTTAGTTTGGCCTGAGCCGAAGGAATCACTTGATCAATAAACAAGTTGGAATTGGAGTTGAAAATGTTGGACTTTTACATTTGCCTTTTGGTAGAGGTTAATAAAGAAGGGGAAAGAAAAAAAGGGACTAAATTGGAACATGTAATAAAATTTTGGACCTGCTTTAGGACGTTTCTTTTAAATTTGGGTTTATTCGATTTGCTTTAAATATTATTTAATTAATAATTTTAATTTATATAAATATTTAGAAGAAAATATTTTAATGCTAACAATTTAAGTTCAATAAATAAGAGTTACGTTTCATGAACACCGTTATTTTTTTTAGATAAGTATGTGTATATTTATAAAAAAAAAACAGTCAAGCTGATACAAAGAAATAAAGTATTTTACAAAAATATGATACTCTAGTAAATACCTCAAGCTATACAAAGATTCGAATTTATTAGGAGTCAAAATCGGGTGGGGCGGGGACGGTTTTACATTCTCCATTTCGTCCCCAACACTTGCGGTTATAGTTTTGGAGAATTTCCATTAAATGGTTCGGTGATTTTTTTGTCCTCATATTCTCTCCGCGCGGATCCTCATGGTTTTCGGGGAATCTTCATACCTAAGATATTAAACAAAATTATTATTTTACTGACTAAAATAAATGACAAATTCATTTTAAAATATAAAGTTTGGATACTTCGATTAAAAGCAATTACGAGATGATGAAAATTGAAAGGGTGTTGTGTTGGGAAAGATTTAGACGAGAATTTTTGCTTATATTTAAAAACTAAGATTGAAATATGTTGAGAAACATGAGTGTGGCTAGGTCTAAGAGAAAGTTAAATAATAATAATAATAATATAGTTAAATTTTTTTTATTAAGATATACATTAGGGCTATATAAATAAATTAGTATATATATATTTAAAAATCTTGTAAAATAACGGGATCCTTGCGAATATTTTCTGGGAGTCCCTACGGTTATTTATATGGTTACGGTTTGGTTATCCCACAGTTCGGATATAGCAATCCCCGTTTCCATTCTCATTTGAGCTTCGGTAATAAAACTTCCTCCGTCCCCGTCCCCGCAGATAAGTATTTCGGTTATTTCTTATACCCGTCGATTCGAATCCTTTCAGTTTTAAGATATTCTCTACTCAATTCTCACCCTAGAATTTACAGTGTCATTTCTATATATACAATTTTTTCTAAGCTCAATTTGCACTATAATGTCACTAATGGAATTAAACACATCAACAACGGTCCTGTTTTTGTTGGTCATGTTTCTATCTATACAGTTGGTCCTGTTTTTGTTGCAAAAAAACCTGTAATTTCTGTTTTCTCATTCATGTATAAATAAGTATTCCAAGCTAGCTTTAATATGTATACGATAAGGGACTTTCCCCCCAAATAAGTAGTGGCCCATGAAAGTTTAATCTCCCAGCTCTGAACATTTCTATGCCAAGAATTTTCATCCAAATAGTTTTTGAATAGGAACACTCAAAGAAAAGATAATCGATTTAAAATGGCCATCCAATATATAATTTCTTAACACCTTTATCTTAATGAGCGAGGAGAATTTCGGAATTTTAAGTATCATTTTCGGTTCTTATTGTGCAAGAAGTTTTGCTCAATTATAGGTTTTTAAAGTAACCAAAATGGGATAAAAATCAATTAACATGTTTTAAAACTAAAATTAAGTTTAAAATATTAATTTAATGATTAAATATGTAATATAAAATAAAAAATATTAAATTTAGTTTAAAAATATAAAAATTTCACATCAGACACAGTTTAATTTATAAACTATAATTTTTGTCAACCGATACATAAATATTTAAAGGTTGTTATATATATATATATATTGTAACCTCTGAACCCGCCTATGCGTTACAACGGATCCTAGGGTCAAAGAGCAACCCACGGTAAAAATACACATAAAAATATTTATATTTCTTCAAAACACTTATTAAACTGTAAAATTAACTTTTGTTTAAAATTCTATTTCAAAAAATTATTTAAACACATAGGAAAAATTTCAGAAAGTATTTTTCAGACACTGACATGAAACAATACATGACATACATGCCCACTAACTATACAATATCATACTCCAAAAGCAACGCCGAGAGAACTTCAAATACTGATGTCAAACGTTATATCATGATATA
Organism: Hibiscus tridactylites; assembly: GCA_958450335.1. Taxonomy (NCBI): domain Eukaryota; kingdom Viridiplantae; phylum Streptophyta; class Magnoliopsida; order Malvales; family Malvaceae; genus Hibiscus; species Hibiscus tridactylites. The sequence goes on from OY288268.1 coordinate 95,567,375, forward strand.
TTCCTTTAACTTGCGATGGTAAAAACAACATGAGCTTGGGAAAGCTCAGTAATACAAAACTACAAGAAGATGTTATAAGCTCATGCAGATATATAGTAGGCATAACATTTTCATGATGTTTCAAGCAGTGATAGTCCTCTATTTTATTCTACTATTTCGAGGTTTCATCATACTCAAGAATAATGATATTTGTTCTTTAATCAGACCTTGAGAATTAGACAAAAATTATATAAGCTGGTAACATACGAGGTAGGAAATCAGAGAGTTTGGCGTCTAGTGTGTTCCAATAAGTGCAGATCAACATACATAAGTACTTAACATCATATCATATGAGCACATAACAGATTAAATGCTGACAAATCGTCCTTTAACCGGTCAAAAATAAATAAATGTTTAACCTCTTTCAACAATGAATAAAATAAAGAAATTGAGTAGATATAGGGAAAGAGGGTCGATCCACGAGGAGATTAGCTGGAATTATTGACTAAAGATTGTTTCGATTACTACTTCCAGGAATATCTGCAGATTAATTAAATAAAATGGGGGGAGTGCTTTGATATTGGATGAAGTAAATAAATAAAATGCAAGAATTAAAAATAATAAGAAAAACCAAGTATGAGAAATAGCCTCGAGCTAGCCTTGTCAATTCCTTCGATCATTGAAATAGATTTTTACTCCGGGGATCATGTCGGTTACAGTCTGCGAGGCCCAACCCATCGCAACTTGCTTCTCTCTCGAGTAACCGATCCTCCCAAGACTATCTTCGAAGGTTGATTCTTAAACAAATTAACCCTGTCTATCGTCGTTAAAGTATTTAGTTTTGAAAGCAGGAAAAGCCCGACTCAGAAATTGTCTTAAAAAGAATCGCTTCTGATTTTATCTTTCCTTAGCGGACCGCCGCTAAGAGTGTTCACAGGAAGTTGAAATTGCCACAGGCCGATCCTTCCTCCCAACTATGTCTTTAAACGATTCCAGACCAACGAGCACTTTTTGATTTGAAAAACGATTAAAAACTTTAGTAAGGCCAATTGCCAAACTATCTAAACAGAAAGATAAAAATGTATTCCCGAAGGAATTTAGGCAATGTTCAATTCTCACGATTAGAATTGATTTGGCTAACTCTTGGCTCAAGAAATTTAGCTAAGCATGATATTAATTATCATAGTTAACCTGGTTTTTAGAAAAGTAATAAAATAACATAAAATAAATGGAACAAGAAAATAAAGAAAAAAGAGAACTTTTAATTAAAACTAGAAATGTTTCAAGCTAGAAGATGAAACTAATTGATTCATGATCTAAGCCTTTACCAAAGGTGGTATTTATAGGCTTAGATTTACAAAGATAAAGTGATGAGATAATTTAAAATAATAAACAAAAGATAAATAATTCAAATGTTTTGAAATTTAAATACAGCAAAACGAATGGATAAACTGATAAGATCTTCCAGAATGTTCTAGAAGCTTCTAGAAGTCGCCACATCATTGCCACATCACTGCCACGTCAGACGCGTCGTGCCCATGGTGCCAGTCAAGACAGAATTATAATAAAAACTGCAGAAATGCCCCATTTTCACTGCTATTTCCAGAATTGGATCCCTACACAAAATATAACGAAAACAACATGTACTAAGCAGCAAGAAGTCCAAATAACTAGAAAAATAGCAAATGAAATATGTCATATTTGAGAACTCATCAAATGCAAATGTTCAATGTTCATACAGAAGTTTACAAGAACTATCCTCCAACCTTACACCAAAAATGCAGTCCCCCAGAACTGTATCCATAAGGGCTTACCCTAGGTCCGATGGGCATAAGTGCCACCTAAGAAGATGCCTTAGGTCCATAAGGACTTACCCTAGGCCCGATGGGCGTAGGTGCCACTCAAGGGGAGACCTTGAGTCCATAAGGACTTACCCTAGGCCCGATGGGCATAGGCGCCACCTAAGGGGATGCCTTAGGTCCATAAGGACTTACCCTAGGTCCAATGGGCGTAGGTGCCACCTAAGGGGATGCCTTAGGTCCATAAGGATTTACCAGCTTGATCAGAGTTGTACCAACAGAGACTTCATAACATAACCCAACAATATACCCCAGATAGTAATCAGTGTTCAGATTCCAGACATGGGTAACAGAATACATGTGACAGATATATTTATTCAGAACATCAGAAACATAAGAATTCATGCTTTTGACAGATAAATGGGCATACTATCGAGCATAGCAGACATTTTCAGCATTCATCATGCAAACAATCAGACAATGCCATCACAGATCAAACGATCACATACCAAGTATACAGATTGAGTAGACATATATCAGGTAGGCACAAAATGACATCAAACATAATATTATTCATGATCAAATCATTATACAATCCATTCAACAGAATATAGCACACATGGAACACACTAGATGGGACATATCATTTCTTAGAGATGCTTGGCATTTACGGAAGGAGACACATCAAACCTTTGATAATTTGAACAGATTTCTGAAACGTGGCCCCTATTAAAAGGGGTTCATACTAATGGTTTAACCCAGATATTCAGGAGGTGATACATCAAAATCTTTGAGAGTTTAGGCATATCATGCGTGATTTAGCCATTTAAGCATACCGAGGGCATTATGGTTATTTTATCATACACGGGCATTTTGGTAATTTATACCAACAAGGCGTAATCGGTGGCTCAGAAATTCTATTTGCTCATCAGGTATCCAACCATACATTCAGAGATTTCTACGTCAAGATCTTTCACGATATCAGATACATTCGGGGCTATTTTGATTACTTTGGCCAACGAGGGCATTTTGGTCTTTTAACAATCATGGGTGATTTGTAATTTAGCCCTGTCATAAGAAAATTATGATTTATAATATTTAAGATTTCCAGAAGTTTATCGAACCTCCAAAACCATTCGAACTAACATATCCCAACCTTGCATTACTAACCAACCCTTCTAATGTATCCGGCTGTATCCTATATCTGAACGGTTGCTTTCATATTTCACCACCAGACTTGTCGCGGAGTAGTCGAACTTATATTCTGTGCAGAAAAACTTCCAACCTTAATTTAATATCATGAGTGATTATCATACATGAGTGTGCTTCCTAACACTTAGGGGCGCTTTAGCCCTTAAAGTCTTATTAGAAATCTCAGAATTTCATCAAATGCATAAATGCATATTTGACTCAAGAGGGCTTTTCAGTCATTTTGAAATTGGGATAAATCCACCATTTCTTTCTGAATTACCATTTGGTACCTCCATCATTCACGTACTCAAACGAGATTCAGTCGTCCTAACTCTCCGACTCTTTACAAACGATTCATTCATTACAGAACTTAAGGGTATATCGTCATTCAAATTAATCAGACATTTCGATGCTCAAAGGCATTACCGTCTTTTTGGTCATTACGATCATTCTCATTTAATTCAAGCATTACTGTCATAAGGATCGACTTAGGATTTCAACAATATTTCCAGAAAATTCTCATTCATGTGTTATACAGAGTGTGAGGGATTATCCAAGTTTGTATCACACGTAATGCATAATGATGCCGAAGTCTTTCCATTAAAACATACATCTTGGGTAGTGTAAATTGCATAATCAGGTCGAATGCATATTTTAGGTCATTTCCTTTATCAGAGGGGTAGTTTAGTCATACTTATGCTCCAAGGGCATTTTCGTAATTTCATAATTAATATCTCTCACTTCGTATCCTGGGCCTCGATTCTTACACATTGTTGATTGAGTTACAGATTAACTGAATTTAACTATTAGAACTTTTGATATTGTTAGCCCATTCGTAATCTTATTCGGATAATTTGGTCTTTTTAATATCCATACTTATTGCTCGAATCTGATTCAATTTAAGCAGAATTTACAGTATATGTCATCATAAGCATGCATGCGTTAACCGAATATCAACATGTTCATAAAGCATACAAGGGGTAGTAGTGTATTACCTTAGTTTCGAGTTACAATAGTTGATTCATGACGCCTCAATCGGTCACACTCGACCCCAAGATTCGACGGCCCACGACATCTCGAATTCAAGGATACTTTGAAACCTTCAACAACACAAATTAACATTTCAGTCCTTATCCAAAGAGCTCTTAACAAAATTAAACACATAAACACTTTCGGGTTCAAGGTCAGATTCGGAAGCTTTTGGATCAGAATTTTGCAAAACGGACTCAGGACGTCGAAAAACATAAAATAAGAGTTTTCGGAAAATTTGACTTTTTGGTCAGTGGTCAAAGTCAACGATGACGTCAGCAGGTCAACACTAACGTCAGCAGGTCAACGGTCAACGGGGTCAGAGTCAATGCTGACGTCAGCAGGTCAACGCTGACGTCAGTAGGTTAACGGGCAAAGGTCAACTGAGTTGACTCGGTTGACTCACTGAGGTGACTCGGCTGACTCACTGAGCTGACTCGTCTGACTCGGTAGATGGGATGGGCTCAGATACGGGTCGGGTCGAATACGGGTTTGGGTCAAGTACGGGTACGGGTTGGGTCAGACTCGGGTTGGACCGATTCGGACCGGGTTCAGACCGATTTGGACCAGGTTGGTTCGGTTTAGGCCGAGAAGGGCTTGGGCTTGAGCCGGTTAACTAACTGGGCCGGTTCAACACTTACCCTACGGGTTCCTGGTGGCCGGACGGTCGCCGGAGTAGTCGTCGGAGACGCCTTTTGCGTCGAATCTGCCGGAAAAGAGCATTTATCATATCCCTAACAAAACCCATACATCAGAAACATAAAGATATGTCGGAATCATGTCGGAAATTACCAAAAATTCCAAAATCTCGTCGGAAAGCTTGAAGCTCCGATGAGCGTCTTACCGGCGTCGAATGTATGATCGGTTGACTGGGTTTTATCCGTCATGACGTGGGGAAACCGGATCTGGTGGTCGTATCACATACGAACGACAGACGGCGACTGAAATGACGGTAAACCAAAATGGCAGAGCAATGGTTTCTAACGAATCTTCAAACGAGTCTCTACGGCGAACGGCGTGGAACGACGGCGAGTGGAGCACGGGATTTTGGTTGGGGTTCGACGGTGAACAAACCCAGGGTGGCGGTGAAGGCCACGACGCGGCGGTGCGGCAGATCAGAGCCGGGCGATGGGAGAGAATTTGAGGGGTCGAAAGAGGAAGAAGGGGACTGGGCATTCTTTTTTTTTTTGGTAGATCGATGAAGACTGGGCTTTTTGATTATTTTATTTTAATATCGACCCATCAAGGATAGCTTAATAATAAGTTATCGCAACTTATAACTAGAATTGGCCTTGGCTCAAACGGTTAAGACTCACGTATATCATCCTAAAGTTCACATGTTCAAACCCCACTAGGCATCATTTTTCATTTCATTTTTTTTTGTTAACATCATAAAACTCAGGGTGTGACATATATATTATCAAAATAACACTCTCGCAAAATTATTTACCAAAATAATATATATTTCTGTCATGTAGGGCAAAAACTTACTACGTCATCTATGCTTTTGGAAGGCAAACTTGATAGGTCCAATCAATAAATTTTAGAAATTTTCTTGATTTACATGAAAAACATATTTCGTCAACTGTGTCTTTTATAAGTTTAAAATAAATAAACATTTAAGAAAAATAGTGTGTTTAATAAATACATTTTTTACATTTTCAGGACCAAATTATATTGAAAATAAAATTGCAGGACTAAATGAGAAAAATTCAAAAACTTGCCTATGCACTAAAATGAAAACGTGCAAAAGATTTTTTTTTTGAATTATAAATATAGTCTTAAATTTTGAAATGTTATAACTTTGTTTTCGAGTATTTGATTGAAGTATTTTTTTTAATCCATATAACTTTTTAAGATTTACAAGCTAAAAGCTCCTTGTTATCGTTTTCATCCCAAAAGTCTCGTTTTCATCCTTAATTTTGTATTTTTTTTAATTTCTCATTAAAATTCATTAATCAAAATAATAATTTTGATATCTCATTAAAATTCAAAATCTTCTAAATTTTGGTTCTTTAAATTCTGTCTCAAATCATTTTGAATTTGACAATAACAATTCATGAACTCTTCCCATTATAATTTAATAGTTGATTGAAAAATACTTTGATACGTAAGTTTGTGTAAATTTATGCAATTCTTTTAATTTTAGGGTTTAGATTTTAGGTTGTGGTTTAAGGTTTATGGATTTAAGTTTGTATGGTGTAAAATTTAAGGTTTATGGTTAGAATTTTGAGTTTAAGGTTTAGGTTTTAGGGTGTTAGGGCTAGTGATTCATGTTGAGATATTTATTTTGATATAACTCAATGAAAAATATTTTTAAAATTGAACAAATATTGCAAAATTAATTCAAGGTCCATTCAACTTGAAAAATATATTTGAAAGGTTTTTGAAAAGATTTTTTACTCCAACACAATTTTAAAATGTTTTAAAAGTAAAAAATTGACTGCTCATGCCGATACACAAAAGCTTTTTGATTTGCAGAGAGCACTTCGTGTACCGATACAGAAACCTCCGTATTGATACCCGAAGTACCGTACCGATACGGATGTATCGTGTACATGTGCGCTCTGCATTTATATGCAACAAGTCTTTCTTGTTCTGGCAGGTACCGATACACACTTTTGAGTACTAATACCTAAGGTTGCAGAAATGCATTTATGGCTGGAATTAAAGTCCCAACGGCTAGTTTTCAATGACTAGTTTTTAACAATTATTTTTCATTCCACACTATAAATACAAGCCAAAGATGCTTGAAAAATAAGAGGATGGACATCCAAGCTTAAAGATCAAGAGAGTAGAGTTTTTCATTGTTTATTTTTTGTAATCTCTTGTAATTCTTTAGTTCAATTCTACTAAACCAAAAAGTGTAAACACCCACCTAAAGAGGCATATTGTTTATAAATGTCAAGACCTCATAATTGAGGGATGGGTTCTAGTTGATCCTTATAAAAACTAGAGAGATAAAATCTATCTTTAGCCCATGAAAAGATAGGGGGTGTAAAGGTTAGCCCTTTAGCCTGTAAAAAAAGAGGAATTCATTGTTCGTGAATTAGGAAATCCTTAGTATGAATGCTAAGGTAGTGAATGTACAAAGGTCGAATCACTCTAAAATTGAATGTGTCAATTTGTCATTTCTTTTTTGGTTTTTTATTTTCCCAATCTTAAAAGAAACCTTTACACCCTTCATTGGCGCTAATTCCAGTTGAAGACGTCGAGCCTTTTCAATTCAGATTTTAAATTTTATAGCTTAAATATGAAGTGTTGTGTAATTTTTTACACAGTTTGTGTATTAAAATATAACCCTAGTTAAAATATGGAAAATATTTTGATACAATTATACAAGCCTTTCAATTTTAGGGTTTATGGTTTTATGTTAGAGTTTGAGGTTTAGGAGTTTAGTGTGTATGATGTAGTATTTAAGGTTTATGGTTAAAATTTAGAGTTTAGTATTTAGGTTTTAGGGTGCTATGGTTTGAAATTTAGGTTTTAAATTTTATAGGATGATTGTTTAATTTTTTTATACAACTTGTTGTATCAAAATATAACCCTTAAAATATATGTCTAGATAATATTTTTTAATGGATGTCTAGATAATATTCTTAATATACGAAGTATTTACATTTTTTATGAACTAAGGGTTCTCCTCCAACTATTTAATGGTCTAAAATCTAAAGAGTTTAATTCCATCAAATTGGATAGGATAACAAACGCAACAAATTCTCTCTTTTTTAAAACTTGATCCCGCTTTGTAAGCTTATATCTGTAGTAAATTATTAAAAATTAATTTTTCGAGATGTACTAATTGGCTGAGTGATTAAGAATATTCATGCAGTATTATTTTATATAAGTTTAAATCTCGATATTTATTTTAGAAATGTAACATCTCTCCACTTAATCAAAAAATAAATAAATTTTCAGAATATTGATCACAACAAAATTAAAAGATTTCTTAATTCGACGATTAAAATGAAAAAGAAAACATTAATAATTGAATGACCTGAATTATATCATTCTTAAGCAAATGTTATCACGTGTAAATTATAATGATTTTTAAAAAATAAAGAAAACCAAATAAGATCATAAAAAATAAAATCTCTTAAAATATGTTTTAATACTTTTATGAATTCTGAAAAAATAAATTAAGCATAATTACAATTTTTAAAAAGAATAAATAAATTCAAAACATAAATTTTGAAAGTTAAAAAGGTGTTTTCAGAATTTTTGAGTTTTTTTTTATTTTTTTCTCTATATTTTTGAAAACAAAAATTAATTGGGTAAACTATACTAATGACCACTGAACTATGGGGTTGGTGTCGATTTGACCACTATATTTTCAATTGTGTTAAATATACCACATAACTATTTAATTGGTTCCAATGTAGCTACCTGCCGTTAAAAAAATGAAAAAGTTAACGGGACTGTTAAAATAATTGATATAATTACACATTTAGTCCCCTTTATTTATACAATCATTCAATTTAGTGCTAATTTTAATCTAATAAAATAAACTAATTATTCAATTAGGTGATGACACGTGTCACCACCTTATTTGAGAGATTTATCTATTTTTATTAGATTTATTAAATTTATTTTTCTTCCCCAATCAGGTGCCAATTGGAGTAAGAAAAATAAAATAAGGAAAATGGGCCCAAGGAGAATTGAACCCCGAGTATTGAGGAAAAAAGAGCAACACTCTTACCACTAGACTAAGCTTGTTCTTGGTATATAGAATACCTAATATAATATATGTGGTATATGTGTTATCCGATTGGAGAAAGAAAGAGAAAAGTGAGAAGAAGTGGAAGAAGGAGAAGATACAAATGAGGAATCATGGCAGGTACAACTTAGTTCATGAATTGCTTTCTTCCTGATCACATGCTCGGCCCTGAGCAAGGGGCAACAAAGGCGCCCGTCCAAGCCCATCATTCGAGAAAATTAAATATTATATTTTTGGGTAAAGTACACTATTGGTCACTAAACTATATCCGAAAAAATAAAATGGTAACCAAACTTTCAAAAATCACAAAATAGCAATTAAACTTTATATTTTACAACAAAACAGTAACTAGACGTTAAATTGCGTTAAGTTTCCGTTAAAACTTTAGTATAATAACACATTTAGTTCTTCAATTTTATAGAGTCAATCAATTTAGTCTTAATTTGAAACAATTCACTAAATTTAGCCCTAGTTAATTACGCATTCTTTCAATTTGGTCATTAAAGCAAAATTTCAAAGTATGGTAACATGATAAATAATTACAATTAAATTTTTATAGGAACTCGAAAACTCGACTCGACTTGGCTCGAATCGAAAAAATTTCAAATAAAGTTTGAGTTGTGAAATATGACGTGTCAACTCGAATAACTCAAAATTTTTTTTACTCGACTCGATCGAACGCTCACCTCTATCTTAAGATATGACGTGTCAACTCGAATAACTCGAAATATTCGAATATTTTAAATCAATTTTTCTTTTAAATTGAATATTTTTTTAAAATAGAGCATTTAATGTTTAATATTTAAATCACATCGAATACTTAATATCTACTTTAAATATTCAGTTTAATTTAAAAATATTCGATTTAAAAAAAAAAAATTATTTAAAGTTTTCATTGGTATTCGTCTCGAACAACATTTCGGTTTGGTACATCACCTTCCGGTTCAAACTTATCATGTTCTCCCTTTAAAACTGTGTGATGTTAGATTTTGAGATGTTACAATGATCTGATATACAAATTTAAAACATGGCAGTGCGGATTGAAATTCTCTGTGTCGTGTCCGGATTCGGTGGAAGTGTACTCTCCTCTTTATTTATCCGAAACAACATCTCTGTTGGTGCATTTGGTGCTCTTTTCGGATATTCTAATATTTTAAATTAATTTTTTTAAATCGAATTTTTTTAAATTAAATCAATTATTTAAAGTAGTTATTAAATATTCGATGTGATTTAAATATGAAACATTAAATGCTCTATTTTAGAAAAATATTCGATTTAAAAGAAAAATTGATTTAAAATATTCAAATATTTCGAGTTATTCGAGTTGACACGTCATATCTTAATTGTAAAAAATATTTGATTTAAAAGAAAAATTGATTTAAAATATTCGAATATTTAAAAGAAAAATTGATTTAAAATATTCGAATATTCGAGCGTTCGATCGAGTCGAGTAAAAAAATTTTGAGTTATTCGAGTTGACACGTCATATTTTATAACTCAAACTTTATTTGAAATTTTTTCGATTCGAGCCGAGTCGAGTTTTCGAGTTCCCATAAAAATTTAATTGTAATTGTTTATCATGTTACCATATTTTGAAATTTTGATTTAATGACCAAATTGAAAGAATGTGTAATTAACAAGGGCTAAATTTAGTGAATTGTTTCAAATTAAGACTAAATTGCTTGACTGTATAAAATTGAAGGACTAAATGTGTTATTATATCAAAGTTTTAACAGAAACTTAACGTAATTTAACGTCTAGTTACCGTTTTGTTATAAAACATAAAGTTTAATTGCTATTTTGTGATTTTTGAAAATTTGGTTACCATTTTGTTTTTTCGGGTATAGTTTAGTGACCAACAGTGTACTTTACCCTATATTTTTTAATTATATTTATCATAAAAAATTTATTTTTTTAATATTTATTATTATAGGCCTATTTTTCAATACTTGTTAATAGGGGATAAGTGTTTTAATATTTATTATTAGGGGTTTACTCTTAGTATTCAATTTTTCTAATACTTGTTATTAGGTCCCGATTTTTTTTCAATATTTGTTATTATGTGTATAGTTTTATTTTTTTAAAATCAATACTTGTTATTAGGACCTAATTTTTCAATATTAGTTATTATGAATCTACTCTTAAAATTTAATTTCTTCCATTACTTGCTATTAGAGACATAGATTTAAATATCGACATGCGACCACAATAACGACCGTTATATGACGGTAGATGCCACTTTTTTAATACATGTTATAGGGGATAAGTTTTTTTTTTCAATATTTATTATTAAGAGTCTACTTTTAATATTCAATTTTTTTCTAATACTTGATATTAGGTCCCTAATTTTTTCAATATTAGTTATTATAGATATAGTCTTAAAATTTAATTTTTCAATACTTGTTATTAGGGCCTAATTTTTTCAATACTTGTTACTATGGACATACTCTTAAAATTTAATTTTTTCCATTACTTGTTGTTGGAGAAAGAGATTTAAATAGCGGTATGCAACCACGACAACGACCGTTATATGACGGTAGTGGCACCATTTAAAAATAAGATACTTGCAACCGTTATGTCCGCAATAACGTATGCTATTAAAATTTTTCACAATTGCGATAAAGACAGTGACCAAAATAACATATATTATATTTGTAATTGCGATAAACACAACACAGGCGAAAATACGACTGCAATTGCAATTATAATTTAAATCCCTGATTTAGGGCCTAATTTTTAGGTACACCCAAGGCCTCCAAAAGCCTATGACCGGCCCTACCTGGTCATGTCAAGTTTCGAGCACAACACACAATATCTCCCGCGATATTCTTCGATCGTCTCCTCGCTCCCTTTATCGTCTTCTTCATCGCTTTCTGTGTTGTCTTCTTCAAGATTTTCATCTGTATCAACCTTCCAATCATCCGGGCGCATGTAAGTCCAACCCACCTTTGGAAGCATTACTCCAAGGAATTTGTCAATATTATCATCGACCAATTTACTTGCTGTCTTCCAAAATATCAAGGGTGCAACAAATAGAGCTGCTCCTACACCAAACCCCACTCCGATGAATATGAATTGCCAATCAAATTCATCTGCTTCTTGTGCTGAATGGGGTACTGGTGAAGGTTGATTTGCACAGTCTGTTGGCGACCTTCAGATGAAGATTGGCTTCGGGTTCGGGTTGGTTTGCCAACTTGCAAACTTCTATTGCCATATCATACTGAAGAATCTACGTGGTCCTGATGGCAGCGGAGGATATCAAATTCCTCGCGGCTTTTTGTTCAACATTGTGACATGCGCGAATTACACAACGGAGATATACCAATGGTTGGGTTTCAATATTGCTACTCAGACAGTTGCAGGCTATGTGTTTCTTGTAGTTGCCACTTCCATCATGACGAATTGGGCCCTCGCCAAGCATCGCCGATTGAAGAAGGTATTTATTTTTACCACTTGAGCTACTAAATCGGATATTTTTTTTCGACACCGATGAAATCCATACTTCCATACAATGCCTTTCCTTTCCACCTTAATCTGAAAGTAAAGAAATTAGATATACCAATGGTTGGGTTTCAATATGGACTTATTTAGTTTGCGTAGCATATACCACATATATTATATTTGGTATTTTATATATTTGAAACAAGCTTGGCCCAGTGGCAAGAGCTTTGCTCTTTTTTACTAAAGAACCTTGGTTCGATTCTCTTTGGGGCCATTTTTCTTATTTCATTTTTCTTACTCCAATTGGTGGTGAAACGTGTCTAATAAAAATAGATAAATCTCTCAAATAAGGTGGTAACACCACCTTATTGAATAATTAATTTATTTTATTAGATTAAAATTAGCACTAAATTGAATGATTGTATAAATAAAGGGGACTAAATGTGTAATTATACCAATTATTTTAACAGTCCCGTTAACTTTTTCGTTTTTTAACGGTAGGTGGCTACATTAGAACCAATTAAATAATTATGTGGTATATTTAACAGAATTAAAAATATAGTGGTCAAATCGACACCAACCCCATAGTTCGGTGGTCATTAGTATAGTTTACCCAAATTAATTTTACTATGCTTACATGTTCTATCTGGATACACGACTTTCTTTTGAACGGTGAAGTGAAGTGTTAGACAGAATGATAATACAAATGTTACATATAAGGGCCAAACTGAGAATTAAAATAAATTACATATGGAAAAATGATATCAAGTCTATCCATATTATAAAAAAAAATTAAATGTAAATTACACTGGTAGTCACTAAATTATTGGGACATTTACACTTGGTCTCTCAACTTTTAAAACTTTAATTATTGACTTTTAATTCACTTTCATTGTGATCATTGATGTTAGATGTCATTTATAAAACTTACATGGCACGTTAACATCTATTTTTCCTTTCTCTCTCTCCGAACTTCAAATTTTAGGGATTTTATTTCTTAACCGAAAATCAAGAATAAAAACATATAAACATAGCCGCCAGTAGGAATATGCAATTTACTTGAGAACAAAAATTTCAGACTTTAATAAATAATGAGCTCGTCCGTTAGAATTATTGGTAGAACAAAGAAAGGAATCCTTTCTATTATTGAGCAAAACAACATCACCATCTGTAGAAGAAATATGCCAACATGTATTCATGAGACCAATAACAAGAAGCAAAATAGAAAAGTTTTCATGAAATAGATATTTCCTTCTTAGCCTAGGGTTGAAGGCTCCCATAATCATAATCATAATCGACAACACCTAAAAGTTTTATAAAATATAAGGCAACATGTTAGAACTTAAAGGAACACAGAAAAAAAAGTCATGATCGATATTATTTGGACTCAAATATATTCTAAGCTTCCCAAAGTTCCATACTTCATGAGTCATGACAAATGAGAATCTGACTCTGGCTAACTTTAATTAAAGAAAAGTCAATAACAAGCAATCTTATACACATGGCATGATACCAAAAAAAATACCCAATCGTTTAATTAAATTATCACTTTAGCTCTTATTTTTTATGGTAAAATGATAAAAGATGCCCTCAACGTTTGTATATTTTGTCATTTGGCCCCCTATTTTTAGAGCAAACAACTCTAACGTTTTAATTTGGTCCAAATATATCCATATTGGATGAAAATTGCCAGTTAACTGACGGTCAATTGCTGATGTTGACTGGACTTGCCACGTGTTAAGATATGCTGATGTGTCAGCATCATATTCACCACGTGTCACCATCCATTTCGGCCACGTGTCACCATAAAAAAGGGTATAAAAATATATTTTTTTAAAAATTGTCGTGACATATGCCACGCCAGTCAATCTTAACACATGGCAAGTGCAGTCAGAATCAGTTGTTGACCGTCAGTTGACTGACAATTTTCATCCAACAGGGGCATATTTGGACCAAATTGAAACTCTAGGGGATTGTTTGCTCCAAAAAATAGGGGTCAAATGACAAAACATGCAAACGTTGGGGGCATCTTTTGTCAATTTGCCTTCTTTTTTGAAGCAATTTATCCCTCAACATTTAATTTGGGATCAAAATAGCCCCTATGCAAATGAAAACTGCTAGTCGACTGTCGATAAACAACTTGAAATGATTTGGCAAAATGACACGTCAGAAGAAAAATATTTTATATTTTATACAATTTTTTAAAATTATTTTTTGATTGATGTGTCATTTTGTAAAGTGAGCATATTTGCCTGTACGACGCTATTATTGCGACGTGCACTACCATGTAGGTTTGTCATGTCATTTCAAGCTATTTATCGTTAGTTGACTAACAATTTTCATCTGTAAAGAGACCATTTTGACTCAAAATGAAACGTTGAAGACTACATTGCTTTAAAAACAAATAAGAGCCAAAATGACAATTTAGTCAAGCGTTATGGGCATTTTTTGGCATTATGCCTATACACATTTGTGCATCTACCTTAGTAGATTTAAACTAGGGGTGTTCATTTGTAAAAAAAAAAACTAAGGGTGTTCATTCTCGAGTACCCGAAGTACCGGGTATTGGATTTTTTGGCCCGATCCATGCCCATAATTATTGGGTACCCGCTCTAGGTACACGATTCACATTTTTATTATTTTTTGATTTAAAATGTTTAAAAAATTCACATAGTAAGCATATAAAATTTTAAAGTTCATAATACATATTCCAAACACAAAAATTAGTGATTTGGAGTTAGTTTTAAGATAGAAATATATATATATATATATATATATATATATATATATATATATATATATATATATTGAATTTTGTCACCACAAGATATTAAAAATATTAATCTCGTTTTTTTCTTTCTTTCGAATCTTAGATTAACAATTAATACAAATATTTTTTAAAAAATTTATAACTTAAAAGTACATAATACAAACATAGAAAGAATTTAGACATTTAAATTTAGTTTTAGGGTAAAAATATTAAGAACCTAAAATAAAAATATAATTTAAAACTAAAAAATAAATATATTAAAAGTCTCGAGTTAGGTCGGGTACCCTGTTACAAAAATATTTCAGCCTAAACTCAATCCAACTGCCAGGGAAAAATCTCGAGTCAGTTATATTTTAAAAAATTATCCGATATTTTAAGGTTTAAGTCGACGAGTCGAGTATTTTTTAACACCCTAATTTAAACATAATTTGTGCATGATAGTTGAGGTAAGTCAAAGAACCCTTTGTTGATCCATGAGAACAATGGAGAGTTTCACAAGTTTTTCATGGATTCACTATTTGCTTCATGGAAAAGCCATGAAGCCTTATCAATATCATGTAAAGAAATCATTGTATAAAAGTGAAATACCATCCATAAATGAAACATTTTGCATGAGTTTAAGTCAATATATATAAACCCAAGTATACTTTATAATTCAGGAAATATATAATAATAATAAATGATGATGAATTACAGCCTATTTTATCGAATCACACCCTTCAATGAATAACTGGATAAAATAATTGTCCTGCTAAAAAATATATAATTGTTTCATTTTTCCTTCACAGGGTCCTTGTATCTATTATATAGTGGCTTTTATCATTAATAAAAATAACCTGAATAAAGCCAACAAAACAAATGAAAAAAAACCATTCAAATAATAGTTCCATCACTTATTTTATTACGGCGATAAGTTAAAAGGCCAGAATTTTTCATTAGTAGGAGAAGTAAAGTATAAAAGAAAGATTTTTTTTTGGGATATATTTAGAGAATTGTGGAGTGAGTTTAAAGAAAAATAAATGTTAAATGTATCATATCAATGTCTAACTTTTTAACATAAGCCAACGACAATATAGTTTTCTTTTGAACTTAACAAGTGTATTATTAGAAAAGCGGATAGTACTTATTTTAAAAGACACGGATTCAAATTATTATATTTAGATAATATATGTATTGTCAAAGTGTTAAGATTACTTTATAACTAACTTTAGATTATTAAAAAAATTGACGACAATAACTGTAATCAAAATAAAAACACCAAATTGGCAAAAAAAATTACGGTGTAGTTTA
This sequence comes from Hibiscus tridactylites, assembly GCA_958450335.1. Lineage (NCBI taxonomy): Eukaryota > Viridiplantae > Streptophyta > Magnoliopsida > Malvales > Malvaceae > Hibiscus > Hibiscus tridactylites. The sequence continues at coordinate 95,583,591 of OY288268.1, forward strand.
CCCAAAAACTAATATACTAATATAAGAAGCTCAGATCCCAAGAAATTGAGGCAGAAATTTGAACCGATTGATCTCTGAAATTTTATGATATTATTTTATTTAATTCGACCGTTGGAAGTTAAGAAAGCCATTCACTTTCTGACTTTTCTCTTTGCAAATTAAAACAACATCGATTATGTTCAAAAAAAGAAACAACACGACCGTTTCAAATTTAAAAACTAGCCGTTGGATGATTTTAGATCAAGGCACAAAATTAATCGACCGTTGCTATAAACCTTCTAACCTTCCTGATTGATCAAATTCCTTTGACTTCAAAATTTGAAATGCATCGAATTCATTTTTTCAGTTAAAAAAATCATCTTTCGTTAGATCATTATAGTTTATTCTTTTTCTGGGTATTGTTTATTGTTTTCCATCCTTCAAGATTTGAGGGTTGTCTTGTTTTGGAGAAGTGAAATTCACAGCAAAAATGGTGAAATCGGCTTCTTCTCCGGTGACAATAACGGTTTCGTCAGCCGGAAAAGAAAGTGGGAGTAGAAGCATGGGCTTAACCAGTCCGATTCCACGTCGTGCTTCGATATCAAGCAACGCAAATTCCCCTAGTCCTCTCCGCGGTGGCGGAAATAGGAGGGCTTCCGGTGGAGAAAGGTATAGCTCTATGACGAAAGACGATCCAGTCGAAGAGATAAACTCAGAATTCGTATCCTACACTGTCCATATACCTGCAACACCTGATCACCAATCCATCTCAGCCTCACAAACAAGCCTTAATGAAGATGGTAAAGATGGGATGAAACTGAAGCCTGAAAGGAGTTTCATTTCGGGTACTGTTTTCACCGGAGGGTACAACTCGGTTACTCGAGGCCATGTCATCAATTGTTCCTTGGAAAAGCCTGAGACAATGAAATCCGGCTTGATTTGTGGAATGAGAGGGTGTGATGAGAACCCAATTCAAGGAAAATGCGAATGCGGGTTTAAGATTTGTAGAGACTGTTACTTGGATTGTGTGGGAAGTGGTGGAGGCCGTTGCCCTGGATGTAAAGAGCCTTACAAGGATGCTAGTGATGATGATGATGATGGAGATGAAGTTAGTTCCTACGAAGAAGAAGATCGGGCTTTCCCCTTGCCTTCGATTGCTGACTTCAGGCTGGATAAAAGGCTTTCACTTGTGAAATCATTCAAAGGGCAGAATCATCAACCGGATTTCGATCATACCAGGTGGTTATTCGAGACGAAAGGGACTTACGGGTACGGAAATGCTGTGTGGCCTAAAGATGGTTATGGTGCTGGATCAGGCGCTAATGGCTTTGAGCATCCACCAGACTTTGGAGAGAGATGTAAAAGGCCTTTGACAAGAAAGGTTGGGGTTTCTGCTGCAATTCTCAGTCCATATAGGTAATTTCATGCTTTGTAGATCACTAATTTCAAGCTTGATAAAATTGTATGTATAGTTATCTCATATCTGTATTCAAGTACCAAGTCTGATCATTTTACATTGAGCTATGGATCTATAGTTTGTGTTGAATACTTGAATTGTTTGTATGCAGATTGCTTATTATACTCCGTCTTGTTGCTCTGAGTTTCTTTCTTACATGGAGGATTAGACACCCCAACCGTGATGCAATGTGGCTATGGGGGATGTCCATAACATGTGAGCTTTGGTTTGCCTTTTCATGGATACTAGATCAGCTTCCTAAGCTCTGTCCCGTAAACAGAATAACTGATCTCTCAGTCCTTAAGGAGCGGTTCGAGTCCCCCAACCTTCGAAACCCAAAGGGGAGATCCGACCTTCCAGGCATTGATGTTTTCGTTTCCACGGCCGATCCCGAAAAGGAACCGCCTCTTGTCACAGCAAACACCATCCTTTCGATCCTAGCTGTTGACTATCCAGTAGAAAAACTTGCTTGTTATCTCTCAGATGATGGTGGATCTCTTCTGACATTTGAAGCTTTAGCAGAGACGGCTAGCTTTGCTAGAATTTGGGTTCCTTTCTGCCGGAAACATGACATAAACCCTCGAAATCCTGAGGCATATTTCGGGCAAAAGCGTGACTTTTTGAAGAACAAAGTGAGGCTCGATTTCGTTAGGGAGAGGAGGAGAGTGAAGAGAGAGTATGATGAATTCAAGGTGAGGATTAACTCGTTGCCGGACTCGATTAGGAGGAGATCAGATGCTTACAATGCTCATGAAGAGCTTAGAGCAAAGAAGAAACAGATGGAAATGGGAGGCAATCTTTCAGACCCTATTAAGATTCCTAAGGCTACTTGGATGTCAGATGGTTCTCACTGGCCTGGAACATGGGCCTCAGCAGAGTCAGACCACTCAAAAGGAGATCATGCTGGGATTATTCAGGTATATTATGCAATTTAATTTGTTGGATTAATGGTTTATTGAATTTGTTTGATTTGCAAATGCTAACATTTAGCTTTCTGTGAAGGCAATGCTCGCTCCACCGAATGCTGAACCGGTTTATGGTGCAGAATCTGATGGAGAGAACTTGATTGACACAACAGAAGTTGATATAAGGTTGCCTATGTTGGTTTATGTATCCCGCGAGAAACGGCCGGGTTATGATCACAATAAGAAAGCAGGAGCCATGAATGCTCTGGTTCGAACCAGTGCTATCATGTCGAATGGGCCATTCATCCTCAATCTTGACTGTGATCACTATGTTTACAATTCTTTGGCTCTAAGGGAAGGGATGTGCTTCATGCTTGACAGGGGTGGTGACAGGATTTGTTATGTTCAATTCCCACAAAGGTTCGAGGGAGTCGACCCGAATGACCGATATGCAAATCATAACACGGTGTTCTTTGATGTAAGCATGAGAGCTCTTGATGGTTTACAGGGTCCAATGTATGTAGGTACAGGTTGCATTTTCCGGCGGACCGCTCTCTACGGTTTTAGTCCTCCTAGAGCCACTGAACATCATGGGTGGTTTGGTAGAAGGAAAATCAAGCTAGCTTTAAGGAAACCCAAGGTGACAAAGAAAGCAGAAGATGAGATGGTATTGCCTATTAATGGAGAAAACAATGATGACGATGATGATGCAGATATCGAATCTTTGCTTCTTCCTAAAAGGTTTGGGAACTCTACTTCTCTGGCAGCATCGATCCCGGTTGCTGAATACCAGGGAAGGCTGCTTCATGATTTACAAGGAAAAGGAAACAAAGGCAGGCCAGCAGGTTCTCTTGCAGTGCCGCGTGAGCCTTTGGATGCTGCAATTGTTGCAGAGGCGATAAGTGTGATCTCTTGCTTCTACGAGGATAAAACCGAGTGGGGAAAGCGAGTAGGATGGATATATGGCTCCGTCACAGAAGATGTGGTGACCGGTTATAGAATGCACAACCGTGGGTGGAGATCAGTATACTGTGTAACCAAGAAGGATGCGTTTAGAGGGACTGCGCCTATCAATTTAACGGACCGGCTGCACCAAGTCCTTCGATGGGCAACTGGTTCTGTTGAGATATTCTTTTCAAGGAACAACGCCTTATTGGCCAGTCGTCGAATGAAATTCTTGCAAAGGGTAGCCTATTTCAACGTTGGAATGTACCCTTTCACTTCCATGTTTCTCCTAGTCTACTGCATTCTGCCTGCAGTGTCTCTATTCTCTGGACAGTTCATAGTGCAATCCCTGAGTGTGAGCTTCCTGATATTCTTGCTGGCCATCACTATTACGTTATGCCTGCTCGCCATCCTCGAAATCAAATGGTCAGGTATCACTCTTCACGATTGGTGGCGAAACGAACAGTTTTGGTTGATCGGCGGAACCAGTGCCCATCCTGCAGCCGTGCTACAAGGACTGTTGAAGGTTATAGCAGGAGTTGACATCTCATTCACATTAACTTCGAAATCCGGCACCCCAGAGGAGGGAGACGAGGAGTTTGCGGAGCTATACATAGTGAAATGGAGCTTCCTGATGGTTACTCCGATAACGATTATGATGGTGAACATGATAGCGATAGCGGTGGGGGTAGCGAGAACCATGTACAGCATGTTTCCTGAGTGGAGTAAGCTAGTGGGAGGGGTGTTCTTCAGCTTCTGGGTGCTTTGCCATCTCTATCCATTTGCAAAGGGGTTGATGGGAAGGAGGGGGGAACTTCCCACCATTGTATTTGTGTGGTCTGGCTTGCTATCCATTATTATTTCATTGCTTTGGGTCTACATAAATCCCCCATCTGCTGGAAAGCAGGGGGATTTCATGAAGTTCCACTTCCCTTGAACTTTCTCTACTTCATTATTAACCTAATTGATGATTCCATAATCCATGGAAATTTTAAATTTTTAAATAGCAAAAAATTCCAGTTCCCTTGAACTTTCTCTCCTTCATATAAGATAGTATTTGATTTATACTTTTAAATTTTTAAATTTTTACTCCATATAATTATATATAAATGTTCAACCTTATAACATCAAGTTTTGTATTCGTCTCTAATATAGCTTCTTATATCAGAGCAGTCACCGTAAAACATTCAATTCATACTTGTGGCAAAACAAAGAAATACAATACTAGCCTGAAAAAAAATTTACCTAACACTTAAATAGAGGAAAAAGAGTGCCCAATATTATTGTCTAATACAATAAACATTCTCACTGTCCCGAAACAATGGTATGTTTTACAACAAAACATTCAATGTACATTCAATGTACTCTACGGATAGAGGAATACATAGAGTTGAACATAGTAAAATAAAAAATTGAAAGATTTCGTTGAAATTGTTCGTTTAGAAATTTCCTGAAAAGCTAATCATAGGTTCTTCTCTCCATCGGAACAATAGGGCCGTTATGCTCATTACTAAACTTGTTGAAGAGATGAAATATAACCAAAGTACTCCTGGTTTTGGCAGAACTAACTATAACATTCTCTCTGTCAATCCCTTTTCTTTTCTTTTTTTGCGAAACTATGGGTGATTGTGTTGCACTCTCTACTCTCTAGGAACATATTGGATACTCCAATCAAATCCTTTGTTGCGGCTTAAACACGAGATTATAATTTGATTTGAAATTGATCGGTCATAATCCAATCTATAATCATTTTGCTATCACACTCAAACACTACTTCGAACCTGTTACACACACTATTTGGATTTAGCAAACAACTTCATTGCCCATAATTTCCGCAAAAGAGACATCAGAAATGCCAGCAAATTTTGAGAAATATAGTAGGGATTCATCTCGTAGCACACTCCTAATACATGCCTTTCGAAAGTTCCATCGGTATTGAATTTCAAAACACCTTTTTTCGGTGCCACCCAGCAACTCGGTTTATTTAAAATTTATTTATAAATTGACGATGATTCATCTTAGTAATCAATTAATCGACGACAACAATTTATTTAAAATTAAAAATAATAGTATAAAATTACAAGTATTTTTTAATATATTTATAAAATGTAATTTGGTTTAGAAACGTATAGTTTGATGCTCACCCCAACTTTGATTGGATTCAAACAAGGGGAATAGGAAATGATTAGTAAGATCCAAAGTTGTGAGTGTCGTGATTCCACCACCAAAAGAAACAAACCACGTAGGCCCAGCAGCAGCTGTTGCTACTTGCTAATTGCTATGTCCTTTGTCCAACTTAGGTTTTAATTCTAATTCCAATTCCAATTCTATTTATTTACCTCTTTCATAGTTGTGACCAGATATGAAGCAAAGCAGCCGTATGATGATTGATGTGGTAGATCTTGACAAGTGACAACCCACTTTGATGGGGTTTATTTAAATTTTTTTTTAAAATTAAAAATTTAAATCAATTTTTTTGAAAGTTTTAATTTAAATTTTTTATAAAAATATAAAGATTTAACTAATTTTTTTTAAATATTTAGACTTATCAATATTTCAACCAGCATCTGTTTAGAAGACATTGAGATGAACATGATGATCCCCCAAATCATGCGGTGCTGACCGACCCTAAGATGATCCCTTCCAAGTCCAACAGATGCACCCCAACAACTGGCCACGTGTGATGCAGTGTCAAAAGGTGTCCATCCCCCATTTCCACCTTTCCTACGCTAAATTTACATCCGTTTAGAGATATGAGTGAGCATTTTACCTAAATAGTATTTTAAATTTTATTTTATAATTTAAATTTTATTTTATAATTTGTTTAGTTTATATTTAAATTTGTAAATATTTATAATGTTATAATATTAATTTATTACAATTAAAACCATTTTTATTACAATATAAAAGGGTAAAGTACACAGACGGTCACTAAACTATACCCGAAAAAATAAAATGGTAACCAACCTTTCAAAAATCACAAAATGGCAATTAAACTTTATGTTTTATAACAAAACGGTAACTAGACGTTAAATTCCGTTAAGTTTCTGTTAAAACTTTGGTATAATAACACATTTAGTCCTTCATATTTATACAATCAATAAATTTAGTCCTAATTCGAAATAATTTACTAAATTTAGCCCTCGTTATTTATGCATTCTTTCAATTTGGCCCTTAAAGCAAAATTTCAAAGTATGGTAACATGATAAATATTTACAATTAAATTTTATAGGAACTCGAAAACTCGACTCGAATCGAAAAAATTTCAAATAAAGTTTGAGTTGTAAAATATGACGTGTCAACTTGAATAACTCAAAACTTTTTGACTCGACTCGATCGAACGCTCACCTCTATCTTAAGATATGACGTGTTAACTCGAATAACTCGAAATATTCGAATATTTTAAATTATTTTTTTCTTTTAAATCGAATATTTTTAAAATAGAGCATTTAATGTTTCATATTTAAATCACACTGAATATTTAATAACTACTTTAAATATTCAATTTAATTTAAAAACATTCAATTTAAAAGAAAAAAATTGATTTAAAATATTCAAATAATTAATTAAATTTTTATAGGAACTTGAAAACTCGACTTGACTCGATTCGAATCGAAAAAATTTCAAATAAGGTTTGAGTTGTAAAATATGATGCGTCAACTTGAATAACTCGATTTTTTTTTTACTCAACTCGATCGAACGCTCACTTCTATCTTAAGATATGACGCATCAACTCGAATAACTCAAAATATTCGAATATTTTAAATCATTTTTTTCTTTTAAATTGAATATTTTTTAAAATAGAATATTTAATATTTTCATATTTAAATCACATCGAATATTTAATAACTTATTTAAATATTCGATTTAAAAAAACAATAGATTTAAAATATTCGAATATTTAATAACTACATTAAATATTTTTCTTTTAAATATTCCAATATTTAATAACTACTTTAAATATTCGAATATTTTAAATTAATTTTTTCTTTTAAATCGAATATTTTTAAATTAAATCAAATATTTAAAGTATTTATTAAATATTCAATGTGATTTAAAAGAAAAAAATGATTTAAAATATTCGAATATTCGAGTTGACGCGTCATATCTTAAGATAGAGGTGAGCGTTCGATCGAGTTGAGTACAAAATTTTCGAGTTATTCGAGTTGAAGCATCATATTTTACAACTCAAACTTTATTTGAACTTTTTTTATTCGAATCGAATCAAGTCGAGTCGAGTTTTTGAGTTCCTATAAAAATTTAATTAAATATTCGAATTTCTTTTTAATCGAATATTTTTAAATTAAATCAAATATTTAAAGTAGTTATTAAATATTCGATGTGATTTAAATATGAAAATATTAAATATTATATTTTAAAAAATATTCGATTAAAAGAAAAAAATGATTTAAAATATAAGAATATTTCGAGTTATTCAACTTGACACGTCATATCTTAAGATAGAGGTGGGCGTTTGATCAAGTCGAGTCAAAAAATTTCGAGTTATTCGAGTTGACGCGTCATATTTTACAACTCAAACTTTATTTGAATTTTTTCGATTCGAGCCAAGTCGAGTCGAGTTTTCGAGTTCCTATAAGAATTTAATTGTAATTATTTATCATGTATCATACTTTAAAATTTTGCTTTAATGACCAATTTAAAAGAATGCTTAAATAAAAAGGGCTAAATTTAGTGAATTGTTTTAAATTGGGACTAAATTAATTGACTATATAAAGTTGAAGACTAAATATGTTATTATACCAAAGTTTTAACAGAAAGTTAACGAAATTTAACGTCTAGTTACTGTTTTGTTATAAAACATAAAGTTTAATTGCCATTTTGTGATTTTTGAAAGGTTGGTTACCATTTTGTTTTTTCGGGTATAGTTTAGTGACCGTCTGTGTACTTTACCCATATAAAAAATATATATATACTTAGTATGTAATATACAAATAAAAAAATTGAAGGAGTCGACTCAAAGTTGAAATCAATTCATTAATTATTAAAAAATCGAATAAAAATTTAAATTATTCCAAGTCTCATTTTATAATTCAAATTTTATTTGAATTCTTTTTAGTCAAATTTATGAAATTACAAATCAAGTTAAATTGATTTTTTAGCATCGAGTCTAAATTTAGTCTAATTTTATTTTATTTTATTTTTTGTCTAAATTAAGTTAATTGAATATAATTTAGAAAAAAATTATTTAATAAACATTTATATTCTAAAGTAGCATAAATAAATAAATTTAAATTTGACCTTATTTTTTTATTTCATATCTTGACTTCCAATGTTAATGATTAGAAACAATTTTATTGATAAAGTATGTATCTGCATGTACATGTATCACTTTGTTTGGAGTATTAGAAGGAAATAAGAAAAGATTACCAGGAATAAAAAAACAAGTCCACAGCCCAAGAAAAGTAAAAATAATTCACCGCCCAATTTAGCAAACAAATCCAAATTCCGAAACCGATAGATTCACCGCCAAATCTCCTCCTTCGATTCGGTCGGTTTTTGGCATTTGGCCAACCAGCCAGCAATTAAAACATCACATCACCGGGCGACTTATCTCTGATTGTGGTGTTTCAAGGTGCGTGTCCGAACAAGTCGTAAGGCGCCCATAATGCGTCGAGCGGGCATGACCGTCTCGAGTCGAGCCTATCCCATGGTTTACCTTTACCGGACCAATGTAAGAGGCTGACCGGACCCGGATGCAAGTCGCGACAACTTCCCCTCACGTTGTCCCCGCCCAACCCGTGCTGGTTCCATCTATGCTCGATCTGCGCCACGCGTCCCGCAAAAACCAACAGGAACGGCGGCAACGAACCCAGTTCGTAGATCCGTTCCGTTTTCTGGATATCCATCCACCGTTCGATCCGCTTCGTGTATCCGACCCTCCTCCATTTCACCAGATCTATCACCATCACCCCCGTGTTGAAATAGCACGGCTTTCTCCCCTTAAATGTCCCGGAAAACCGTTTGTCCGACCAGAAACCGGCCGTGAAATAGTTGGTGAAGTTGGCGTGGCAATATTCCGGCACGCCGATTGTTCGTGAACCAAGGCTGGCGCTCCAGAGTTTAGCGATGTCGTCAACGACGACTAGATCAGAGTCCAAATAAATCACTCTCCGTACGCACGGCTCAAGCAGATTCGCTAAGTAATTTCTCGCATAATTCAAAGGCTGTTCAAGAGCTTGCCTAACGGAAGTCGATATCAGGTTCCGTACAATCTCGGGGTCGAAATAATATACCTTGAACTTCAATTGAGGGAAAGTGGACCAAACAATGGTTTCCAGATTGGTATCGGTGACGAGGAAATGGAAGAAGACGTTCTCCGGACACAACGAATGCTGGAGAATGGAATGAACGGCGGCGATTGAGCCACGGAGGTACTCAACATCAAGAGTGATGGCCACGTGGAGTAAGGAAGGGTGGCAAACGCCGGTGATTTCGTGACCGGTGGAGCAACATTTCTCGGCATTGCGAAATACGGAGGCTTTTCGAAAAGAAAACCGATCATCCAGTGAGTGCAGAGACGTAGAGGCCTGATATGAAGGTAACCGGAGATGGGCGTCGAGTTGAGAGGACCTGATGGCTTCAGCCGGTGGAAATGACTGGAACGAAGGAGATAGAACAACCAACACCATTGCTGCTGAAAAGAACCCAGAAAATCGCATTACCCAAAGCATCTTAATACCACCACTAATCCCCCTTTTAAGACAATCTGCTAAAATTATATAGAGGATCGGTAAATTGATGAATCCCCTTTTAAGTCCTCCAGAGTTCAAAAGAATAAATAAAGAGTAAAAGCAGCCAAGTTCAGAATAGAACACCGTATCAAAAAAAATGAATTTGCCTTGGGAACGAAGCGAGCTTTCGATAGGAAAGAAAACCCAGAAAGGAACCACTGGAAAACGAAGCAGAGTCACGGTGGCTGACGGCGAAAAGCGCTTTCAGTCCCTACACTTGCCCCTCTCTCCGTGACAGAGATTAGAGAGAGAGAAGAGGTAGGTGAAAAGCTTCTTCTCTTGTTTTGGTTCTTAGCTTGGCGTTTTCTACCATAGAAAACCACGGAAAAACATAATCAGAGTTTCAAGGGGGAAAATGGATTATTAATATATAGTAATAGATATTAACAGAGTGATCAAATTTGGAAATAGGAAATTTTGGTAAGTGTTTTTTTAAAAAAATAACAAAGAAGGAAAATCAGGGAATTTAGCTGTCCTTTGTGTTGATGCCATGATTTGTCCATGATTGTGGCTGTTTTCACCTCGCTCACCTTGGTGTGTAAATGATCTCAGCCTCAACCAGCAAGTTTCTGTTCCGCTTTGTTTATTTATTTTTGAAGAATTTTTTTTTCGATTTGTATTCTTTTATAATCTTGTTCCTTTATTTATTTTTAAAGATTTTATGTTCGTTTATTTAACTTCGTAAATATATTCGTTTAATGTTCGTGAATATGTCGTTTAACATTCGTGGACATGTTGAGTTAACGTTAACATGTTTATTTATAGAAAAAATGGAAAAATTATAGCACTAGTCCTTAAGGTTTTTAGGCTTCATGGTTTAAACTCTAAAGACCTATCTTCATCAATATTTAAAATGTAAAAATAAAAGGAAAACGAGAACCCAGTAAAAGAGCTTATAAACAAGCTTGTTCGTGAACATAAATAAATTGAGTACACCTCTATTCATGTTTGCTCGTTTATTAAACGAACATTATACAAACGGTTCACGAACAATTCGTACGACGTTCTGTTTATTTACACCCCTATATTCACGTCCTAAACTTTTTTTTTAGTTTTTAGAGTAAAAACATGGTAAAATATGCTTCATGTCTCTATACTCTTCGACATTTACAATTTAGTCCTTTTATTTATATTTGGCTTAAATGAAAAAATCGGCCATTGAACTATGCTCTTTTCTACTTTTAATCCCTAAATTATTTTTTAGTCAAAATGAGTACATAAATTATTATTCCTGGTCATTTAAGTACCTAAATTATGTTATTTTGCTATTTAGTCCATAAATTATCTTTTGATAAAAAATAATCTCTGTAATGTTTCAATATCTTACTGGCCAAAATATTTTTATTAACTTATATAACTATTGAACTTAAAGTGAGAAAAAAAAATAATTTATGTACTTATTTTGACAAAAAAATATTTAAGAACTAAAAGCAAAAAATAGTATAATTTAGCAGTTGACTTTTCATTTAAGCCTTTATATTTTAGGAATTTAGTTCCTCCAATTTTTCATATTTAAAAATGCAAACAATAAAATATAAAATTCTGAAAAAATAGAAACAATTAATGACATATTACATATATACCTTACCCATCCGGTTGAAATCTATTTGAGAAGCTAGTTATAATTAATTCATAATGTACCAATAATGCGGATCATTCCAGCAAGCTTAATCATGGTTTGGCTGGCATGTCCCATGTCTAAGCCAAGATTTGTGATTTCGTAATTCTAATTCCTTACCGGAAAAAATAAATAATAATGTGGATCATTAGTTTTTGAAATTAATATTTTATTTCTTATGTCGTAAAAATAAACTATTTAATTTATGAATAAAACCAAGATTGATGGATCTAATTATGCCCCAACTCCCGTATTTTCCAAACTTTTTAAGATTAATGACAATTATCTTATATTGTATAAAATTAAAATTAAATATACAAAAGCTTATTATTTTATTTTTTAAGGATATTATCATCAACGTACATATCTAGGCAATGGAATGCATCTGTCCCCATTGATAAAGAGGGAGCTTTGTTTGACTTGACCACAAAAACAAATTAACTAGTATTAGATAAAGAAATTAAGGTTGTTAACATAGATACACTAAATAATTAAGTGACTAAATATGCTTATATTATTTTATTTTGTATAAATTTAATTTTCGATATTTATCTTAAGAATGTAATCTTCCTCATTACGAGTTGTAGGCATCAAACTTTAACGACCTTATTGTGAGTTGGAATGGAGGTCATTATTAGGGCAAGTCTCCGATTGACCACAACAATTGTCGAGATCTGTAATAACAGAAGGCCGGTAGCCAACACGCTTCCAAGAACCATCCGTTGACGAGATCAAGATTTGCACTACAAGTTATTATTCAATTATCAGGGAACATTTTTACCGTTGTTCATCGTAAACCCGTTATAAAAAAATCCATACAATTTAGGATGGGAGTATAAATAGGGGTACCGAGATGATTTATATTCGAAAGTGAATGGGAGGAAAACGCCTGTAACAACAGAGAAGCAGGAACCATAAAAGCTTAAGCCATTAAAGGCTGGAAATGGTCAACTTCATTGAGTCTAAACCTCACCCACCAAGCAGTTAACGCTGTACAAGTGAGAGTTAGCCGTTGAAACTAAACACTCATTCTAGGTTGACATTTTCATAACCATCTTTCCCTTTTTTATATTTTATTTTGTATTTCGTAGCCGTTGGGTGGGCACTGGGCAGTGCTACTACCCACTGCTTATACTCAGAAAAAAAATGGAAAATTCAAAAATAGATATAAATTCGTAGTGTTTAGATGGTTTGTAATTTATAAATTAAAATTTTGATACTTAAAATAGTGAAATTAATTTGAAAATATTACATTATGTTTAAAAGTGTTTATGAAAACAGTAAATTTAATATAAAAAATTGAAAACTGAGCTAAATCAAACTATAAAAAGTGGTTCAAAAAATCAAGTGAACCTTACCAACCGCCTTCGCCCTTAAGGCTTCAACTCGGTCTTCCATTTAAACAACAATACCAATATAAAAGAAGCTGCCTTCTCCCTTAAGGTTTAGACTAAACCTTTTGTAATTTTTTTTAATGATGATCATGATAATTTGATAATGTTTATTAAAAGGATCCGTCGTTTTCAATGTGTTTGGTAATGGCATGCTTTTCAAATCAACAACGATCGCTTCCTATTCTTAGAATAAACAAGTTGAAAAATCTGAAATATCAACTCATCGGGTCAACTTAATCATACATTTAGTGTTATTGGTTATGTGGAAATCGTAAATGCATACCGTCAAAAATTTCTTAACGTTCGATTAAATAGTCATTTTAGTTCATATTATCTTTTTTGAAAGCATTTTAACATTTAGCGTTTTATTTTGGGTCAAAATGACCCTCTTTAGATCAAAATTATTAGTAAGCTAACATTAAATGGTTTGGATGAAAATTGTTAGGCAACTAATATTAAATAACTTGAAATGACGTAGCAAACTTATATGGCAGTGCACACTGACATAACAATGTCATATAGAGGAGCCATTCTTTCAAGTCATTTTAAGTTATTTATCGTCAGTTGACTGACAATTTTCATCCATAAAGGAGTCATTTTGACCCAAAATAAAACGTTAAAAGTTAATATACTTCAAAAAAGGAATGAGAATAACTATTTAGTCATGCTGGGGGAATGTTTGACATTATGCCAATAATAAATATACCACTTACCTTTGTCCTTCTCCTTCACTTGTATTTATTTTAAATCTAAATTTGAAATTTTAATATTTAATATTAACTTCTAAATAAGATTTTTTAAATCTTATAACTGACTGATTTAATTTACATAATTTATATGGGAAAATATCTCATGCACTGGCAGTAGGAACGTAAAGTTTTCACAACCGTCTTATTTTTAGGAGTTAGAGATCTAGTTTAAGGTTTATGGGTTTAAGTGTATGAGTTTAGAATTTAAGGTTTATGGTTAAAATTTAAGGTATGAGGTTAGAGTTTAGGGGTTTAGGATTAGGTTTAGTTTTTAGGGTAATATGATTAGGGATTTAAGTTTTAACATATAGCCCTTAAATTTTAACCCCAAACCCTAAATTCTAACCACACCCCATAAATTCAAAACTCATCTACTAGACTCCCTAAACACTAAACCCTAAACAAAATCTATAACCCCTAAAACTATGTCTTGTGCATAGAATAATTACAACTTATAGAAAAAAAATATTTTTCAATAGTAATGTGTTTTAGTCCTAATAATATTAAGCTTATATTTTTATACACAAGTTGTGTAATTTTTTACACAATTTTATATTTAAACTATAAAATTTAAAACCTGAATCCTTGACTCTAACCCCTTAAAACCTAAACCTTCAACCTTAAATTCTAACCATAAATCTTAATATATAATTTTTTTGTCATCATATATCATATGTATGGTAAGATACGATGAGATTGCTTATACTTGTTATGAAAAAATATATTATTAGCGCCATCGATAATACATATGTACTGTAATGATTTAGTAATTATGTCGAGTTTTCCGGAAGTCAACAAGGAACATGGGTTTTACTTGAAAACCATGTGAAACAGAGAATCTGAGTTTATTGATGCCTATTATTTGCTTCTGAAACAGTGCATGAAATTGATTTAAGAAAAAGAAGTGATTCTAAAAGCAAACAAGAATTTTAAAATCTTACGCTTTGTTTTTTTTTATTGCGGTGAGCAAATTAAAGTTTGGGACAAACTAAAGTTTTGTAAAAGTTAAAAAAATTAACTTTTAGCAAACCAACGTTTGGGAAGTTAAAATGATAGGCAAACCAAAATTTTGACACTCAAAAATTGAGTGCTTTTAGTTAAAAAAAGTATGTTTTAATTGGTAAAAGTAACAAAAAACAAGAGCCTAGAGTACGAGAAGCTTTTTCAGTTTTCAAAGTATATATCAGAACAAATTCAATGATTAATTTTTTAAATTATGTTTGCTTTTATAAGAGATAGATATTAGTCACAAATTTAAAAATTATTCTATATCTATGACAATAATTGAATTTTCGACCACTGATAAAAAAAAACCTTTAGTACCATTTCACCTGAATCAGGTGGATAGAGCACAAAAAGCTTCTAATGAAAAGCAAATCATACTATTCTTGCACAATAAGCCATGTCCAATTACTACTATATATATATATATATATACTAATAATATGTTCCATTCTGACACTTGAAAGTTAATGTAATAATTAAATAATTCATAATCCATGTTTGTAGGACCCTTAAAGTTGTGTCGTTTTGAGAAATATAATACAATTAGTGGGTTTTGCACTTTGCACAATTCTAGGGCATAGAAGATTGCTTTTACAGGTAAAGAAGTTCCCTTTTTGTTGTTATTATTATTTATATCATTGTTATGTTTTTAATCTTATCGTACTCGTTAAGTAATTATGTAATACTACTATTAGTGGAAGTGGTTCATTTTTTTTGGAACAATTTAGTTCATTTTTCTAAAATGATCCTTTTAAGTTTTTATAATTTAGTCCTATTATTTCTGCAACATTTATAATTTAGTTCATGAATCATGGTGTTACAAATTAGTAAAAAAATACACACATTATTGAAGAGTCTCAACTCGGTCTGCCATGTCAAGCCGGTGCTTTAACTATCTAAACAATACTGCACTAAAATAAATCATTGGTTAAAGCTGCTGATCTCTTGAATTCACATCCTAAGTTTCTGTTTCTCCCCAAGTTTGGAACAGATATCAGCTACGAAACCGAAGCAAACACCGACGAAACGAATAAGCCACACTGATATCAACAATGCCCAGTCCTGGAATTTTTTTCTCGGAAAGTGGCCTCTATCAGAGACAAGCAGGGACCTATATACAGCTTCAGTTAAGGCATAGGCTGACACTGGATCAACTTCTTCTACGAGGAACCCGTATTCTGTAAGGCATACTATGTCGTAAACTCCATCGGTCTCCGATATATCCAGACATTCACATATCTTCAGCCTGCAATCGATCCGCTCTTCCGTGGATAACAAGTCACCGTGTGTTAAGATCAAGAGAGGGTTTTCATCTGCAGCCACAGAGGATTTAAGAATGTAAGATTAGATTAATTGACGCCATAACAAAAAGCTTTAAGCAGAACTAAGAACAGTCAGTATACGAAATGTCACAATTTCAACCAGAAACTTGTGTAAGGACACATGAGCACAAAAAGGACCAATCAGTTCTTTGTGTCTTTGAGCTAATTTGGGAAAGACGGACCATGATTGTTTTGTGTACTTGCAATCCGTGTTGCACATCATTATCATCATGAGTGCAGCAATTAAAGAGAAAACTTACTGCTTTTTCGCAAAGCCGGGCAGCAAAAGAGGTGTCTGATGGACTGTAACGGCTTCGAATCGCCTGCTTTTAAAGCGTTGTAAATCTCTGCAATGTTAGCTACCACCATCACGCAATTCACTTGTCTCTGCACGAATTGTGAAGACCATCTCATGACATCGTTTTCCATATCATCGGTCATCGTGTTGCAGTCCCCGTATCTCAAGCATAGCTGATTATGATGAACCCCTTCACTCATCCAACTCGACAATTCCTCCAAAGCCTCCATTGTTCTACCATAATCGAACCCTCTCGAATCATAAACGCAGAAACCGCTTCGCATCGATCTCAGTACGTTGTGTTCTTCCATGTACATGGTTGTGTAATTGGAACAACTTCCTGCCACGTACATGAGAAAACTTTTAAGCCTTTATACGACACATACATGCCAGTTATTGATTATAGTCTATAGATAAAAGTATAAAGTATACAACTTCGGACTTACCCGATGATGTTTGAGCAAAGGGTATTAAGCCAGACCGACCAAGAATACTGTACATAAGATTTATAAGCGAGCTCTTGCCCGAACCGGAGAATCCGACCAGGAGTATAGTGTTAACTGGAGGAATATCCGTATCTTCTTTCTTGACGCCTCCAACCGGTACCCAAAAATCACCGGAACGATACCCCAGAAGCTTGTGACGAAGCTCATTTAGTCCATCAGGTGCAATCAGAGCCAATCTCTCCAATTCTCTAAACAGTCTAAGCCTAGGCGTTAAAATGGAAACATGAGGGAAGTCCAGCTTGAGCTTAGCACATTCCTGGAATTTGGACGCCGCTCTCCACCAACAGTATGGCAAGCTACACGATTCACAGCCGTCTTCATCGGCAAAAGATATTTGGCTTTTCATCTCTCTTTTGTATGAAGTTCCTTAATTCAAAGCAGACAATATGACTCTACAGGATTTCCAATAAGGGTTTAAAGTATACATTATCAAAATAGTACTCGAATCAAAATGCGCACTCAAGCATGTACAATATGGTTCTGTTGTTCACGTGAATTAGTCCCAGTCTGGAATCGAAGCCAACTTCCAGGCTCCTTCCTGTGAGGGTGGTGGGTCATTTCAGTGTACTTCATGTATCCCATGATTTTACAGAATTACCCTCATCGCCAACTATTCATAGTGCAAGTTTGGCATACCATGTTTTTAACTTCTATAATGATCTCAAATATTTTCGTGACCCTGGACCAAAACTTAAAAATGGGTCCTATAGAACGAAAATATATTACTTTATTTTGAACAGTTAATTTATATTTTATAATAAATCATAGAAACATGATTAAAATGTATCAAACACATTATTTTCATTGTTTTGTTAAGAAAACACCATAAATACAACAAAAAAATAAGGGGCAACTACTAACTTACTAAATTATTACTTGAAAAATCTGTGAAGTTATGAAGGTAGAAGGTGAAGGCCATAAGCAGTCGCTCATGCTACTCCCCCTTGCCAAACGCCAATAATCGTGATCATATAGTTAAGTTTAAAATTTCGGACAGCAAGATGATTAATTCAGCCGCTAAGAAAAAACACACGATTTTATGTTAAGAGTGAATTTTTAAGAAAAATTATGACAAATTTACATGTGCGAAATTATATATCAGTAGAAAATATTAAAAAAATGTCTCAAGTATATGAGAATTTACCGTAATCGCCACATCGAATTGTATTTTGCAAATAAAGTTAAAAGTGTACCTGATTAGGGACCACATGAACTTTCCTAGAACTGCCCTAACACGCAGGTAAAGCTGCGTTCAAGTGAAAAAAGTCACTTATGGCAAGTCTCTTTCCTTTGTACTTTGCATTTCTTAAGAGGGGTGTAGTTTGGATACATCCGGAGTAAAGCTTAAAAAATACAACATTTGGCAATAAATCAAATTGTATTTAGAAAGAGTCTTGCAAAACCAGTGTGCACCCAAAGAGGATGATCTCGATGCAACACGGTCGGTGGGTTGTGATGGACATAGTTTGAGGAGAACGGAATTCGGAGGCCAGAAGAACGATGAATGGGATTCTATGTAGAAAGACCAGAATCATTTAACAAACACTACAAATTCGGGTATAGACAACTAAAAAGAGAATTCCCTTGTCAAAACTCTGCCTCGGAATTCGGAAAGACCAAATAATAAGTCCATAACTGTCACTAACCTTCAATAAAGGAAGCTAATACATCCTTTGTCACATATGCAGGACCAGAGAAGTCAGAAAATGGCTACTCATGTAGGAGTATCATACACCCCGTCTAATCTTTCTCCGATCACTTCTTGAAAACTATCATTAAGCTCATCCTCATCCTCATCCCAATATGTTTCATGAAGCTTCACTGCCATCTCATAGATTTTCTTATTTTCATGATCGTGGAGGATCTCAATCTTTTCCAATCCCCCAGAATCATCAATTAATTGGGCATAGAGATTAACTCTCGATTTACCCAATTTTTTCCTAGCTTCACCAGCCATAAGAATGTTTGCAACAGCTTTTAAACAAACAGCGACAATTCTTGGGTCGGGACAGAGAAGAAGATCACACAAGATAAGGCAACCTTCGCCTATCAGGAACCTGCCAAATAAATAAAAAATTAATTATTTTTGGACAACTGTAGCAGAATAAACCCAGAGAGTGGTTATGGCAAAAAGAAAATATACTCTATTTGTTCAAGGTTAGCACCAGATATAGCATTTGAAATTGCCCATGCAGTTTCTATCCTGATCTCTAACTCAGAGTTTTGAAGTAGAAGGACTAGAGGAGGAATAATGCCAGCATCAATTACAGCCTACAAAAAGTTGTCAAAATTCAAAACAATACCATCAATTATAGATTTGGCGTACTAAATTTGCCGACCTGTATATGATTCACATTTCCAGCAGTGATGCTTGAAATGGCCCAACAAGCATCTCTCTTGATAATGTTTTCGTACTTATTTGTCAGCAGGTTCAAAAGGCATGGAAGAACTTGCTGGTCTATAATACACTGAAACAGAACATAACATGCGACGTAAGAGCCAACTAAACAATGATTTTTTAATCCAAATGTAAATTAAGGGATTAAACTTTAACCATGACATTAATGTATTCTATACCTGAGTCTGTATTTCATCTCCGGTAGCAATGTTTCCGACGGTAAGAAGAGCAGGAATGAGGACTGCTGGGGATTGATGACTAACAAACAAGGGAAAATAAATAAGAACAAATTCAAAACAGCTTCTAGAAAGAGAGAAAGAATAAATTTCTTCAAAAAACATATGCTTCAAATCAAAAATCAATTTGAAATGTGAAAGGATCCAGTACTTACAGCAAGAGCTCAACAAGTCGGGGGCAGATACCAGCATCAATAACAGCTTGGATTTTGTCATTAGTACCATCTGAGATATATGAAAGGGCCCAACATGCTTCTGAAAGGACATCCTCATCAGTTGAACGGATAAGACGCTCAAGGGCTGGCAAAGCTGGCTTTGCCTGCTTATTCAATTTAACCAAACATATCAGCAAAGGAATAAGTTGCAACTCCAACAACTATTCATATTACAAGAGTCAAGGAAGTCCAACTTGCTCAAATGACGGATATGGTTTTCCCTTGCAGAAGTTTGCCAAAGTCCATGCAGAAGTTCGCAACACAGAGAGATATGCATGCTCATTGAATTGTGCCAACAGTGGTATCAAAGCACCATGGCCAAGGACCACATCACGACTTTCAGGCGAGTGTCCGGCAACATTTCCTAATGCCCAAACAGCCTATAATTCTCAAAAGAAAAAAATTAATGACCCGTATGAGAATGCAAATAAAAATAAGGTCACTTGCAGCAGACTGCAATGTTTACCTGTTCACGTATATCATCACTTGGGGATTCAAGAAGTTTAACAAACATTGGGACAGCTCCATGATAAATTACAACTTTGGTACTTTCACAGGCGATATTAGTAAGAACCCAAGCTGCCTCAAACTACACACGATTGCATAAAGACGGTTAAATGATGCCATGCAAAAGCCAAAACATTACCAAAGAGATTGAGCAAAATACTAGTAATAACTTCATTATCAAAAACCTGAAGCTGTAGGAAATCATCCCAAGCGAGAAACTCAACAAAGCGAGGAACAACTCCCGATTGTATAATTTCGTTGGTTGGAGGATTGTCCACTACAGACAAAAAGAGTTTCTAAAATTAAAAAAAAAAACGAGTAGGAACAAAAAGAAACCACAACCAATTGCCAACCTATTAGCATATTCCGGAACTGAGTGGTTGCCTCAAGCTGGGCGTTCCTGTCATCTGACCAAACGCCAGCAACCATAGCCGCAAGACTTTCTAACTGCAATTATATTATCAAGATCGTGTGAATAAGTAACTAACGCTATCGATTCTTTATTGAGGCTTACTAAATCCAATAAGTTAACCCTATCCAGTAACACTAATAAAAAGATTATCCAATCGAAAGAAAGGAACCGCCAATCAGCTCAATACAGAGATTGAAGTGAGAGAACGAGTTCACCGACGTTACAGATCGATTAATCAGTTGTATACACCTTTCTCTCAGAATCGGCGGTGGAAGAGAGTATTTGCTGTTGCAGCGGTTGTTTTTGAGCGACAAGTCCTTCGCGGCGTTTTTTAAGAAGGTTCTGCTCTCTGTTGTTCTTTCGAATCTTGACCATGGAGTCTTCTCTCCTCCGCCGACCTTCCTCCGCATCAAACGCCACCTTGTACCTGTTCTTTCGAACCTCCGTCTTGGCGCTCGGTCTCAGAGACATCTCCGCTTCCTTTCTTGATTTTCTTGTTTTAGTCTTTCAAGTCTGATCGGGTCGCAGATTAATTTGCAGGTACAAAACTGTTAAGTGTGTAAGATTATCAGAAGAGTCTAAAGATTGGCTGAGGAAATGACAAAACGGAAAGAAAGTGGCGCCATTTCTGGAAGCGAGTGAGAGAGAGGGAAAGACAAAAGTGGGAGGTTATTCAAATGGAACGAGAGGAGAGTGGCATGGGTTTTTCATTTTCTTTTATTGAAACAACATTAAATTTTACATTTTTCTCAACTTGACCTGCAAATTAAGTTTTGCTCATTTTTACTCTTTAAATTTTTGTCGTTACTCATTTCGCCCTAAAAAATTAACATTGTCAAAAAAAAATTTGTCTTGACCAATCAAAACATGCTACATCATTTTTTTATTTTTAAATTTTTAAATAAAATTAAAATAAAATTAAAATATTTATTAATTACATTCCCAAAATAGCCTAATCTTCCCCACCCATCGTTTAGCTTATTTCCAAAAGCTTCATTTCTCTGTTAAACTGAAAGAATCAGTTAAGGTTGGTTATGATCAAGCCTTGGTTTGTTAGTCAGTTGTAAAGGTTGTTATACCTAATCACCTTTGTAAACGATGACTGTGCATGGCATCAGTGTCTCTATATAAGCTGACATGCATCATTGTAAACACACAACTTTTGGATTAATTCAATTAATCTTTAGTATTCTTTTCTGTTTTCAGTTACATACATTCTTGTATGTTAATATGATATCAGTCGCTAGGAAAACGATTCACACTTGAATCCTTCTTTCATTCTTTCTTCATTTCACATCTAAATCTTTCTCTTCTTTTGGTTGTCTTCTTCTTCTTCCGCTTGCATTTCTTCCTCATGGCTCCTCCGGAAGTTCCTGATGATCTTGTTGATGGTGATCCCGTCTTGGAAGCTCAGATCTTTTCCAATAAAAGAGTCATTGTCTGCCTCAACGACTCCAATTACCTTCTTTGGAAATAACATGTGGTTCTTACTATTCGTAGTTTTGGTCTTGAGGGGTATCTTGATGGTTCCATGCCCGTTCCAGTGAAGCATGGTCGCAATAGAGCAGGTACGCAAAATCATGAATCCTGCTTATGTTCAATACTTCAAGCAAGATAGCTCCTTGGCTTCTTGGCTGCTTTCTACTGTTAGTGGAAACATTCTACCTCGGTTAGTTGGATCTGAAACCACAACAGCAGTTTGGGATGCCATAACCCAGCTTTATTCGAGTCTTTCAACAACCAAAATTATGAATCTCCATTGTCGCCTAAGATCCATGAAGAAAGGTGCGCAATCTATGAGAGAATATACTGTTGCCATTAAAGAATTGTGTAATTTGCTTGCTACTTGTGGTAGCACTATTTCGGAAATAGAACAGATCGCGACAATTTTAAATAGACTTCCTGTTGAATATGAGCCCTCCATTGCTGCTATTACTGCCAGTAAAGCCACAAGCCTGCATATGATCCATATGTCAATTCCAATTCATGTTCAACGGAGGAGGATGGGAACATACAAGTCAATGCCTTGACTGTTGATGGACCACTATCATATTCCAAATGGTTCCCAGACTCAGGGGCCACGCATCATGTCACAAGTGAGTCTTCTGTTCTCCACACTTCCAATATGTATTATGGAAAAGGCAAAGTGTCTCTTGGAGATGGTACTACACCATCTATTAATCATGTTGACAAGTCTTTTATTGACACCTTTTCTAAAAGACCGTGTCTCGGTCAAGTTCTATTTGTGCCTAAGATAACAAAGAATCTCATGTCAGTTGCTCAATTTGCAAAGGATAATCAAGTGTATTTTGAGTTTCATGATAGTTTCTGTTGTGTTAAAGATTAAAGAACTGATGCAGTTCTGATGAAAGGGGATCTCGATGATGGTCTTTACAGCTTCAAGTGTGCAACAGTAGGTGAATTTGATTCTTTGTTTACTACAACTGTCAAAGATGACTCGGAGTATTGGCTATGGCACAAAAGATTGGGACATCCAGCTACTAAAGTGGTGAAGAAAGTGTTGAATAAACCTTTAGCTTTTGACAAATCAGATGTTTGTATGGCCTGTCAAATAGGGAAGAGTCATGTATTGCCCTTTAATACTTCTCAAACTGTGTACAAGAAACCATTCGAGCTTGTTGAAATAGATGTTTGGGGACCAGCCCCCATACCCTCTAGTGGTTTTAGATATTTTGTTACATATGTTGACATGTACAGTTGTAACACTTGGGTGTACCTATTAAGAAATAAGAGTGAAGTTTCAGTTTCATTTGAAATGTTTGTTGCCATGGATGAAAATCAATTTAACACTTCCTTTCTTGCCATTCAAACCGATGGGGGAGGAGAGTTCAGGTTCTTAGAACATGCTACTCTAAGGCTTGGAATTGTGCTTCCAAATCATGTCCACACACATCACAGCAAAACGGCGTCGTGGAAAGGAAGCATAGACACGTTGTTGAAACCTCTCTCACGTTACTGGCTCAAGCCTCCATTCCTCTGAAATTTTGGTCCCATGTCGTGCTCAGCTCGGTTTACCTTATTAACATGATGCCTTCTCGTGTTTTGGATGGTGTTTCTCCTTTTAAAAAGCTGTATGGAATAGATCCTGGCTATAAGTTCTTGAAAGTGTTTGGATGTTTATGTTATCCTCATGTTCGACCCTTCAATAGGCATAAATATGATTTTCGATCCAAGCCTTGTACGTTCCTAGGGTACTCACCAGCACATCGTGGTTACCTTTGTCTTGGTCAGGATGTGAGGATTTTTATATCTCGTAATGTTGTATTTAATGAGAAGATTTTTCCTTTTGAACAGGTTACTCAGACATAGTCAGTTACCAATTCTGCCACCTTTCGTTCCAAGACGTTGCATGTAATACCTGATGTTCCAGAATCGTTCCATGCTCCAGCTGAAACACATGGTGCACGTGCTGACTCTCATGTTGAAATTTCACCTTCAGATGGAGACATGGTGGCTTCTTCTTCAATTCAAGATCAAGGTATGGTTCATGATAGCATGCTAGATGAAACACTTCATAATCAACGTGATGATATACATGAAGTTGATAATGCTGTGCATGAGCTGCATGAAAATGATAATGATATGCATGTGGCTGAGGCTATTGTTGATGGTCAGGTGGCAAATGAAGATGCATCAGGTAACACGAGAGGTTCTAGCCAAGAGATACCGGACCAAGAGATATCAGCACCTGGTGTGTCAGCTACACCATCTCTCGAACATCATGTGAACACTGAGACTATTGTTTTTGGCACTAAAGTCTCTACCTTGAGAAACAACACGAATGATGGCAACACGCATCCGATGGTTACCAGGCGCAAATCTGGATTGTTAAGCCCAAATTGTACAATATTCAGGTGAAACAAACACTGTTGGATGTGCATACTGCCTTGGCTGACCCTGATTGGAGAATGGCAGTCATGGCTGAATATGAGGCACTAATGAGCAATGGCACGTGGGAAATTGTTGAGTTGCCAGCTGGCAGGAAGCCTGTAGGCTGTAAATGGCTTTTCAAAGTGAAGCTCAAGGCAGATGACACTGTGGAAAGGTTGAAAGCTCGATTAGTAGCCAAGGGATATGCTCAAATACACGGCTATGATTTTATGGATACGTTTAGTCCAGTTGTGAGATTTTTAACAGTCAATATTCTCCTCTCTCTGGCTGTTAGCTATCAATAGACCATTCGACAGGTTGACGTTAATAACGCCTTCTTGAAAGGTGACTTATGTGAGGATGTATATATGCAACAGGTGCCTGGATTTAAGGAAGCTTCTCCAGATGGTAAAGTGCTTGTGTTTAAGCTAAGAAAGGCACTCTATGGGCTTCGACAGGCCCCTCGAAACTGGTTTCTTAAGCTCAGAGAATTTTTATGGCAGGTTAGCTTCACTTCGTCCAAAGCTGATTCCTCGTTGTTCATTCTTCAGTCAGGAGCTGATGTTCTTTACCTGGCTGTATACGTAGATGACATAATTTTGACAGGGAGTTCCCCGCAGCTAATTGACTCAGTGGTGCTCAATCTTCATGATAGATTCTCGTTGAAGGATCTTGGTGAGCTCAAATTCTTTCTTGGGATAGAAGCAAAAAGGTCCAGCTGTAACACCTTATACCTGCCTATGCGTTAGACCTAAGTTACAGAAAATTATCACAACATATACATATATATAACATGTATTCAGTTTTCATGAAATTCAGGCATCACTATAGAGTGATGAAGATAATAATAGGTAAACACATCCATTCGAATCAACTATCAAGTTTATAATCTAAAACCATTTCAAAGTTTGAGTTACAAAATAATGCCATCATGGCTAACTAGTAAAGTATATCTTAACAAAATATAGGCTCATGTCACCCAAAATAGACAATATGGTGGATAAGAACATTACAACAAAAGTATAATAAGAATGTGCCGATCCTTCAAGTGCCAAGTCCACGTGTAGCCTATCCAAAAGTATCTGAAAGGGGAAAGTTTGGGGGTGTGAGCTAGGAAGCTCAGTGTGCTCCAATAAGTGCAAGGAAACATATATATATATATATATATATATATATATACAGTCCAAATATGCATCAGACAATACAAACATGCCATAAGAGCAATCAAGGTTCCATTTTAACCTATCTTCCCTCCAACCGAATACCAAAATGCAATTCCCCTTGAACTGCATACCGAAGGACTTATCCTAGGCCCGAAGGCGTAGGAGCCTACCCAGAAAGTCTTACCCTAGGCCTATTGGGCGTAGGAGCTTAACCGAAGGTTTTACCAGCTGGATCAGAGTTGTACCTGCAGACACTTCAATCACATCCCAAAAGTATACCCCAAGAAGTGCAATTCAGTTCAATATACCATCAACAGAGCTCAGACAATAGACAGATAACATTTCTATCATTTATAGATCAGGTATTTCTTGTTCAGATCAAACATGAGGTATACCTTCTAACATATCACAATAAACATACTTTCATCACATTATAATTATGCTTTTCAAACAGAAGGTAATCATGCTTTTCAAATAGAAATCATGCTCTCCAGTAGTCAGGCATTTCAAGTACAAGTACAATCTATAACATTCAGTGAATCATAACAGGACCCACGTATACATATATGTAGATATATATAACAAAAATGTAGCACACATGGAACACACCTCAAAAGCTGGTCAGAGAATCTATCGGGCTCCTGCCTCGCTATGATCTGCCACTGTGCTAGATCTAGATCAATAAAGAATCATGGTTACTACAAGGTATACGTGAAAATTCTAATAGCTTACAAGGTTTATAGATTCATACTAGTAACTATCGGAACGCGAGAAGGAGTAGATCGGGAGGAACTAGGCTGGGCAGACGAACGGTCAAAAGAGTCTTGATTACCTTTAAATAGATACAAGCTTATATTAGCCATATATTCGATTTATATTAACTCAAGGAAACAATTTAAACACATATGCATGGTTTTGGTTTAGGGATAGATTTGGAGGTCTTCGAGTTAGAATTTCACAAAACGGGCTTCAAAAACAGACTCAGGACGTCGAACAACATAAAATAGGGCTTTTCAAAAATTTTGACTTTTTTGGTCAAAGTCAACGCTGGCGTCAGCAGGTCAAGGTCAACGGGGGACAGGGTCAACGCTAACATCATGCTGACATCAACGCTCAACAGAAAGTCAATTGAGTCGACTCGGTGAGTTAACTCACTGAGTCAACTCGGGCGAGTTGACTCACTGAGTTCACTCAGTGAGTTGACCCAGTCTCGGGTCGGGTCGGATACGGGTTGGTTCGGACTACTTGGGCCGGCCGGTTCAGACCGATTCTTACCCTAGGAGATCGGGCGTCGCCGGACGGTGGTCAGAAAACTCGCCGGAGAGCTCAACGGACGCGGTTCTGCCAGAAAAACATAGATCATTAGACCACAATTCCAACCCATACATTTTTAATCTGAAACAGGCCGGAAAATAGGTCGGACTTTACCTTTAAAGTTCAAAACGGTCGGAATGTTCGAAGCTCCGATGGAACCCTTCCCGGTGTCGGAATGCCAATCGGTCGGGTGGGTTTTTATCAGCTCGTCGAGGGGGGCCGAGAACTGGTGGCCGTTCCTCAAAAGGACGGTCGAAAACGGGGAAAAACAGAGGCGATGGAGTTAGGGATTCGATGAAGCCTAATCGGCTCTCTCGGGCGGACGGCGGCGCAGCTATGCGCGTGGCTGGTGGCTCGGAGAAGTGCGGTGCGTACGGTGGTGGTGACGGTGTATGCCACGGAGCGACGGTGAGGGACCGACGTTGCTTTCCGGAAAAGAACGGGGAATGGAAGGTTCCAGAGAAAAAGAAACTTTGATATTCGAATCAAAAGTAAATGAGGGTAGGTGGAAAGGCAGATAAAATTTAATGGGGGCTCGGAGTTATTTTTAACTAAGTTAAAAATAAAAATTTGGTAAGCTTTGACAGAAATGAGCCCTTAGCTCAGCGGTAGAAACATTGGATGGTGAGGGGTAAAGTCGCGGGTTCGAGCACCTACTGATGCTCACTGGTTCGAACCCTCTTGATTATGCTCAATTGTACAGGAGTACTGTTGGTGCCTTGCAATACATCACTCATACGAGGCCTGACCTTGCCCTCTCTATGAATAAAGCTGCACAATTCCTACAAGCACCTACTGATGCTCACTGGTTGGCTGTAAAGCGTATCTTGAGGTATTTAAAAGGAACAATGGACTATGGATTATGGTTTCCTGCTCAACCTCAAGGGACATTGAATCTTCAAGTGTTCTCCGATGCAGATTGGGAAGGAGATGTTGATGACAAGAGGTCAATCTCAGGCTTCTGTGTATTCAATGGTAACCACCTTCTCACATGGAGTTCAAAGAAGCAACGGGCTGTATCCAGATCAACGACAGAGGCGGAGTACCGTAGCTTGGCAGATGCAGTTGCAGAAGTCACCTGGATCAAAGCTGTACTTGCTAAAATGAAGGTTGAATTGACTGAGGTTCCTAGGATTTGGTGCGATAGTATGAGTGCGGTGGCCATGGCAGCCAATCCCATTCTTCACACTAAGTCTAAACACATTGAATTGGATCTACATTTTGTGCGAGAAAAAGTTAACCATGTGCCTGCTGATTGTCAGATAGCAGATGCATTAACCAAGCCATTGCCTCTTCAAAAATTTGAGATTTTCAGGAAGAAGTTATTTGTTTATGATATGCAAGAAGTTCTTCCAGATGTTGGAAAGCAAGGTGAATGTTAAACTGAAAGAATTAGTTA
The DNA here is from genome assembly GCA_958450335.1 of Hibiscus tridactylites. Classification (NCBI taxonomy): domain Eukaryota; kingdom Viridiplantae; phylum Streptophyta; class Magnoliopsida; order Malvales; family Malvaceae; genus Hibiscus; species Hibiscus tridactylites. Next base: position 95,612,055 of record OY288268.1, read on the forward strand.
AGGTTGGTTATGATCAAGCCTTGGTTTGTTAGTCAGTTGTAAAGGTTGTTATATCTAGTCACCTTTGTAAACGATGATTGTGCATGGCATCATCTCTATATAAGCTGACATGCAACATTGTAAACACACAGTTGTAAAGTTACCAACATACCTTTAATGATATCAAACCCTTTTAATTTAACCCAAGGCTTAGTTAATTTTTAAAACGAACCCACGACTCGAACCCGATTTACCCGAGTAACATCCGACCCCTAAACCCGGGGCGTTACAAAATGAGTGGGGGGTTTTGTAGATTGAGCCGTGTCTGCTCTGAAATTGACGATGGGGAAGAAAACGATATGGGAGATGAGGGTATTTTGGGATCTCTCTACTATTGAAATCTGATTTTGATTTCTTCTTTACTGTATTCTTGTGTTGGATTTATACGGGAAAATAAAATTTTATTAAAAAATTGTGTTTAACATGATTTTTGATTTTGTGGCTTTTGAATTTTGGAATATGGAGTAGGATTTTCCCCCATGTTTGGTTAATCACTTTCATCGGAAGTGTTTGAATTTGGTGGAGATAGGGGTTGTTTAATAGTGAAGGGTCGGTGTGGTCAAGAAGATGGTAGGGATGAAGATGATGGTGTTTTTGGTATTTTATTATTTTTATTTTATTTTAAAATTTAAAAATAAATAAAAATTGACGCGGCACGTTCTGATTGACCAAGACATATTTCTTTAACAATAGGGGGCAATATGGGTAACTTTAAAAACGTTAAGGGGCAAAAGTGGTCAAAATGAATTTTAGGGGACAAGTTAGAAAACATGTAAAGTTTAGGGGGAAAAGCATATTAAGCTTTTTTTAAATTGAAACCGTTTAATTTAGTCTCTATATTTTTTGTCTGTATTATTTTTTTAATAAATACTACTTCTACTTCAAGGGATGGGGAGACTCTAAGGTAAGAAATGCTATTGTTAGGTTTTGAACTCGAGACCTAAAGAGAATTGAGCAGGTGAACAGCTCTGACCAACAGGGCCATCAACATTTGCTCTTATTTGTATTAATTTTAAATTTCGTTTTTTAACTTAATTCTTGAGCTTAAAAATAATTTTGGATCAAGACGTGTGAGGAAATCTAAGTTTAGAGAAAAAATTATGAAGTTCGAATATTATTATTAGTTTTGATTTTATAAGAATTTAATATAACACCATTTAAATAAATTTGATATATTTATAACCTAAGTCATTTTGTGAAACGTTTTTTAAAGACCAAATAATGGTTTATTTTTTTCAAATAATTTTTTTTAACAGTTTAAAAGTGACAAATTTTTTTGACAATGTGTACACATCCTGCATACAAAAACGATTGAACCCGAGTCCCCTAAGATGAACATCATCTATATTTATTTAGTGGACCACTTCTTGGACCACTCGTACATCCCATTACACAAAATATTTTGACGATCGCAACTCATGAATTATGGGTTGGATCCAATAAGAGGTAAACGTTTTTTTTACCTGAAATTCGTTACGAGAATATTGATATAGTGTTTTTGTAACCAAAAGCGTTTTGACAATCTAGACTGATATGATCCAATGTGTTGAACTTTGTTTTTACTGGTACAAGGATCCAATAACTTGTTTTTTTTTTTTACCTGGGTTCTCATTATTGCAACACTACCATGTGTAGCACTAGTCTTTTTGGCACTCTTTTAGAAGAAGAGATAAAATGGTGTTCAGGTGGGTTACCCTTAATACTGATGCCTCTGTCTCCCCCTCATCTTCTCTTGGATCTGCAGGTGATCTAATCAGAGGTCGTGAGGGTGTTTGGATAGTTGGCTGAACTATGGGGCATACTAGAATATGCATGAAGGGTACGATCCTATTGGATCTTATAATGTTGGGACCAATATTACTCTATTTAGTACTATTTATAGTAAGTCATAGATGATTATCCAAATTGTAAGAATAACACAGTTTGATCAAATTTATTCTCGACAATTTAATGTGTTGTTTCAAGTCCTGAATAGTCACACTTGTTAAGTACAATCTTTTGTTTCATGGCCACCAAATAGACTAAGATGTACAAATGTGTCCGCTAACTCATATTGATACAGTTGAACATGATGCATTTCTAATCTTATTTAATCAGAGGACCTAAGATATTGCTTCTGTATATAAGAAGGACAAATGCTAACTAGATCACGTGCATCCCGCTACATAGTTTATGGCATAGCCAACAATAAATTTTATGAAAGATATTTGACTATCAAAATATACAATTTTCAATTTTAAAACCATGGTGATCTTAAGTGAAAGGATCATACATTAAGAATGATCTTTATCTATTTAATATAACAAATAGTGAGTGGCATCTTGCAATGCATCACTATTACTTAAGTTGCAAGAACGTCACATTTCAACGAAATTCATCCCTTAATAATGTACTAATGTGTTGTTTATCTCTTGTTTGTGATATCTAGATTAAACATAAGTAATGAAGTAAGCACATTTGTTAAGTACAATCTTTTGTTATCGAGAAGATAAGATGTACAAGTGTTCGATATCTCATATCAAAGCATTTGAGTACGATCATACATTTCTCTTCACTCAACTAGAGGACCTGAGACATAACTTTTATTATGTAGGAGAAAAAAATTATTTCAATTATAAGCATCCCACTATATGGTTTATGCGATGCCTAACAATAGTATAACACATCATTTTGTAGTACGTTTGGTTGTTAAAATATACGACTTGTAATATTAGAATTGAACATCTAAAATTTGGTGATGCTGTTCAGATCTTGTTTTACTTCTGCGAGCAGAATAATCCACTAAAAAATAAGTCCATAAATCTGGAAGTCCTTCCATTGATGGTAGGGGAGCCTAACCTATTTGATTTCAACCTAAGATTATGAAAGGAGCATTCCCATGTCCAACTAAACAATTGCTCCATGTCTAATCTTATATATCACCAACCTATCTGCTCCCGTTTTGAAGAGTTTTTCACATGTCACAGTTGGAGCTAATCTCATAACATTCGATTGCACCTAATTATATCCATACAAACAACTGACCGAAGTCCAATCAGCCAGGCCAATTATCCGATTCTGAGATCAAGCAGCTTTGTGTTGCCTCCAAAGATATCTTCTCTCAACAGCCAAATTCGATTGAAATCGAAGCACCCTTCAAAATTTGTGGTGACATACATGGGCAATATAGTGATTTATTAAGGCTGTTCGAGTATGGAGGTTTTCCACCTCAAGCCAATTACCTATTTCTAGGCGACTATGTTGATCGTGGCAAGCAGAGTTTAGAAAGATATGTCTTTTACTTGCTTAGAAATAAAGTATCCGGAGAACTTTTTCCTATTGCGAGGGAACCATGAATGTGCATCTATTAACCGGATATATGGATTTTATGATGAATGCAAGCGACGGTTTAATGTGAGACTTTGGAAAAGCTTTACTGATTGTTTTAACTGCCTGCCCATGGCTGCTCTTGTAGACGACAAGATATTGTGTATGCATGGTGGTCTTTCCCCCGACTTACAAACCTGGATCAAATTAGAAATTTACCTCGTCCAACTGCAATTCCTGACACTGGTTTGCTGTGTGACTTGCTATGGTCTGACCCTGATAGAGATGTTAAAGGATGGGGAATGAACGACAGAGGAGTTTCATACTTCATGGAGACTTGCAATCCATTATATGTTGATGCTGCAACCATTACATTTCAGTGGACATGAACTTCGCTTTTTTCTCTGCTGGCTTAGAAATCTGGAAATAACACATCAAGTTTTCATCGACACTCATCATTGCACCAGCTTTATCAAATTCACCGTAATAGTTAGGTGCTGAAAATATTGTAACAAGTTGCCTATCAGCAAAGAATTCGTAACCATCCTCCACAACCTATGCTTTGTCAAGACCATCCTTTAACATCTCTATCAGCGTTATGAAACTATTGTAACAAGTTGCCTATCAGCGTTATGAAACTCCTCTGTCGTTTATTCCCCATCCTTTAACATCTCTATCAGGGTCAGACCATAGCAAATCACACAGCAAACCAAACCAGTGTCAGGAATTGCAGTTGGACGAGGTAAATTTTTAATTCGATCCAAGTTTGTCAAGTTAGGGGAAAGAAGACACAATATTTTGTCGTCTACAGGAGCACCCATGGGCAGGGAGTTAAAACAATCTGTAAAATTTTTCCAAAGTCTCACATTAAACCGTCGGTTGTATTCATCATAAAATTCATATATCTGGTTAATAGATTCATATTCATGGTTCCCTCGCAATAGGAAAAAGTTCTCCAGATACTTTTATCTTATAAGCAAGTAAAAGACATCGTTTCCAAACTCTTCTTGCCACGACCCACAGTCGCCTAGAAATAGGTAATTGGGTTGAGGTGGAAAACCTCCATACTCAAACAGCCTTAATAAATCATTATATTGCCCATGTATGTCACCACAAATTTTGATGGGTGTTTCGATTTCAATCAAATTAGGGTGTTGAGAGAAGATATCTTTTGAAGCAACACAAAGCTGCTTCATCTCAGATTCGGATAATTGCACTTGTTTCCCTGGCCTGGCCGATCGGACTTCCGTCAGCCGTCTGATTATGTCGTCTAGCACCGCGGGTCCATACCTTGTGCCGCCGCCATTAAACCCTCTTCCTCCTTCAACGCCCCCTGATTGATTTAAACCAAACCCTAAAACTAAAAGCATTGGTCATTTAATAGAGTAAATTACACTACATGTCACTTAATTACTAATAAAATTATAAATTGGTCATTCAATTTTAAAAAATTACAAACGAGTTACTCAATGATCAATTGTCACACACATGTCTTTAGGTCGTCGAAAATGAAACAGACGTTAGGAAATATTGTTTTAATGATTTTTTTATAGGATAAACTATACCAAAAATCACTCTATTATTAGTAAAAATTATAAAAGGTCACCCACTTTTAAAAAACGTCACAAACAAGTCATTTAATTAATCGTAAAAGAAAACTCCATTCAAATTTTGGGCTTCTTGAAGATCGAGGGCACTATTTGACGAGTTGAACAATGGACAGGTCGTTGTTGGTGAGATGAAGAAGACGGAGGTCATTTGACAGTGAACGTCGTAGTTCGGGGGTTCAAGAATTTCAAAAGCTTTAATTTCATTGCTTTTGGGAGATTCTTGGTAATTTAATTTGATGGATTGAACAAGAGGATTGAGATAAATCTTTTGGTAGAATTTTGGGATAATCGGCCATCGCAAACGATGACCGATGGCGGTCGGCACAATGACACAAGACTTGATTGTTTCAATCAGTTAATAGGTGATTTGATTGTTTCAATAAATTAATTAAATGATTTGATTGTAACTCTTAAATCTAATATTTTTAATGAATAAAATATTATACTTCGGAAAGCTATTTATTATTCAACGACCAAATGATTTGTTTGCAATAATCGATTAATTGAATGACTCATTTAGATTAGAATGTTTGCCAATTCTCAAGCATTAGGGGCCATCAAAATGTCCCCATGCCGAGGTTTCCTAGAGGGTTCACCAGCAACAGTGGTGTTAAATTTGTGCCACAACGGCCGGCTGGTTATTGTCCATCACGTCCACTGCTGCTTCCCTCGACTCCTCTGTGCCCTCCTCGAGTTTACACAGTGCAGCCGTTGTATTTCAGCACGGTAGCCTTGAAATTCAATGAAGTTTAAACAAATTACCAGAGGCGGAAATGGGGATTGATCTTCATCTTAAGCTCTCCCCTTCAGCCTTCAGGTATATGTGTGTATCATTTACATTGCACTTTCAGCTTTCGATTTTCTTTTGTGTTTAAATCTGGTAGTCAAACATCTTCCATCTATCCTACTAAACACTTTGATCTTCTTTCTCCATTTTTCCAAATATTCAGATGAATGCAAGTTGTAATTCAGGGGCTGAACACAGTAGGGCTCTTGCCCCCCAAATTTTAAAATTTATAATTTTGTTCTTTCAAATTTAAAAAAAAAATTTAATTTCTCCCCCACAAAATTCCAATTTTTTTAAATATTCTTAATCAAATCACTCCTATAATTTTTATAAATTATCATTAATCCTCTTAAAATTTTAGTTAGACCATATTTTTTGAAAAACAATGTAATTTGACCCCTTTAATAATTTAAAATTTCAATTTAGACCTCTATTTTTTAATTTCAAATTGATCCCAAAATTTTTCAAAATATTTCGTCGTCGGTTATAATAAACGACAAGAGATGGTAATACTAAAAGAAAAAAAGGGCGTAAAGCTGAAATTATACAAGAAATTGTAGATATGAAAAGATGTCAGTATCTTGCTTTATTGTAGCCCAATTTACGAATTTTAAGTTCGGGCCTGGCCTTGCAATACTTTGAACATGTTAGGACAAGTCCAATCCTAAGAAGTAGAGCGTTAATAAATGGGATAAATATTTAAATTATACATTAATTTTAGTAAAATTTGTAATGTTATAAAAAAACTTTTGAGTTTGTGTCGTTTTGATTTTATTGAATTTTCGTAAAAAAATTCATTGTCGGGTGCATGAAGTAATTTTCCTAAACACCTTGTACTTGTATGTTTCCCTGCCCTAGGGAACCTCAACATAAAACTTCACAAAAAATATAACAAATAAAAACAAAATTATGCAGTAAAGACAAAAAAAACACTAACAACCCAACGTGCATGCATGGAAATCAAACGCCGTCCATACGTTATTGAGCTCCATTTTCATTCATTCATCGAGTTTTGAATCCTCATTTGTTGATAGAACTGAGCAATGAAATCCTCAGCTTTGGCATCAATCATCTCGTCGCCGCCACCATCATCGAACCAGCACTCCTCTTCACTAGGTTCCGTAACATGAACCTCTTGATTCGAAGGCGACTCGTATTCACTCATGTCACACACGGAGTCCAAAGACGAAATAGACACCGCCGTTAGAGATGAGGGACCCAAATTGGCTTCCTCAGGCTCAAGCACGGTTCCGGATTCGACGGCCTTGATAATATGGGGCGGGGATCGGTTGCTTTGTATATGCATAGGGCGCATTGACCCTATGAGCTTCTTCCATGAAAACTTGGGAACCGTATTATTATGCTGAGCCGGTTTCGATTTGCTTGATTTCGAATGCAACATGTAAAGCATCGCCTTCACCACGATCCGCGTGGCGGATCGCTTTCTTCGGCGAGGCAACGGCAATTGATAACTAGGAGCCTTCTTCTTGTCCCCGGGGATGGAGATGGACGCCATTGATTTCCAGGAGCAATGCCTGCGGCAAGCACAGGGGGATTCAAACTGAGGCTTGCCGAGGACGAAGAATTGAGAAGGAAAAACAATGAATTTATACATTCGAGGGTTGAAGAGTCTTCGTATGAATTCATGGTATAAAGTGAACTGACCAAAATAGTAATTCAATAAATAAAACTACTTATAATAACTTAAGAAATTAAAAATTCAATTAGTTTTATGTTTTTTTAGGTTGCGAAATTTCTTTTATGCAAACATATACGCTAGTTAATGTTAATTATTTTAGAAAACATTCATTAAAAATACCTGGGATAAAGTTTAAAAAAGGCTATAAATCACTGTACAGTAAGAATATTAGCACGATAGAGGAAAAAGAGAAAAAAACGGCAACAACCGTATCATTGAAGGATTAAAATGAATTAGAAATACAATAAATATATCAAACATAAAATAATCGGGTACAAATTCTGAATCATCCATAAAATATTAACAAAAAAGCTTCAAAAGATCTCCAAGTATATTTTTTTTATACTTTGCACCCCTAAACTTTTTTATCCTAGTTTAGCCTTTAAAGTATATTTGTTTTCAATGTTTCACCTGAAATAATTTGGAGCAATAAACTAATGTCACAAGTGCTCTTAGTAAAAAAAAATGATGTTCATCTTAAAAAATTTGTGTTTAAATCGTTTTGTCTTTAAAATGTGTGATTATTAAAGGGTTAAGAATATCTATGAATAAATATTACTCTCCTTATAATCACCTTAAGACTATTAAAAAAAATAAAAGAACTTTTCTCTCTATTAATGAATATTAGAACGTTTATGATTTAAGATTTAAAATTTAGGATTATGGCTTAAAATTTAATTTTTTAATGTTTATGCATAGAAAGAGGCGCTGAAAAGAGAAAAAGATTTTTGCCCGTATCAAGACAATCAATTAATTAAAATAATTAATCACCATTATTGCCAGATGTTTATATCTAATTTGACAAAAAAAAAGAAGAGTAAAAATTGCTTAGGACGCAATGCTAGCTTAGCAACACACGAACAAGGAAAACATACGACTAAGTTTTTTTTTTTTTGATCAACATACGACTAAGTTTAAGAAGCGTAGAATGGACGATCATAAGACCGCTGTTTGAGGCATAGGAACCGGTAGGCGTCTTCAATTGTTTCTTGCAACTGAAATTAATCTGACGGCTTACACTTGTCTGATTGTCTTCAAATTTTGTTTTTATACATTTACAAGGTTTTCTATTGAAATTATATTATGTAATAAGTTTAATCTCGACACCCTTTAAAATCCATTTGAAATTATCGATTGCGTTTAACTCGATTGATATATCATTAGTATAATATATTTAAATTTGACAATTGAGATTAGGTCAATGACGTATTGTTGATATGATATACAAAATTAAGTATACTTAAGTGTTCGCAATCTTCTAATTTACTGGTGGGAAAGAGTCTGTGTATTATGGACATTTTGTATCAGACTATATCAGGGACATAGCTCCCTAAGGTCCCAAGGGGGTCTAACATGGGCAGAACTACATTTCACATTGAGGGTCAATTTCCTCTGGGGTAGTGGTAAGACTCCCAATTGACATTATTCAGGTCTTGGGTTCAATACCCGATAGTAGCAATCCGCTCCCATTTTTAAAAAATAGAGTCAATTGATCACATTTGATTTGTTAGGCGTATATAATTTCAAGGAATTAATACATAGTTTTTTACAAGAAATATTAAAATTGACCTCACTATATGAAAATCCTGACTTCATCGCTAGGGTTTAGGGTTTAGGGTTTAGGGTCTAGGCCAATATTACAAACTTTAAATATTTAATAAATTTTGGTCTAATAGCAATTTGGCTCATGTAAAAGATAAAAATGTAAATGAAAAAATATGATTAAATATTTAATCAAATAGAGGTTGAAATAAAGAAAGATGAGTTCGTGCCCTAAGTTTAAATATTAGAGAAATTAAGGGTTACACTTGAATTTTGAATTTAAATACATAATAAGATTAGAGATGGGCACGAGTCAGGTCGGGTCGGGTTTTTGGCGTACCCGAACCCGACCCAAAAATAAATACCCTATTCCCGCACCCGACCTGACCCAAACATATTTTAAAAAAAACCCTAACCCGACCCGAAAATAATTACACTAAACTCGACCCCGAACTATAGAAAAAAAATTAATTTTTAGGGACCTAATTGTAAAAACATGATTTTAGGGGAAATATTCGTAAAACAATATAAATTTAAGGTTTAAATTGTAAATAAAAATTCAATTTAAGGACCTAATTATAAAAAATATATAAAGAGGGAGTATCATTATAAATATCCCTAAAAAATTAAGGGAAAATTACACAATTAATCCTAGGTCGGGTAGAGTATTTTCACCTTAAACCCGAACTCGACCCGACCCGACTTTACACTTAATAAAAATTCGACCCGATTGAGTCGGGTCAGATAAAATACCCATCCCTAAATAAGCTCTTGTATTCTTTTAAATTTAATATTTTAACTACACTTAATATTCATTCCTAACTCCGTCCCTAAATTATATATTAAAAAATTACTTGAAATAGAAACAAAATTCAATAATTATATTAAATTTCTAAAAGTTATTAATTAGCTATAATCAATACATTATCATTTTCTAATATATCAAAAACAAAACTATGCATAGATAGGTGGAGAATGACCCGAAAAACATGCGTCCCTGAATTCAGCAACATCCCCCTCTCCTCTCCTCCATCAATAATATAATCGTGACATTGCCATGATTTCTTCGTGGCCCCACAGAGATTTCTCATGATTAGTTTACTTGCAAAACAATCAAATCATTCATCATCCTCTCATTGGACTGCAGATCCCGTACATGTTTTGCTTGCTACCTACGACCGGTTCAGTATTTGAGATTTTCACTCTTCCAAGCAACCAAAGCAGTCCTTTTCCTTTCATTTTCGTTGGTAATTGCCAGCTGCCACGTTTTCTCCTCTCTTTCACTCTAATGCTCTGTATTAGAACCTTCCATTTTCAGACCGATGCTCTTAACTAGGCTAACACCAGCCAAAACTAGGAGAACAAAACAGCAACTTGTCCTTGTGCCCGATTCCTGTTTTTGCCAAGCAATCAATAGTACTCAAGAACAGAGCTAGGATCAAACATTAAGAGGGACAAGAGTTTATTAAGTTTTTAAATCTAAAAATTTGTAGAGACAAAGACCTTATTTAACTAATATTTAAACTAAAAAGGACCTAAAATGTTATTATGTCAAAAGTTTTGGGAGGGACAACAACCTCTCCCACATTATATATGGCTCCGTACCTGGTAGTAGTGTTAGTGATAGATTACAATTATATACTCTTTCTTGTGATTAATTCCTTTATGTTCTAATTATATTTTGAGCTTAATTGTGGAAATTATGTTTGTTTTGATATATAAGGTGAAATATGGATGCAATGGTGTAAATTAGCTCAATGGCATGTTTTTAGCTTTGTAACCCCCTAGACCCGCTTATGCGCTACCACGGATCCTAGGAAGTTACATTAGGATCACCGGAGCAACCCACATTAAAATTTCAAATAAACAAATTGTTAACCATTTAAAATCATAAATCAAATTTTGAATTAAAATACAATTCCAGAAAACATTCAAACTACAAAATAAAAACTATGATACAAATTGCTAAAACAAGTTTTAGACTCGAATGTAAATCAAGATGTGACATACATGCCCCTAATTACACAGATACCATACTCCGCAAGGAAGCCGAAGAAACTCTCATACTGATGTTGACAGCTGCGACATGGTCGATCTTCTAACCCGTGATGGTAAAAACAACGTGAGCTTCGAAAAGCTCAGTAATACATACTACCAAGGGATGCTAAAAGCACAAGCATGTATGGCAAGCTTAATGCTGTCATGAAGAACTGTAACACCCGTTAAAATCTATATGATAAAAAAAAGGTGAAATAAAGAGGTTATTGCTGCTATAGGGTTTTGAACCCGTGGCTTATGTCTAGTAGACTCAGGCTTTAGCCAACTAGGCTAAGGCAATCCTTGGCATTTGTTTAGATCATTTTGATCTTAAACTATGACTTTTAAGTTTGACTCATCATTAAATAAAAGTTCGAATCTTTACAACTTCCTCAGTTAATGCCCGTTTAACCCCCCAAAAAGAATAGATCTGGAAAAATTCTCCAAACCTTTCTCCTTCCCTCCCAACTCTCGGACGGTCTCCGATCTGCCACTACCACCGCGTCGTGGCCACCACCGCCAGCACCAGCAGAACCGCCGCGCCGTCCCGACTAAACCCTAGCCGCCACACGCGTCGTATTGTTGTCGTCCGACGGGAGAAATGACTTGAAGGGTTCGACAAGAACCTCAAGCGTCGCCCACTATTTCGACGTTTTCGACCACCGTCGACGTCTGTTCGAGAAATCAGACTCCAGATCTCAGCTCCCCGGGCCGTTCTGAACAAAACCCAGTAAACCGATCGTTCCTCCGACTCCGTTAAGGTCTTCGTCGGAGCTTCGTCTTTTCCAACTAGGTTTTGACCTTTTGGGTATTTTTTGGTAAGTTTCCGACCGACTTCCGATTTGTGTTCGTTGTGAAAGTGTTGTGGATTAAATTTTCGATCTTTTTACGGCCAGGTTGTGCCCTTCGACGTCTCTGGCGACCATTCCGGCCACCAGAAATTTTTGGGTAAGTAAATCGGCTCAACCCGGTCTGAACCGGTCGGCCATTAGCCAAACCCGAACCGGTTTGGCCCAAAGCCCAAACCCAGTCAACTCGAGCCCATCGTCCGACCCGACCCGACTCTGACCCGCCTGTCCGACCCGTTGACCCGACCCGCTCGTCCGACCTATTGACCCGGTTCAAGTCAACCCGTTTACCGAGTCAACTCAGTCCGAGTCAGCACGATGAGTCAGCCGAGTCAACTCAGTGAGTTAACCTGCAGAGTCAACTCAGTTGACTCATGTTGATTGCTGACGTCAGCATTGACTTTGACCAGTTGACTCTGACCCCGTTAACCATTGACATGCTGACGTCAGCGTTGACTTTGACCGTTGACCAAAAAGTCAAATTTTCCGAAAACTCCTATTTTATGTTTTTCGACATCCTGAGTCCATTTTTGAAGCCTGTTTTGCAAAATTCTGATTCGAAAGCCTCCGAATCTGACCTTGAGCCCGAACTTGTTTATGTAATTAATTATTGGTTAAGAGCTTGTGAGTAAGATCTGATCTTGTAATTTTTGTGTAATTGAAGGTATTATCGGTTCCTTGGATGCTCGATGCTGAGAAATGTCGAATTCAGGTTCGAGGGTATTCGAGTGTCGTATCATGAATCAACTGTTATAGCTCGGAACTAAGGTAATACATTACCACCCCTTGTATGCTTTATGTACATGTTGATATCTGGTTAAAGCATGCATGCTTATGATGAGTGTTTTGTGAACTCTGTTTAAGCCGAATTCGATACGGAAAATAAGAATGAGAGTTAGTAAGAGTAAAATACTCGGATAAGAATATTAATAGATCAGAAGTGTCGAAAGTGCTAATAATAATAACAATACAGTTAAATCTGAAACTCTATCAATGGTGTCTAAGAACCAATGTTCAGAATGCGGAGCATGAGATGTTGGATATGAAATTACGAAAATACCCTTAGAGCGTAAGTATGACTAAACTACCAATCTGATAAAATAAATGACCTAAAATCTGCATTCGACCTAATTATGCAATTTACACTACCCAAGATGTATGTTTTAATGGAAAGACTTCGGCATCATTATGCAATACGTGTGATACAAACTTGGATAATTCCTCAAAAAGACGGTAATGTAATGCATGAACCGTCTGTAAAGGGTCGGAGAGTTAGGACGCCTTAATCTCGTTTGAGTACGTGAATGATGGAGGTACCAAATGGTAATTCAGAAAGAAATGGTAGATTTATATCAGTCTAAAATAACCGAAATACCCTCCCGAGTTAATCGATAACTATGTATTTGACAAAATTCTGGATTTGTTAATAAAACTAAAATAACTAAAAGGCCATGATAGCCTAAATAATCGGAACATCATTGAAAATATCCGATAACTTAAAAGACTTTAATTTAGAAATTCTTGAATGTCCGGTTAGAAAACTAATGAGCAAATAGGATACCCGAGTTCTGTGAACCATTGCTCTCAGTGTTGGTATAATTACCTGAATGTCTATGAACGTCGAAGTGACCATAATGCCCTTGTATGCTTAAAAGACTAAAGTACCCATAATATATCTGAACTTTCTAAGATCTTGATGTTTCACCTCCTGAATATCTGGGTTAAACCGTTAGTATGAACCTCCTTTTTAATAGGGGCCACGTTTCATAAATCTGTTCAAGTTGTCAAGAGTTCAATATGTTTCATTCCGTAAATCCAAGTATCTCTAAGAAATGATATGTCTCACCTAGTGTGTTCCATGTGTGATATATTTTGTTGAATGGATTGTATAATTATTTAATCATGAATAATATTATGTTGATAAACATTTCAATTGTTATTGAGATTGCATCACTATGTTAGAAAATGAGATAAAATGATGAACTTGATATATGATGACATTCTCTGCCTACCTGATATATGTCTACTCAATTTGTATACTTGGTATGTGATCGTTTGATCTGTGATGGTATTGTCTGACTGTTTGATGAATTTGTTAGCATGATCTGTTATTTTGACCTATGATGGGATAATTTGTTTGCATGATGAATGCTGAAAATGTCTGTTCTGCTCAATAGTATGCCCATTTATCTGTCAAAAGCATGAACTTCTATTTTTGATACTCTGAATAGAATATGTCTGTTACATGTATTATGTTACTCATATCTGGAATCTGAACACCGATTACTGTCTGGGGTATACTGTTGGGTTATGTTATGAAGTGTCTGTCACAGCCCTGATCCAGTTGTTCTGTTAAGCTCCTACGCCCACGGGCCTAGGGTAAGTCTTTCTGGACCTAAGGCATTTCCTTAGGTAGGCTCCTACGCCTCAGGCCTAGGGTAAGACCTTCTGTATGCAGTTTTGAGGGACTGCATATTGGTGTAAGGTTGGAGGGTAGTTCTTGTAAACTTCTGTATGAACATTGAACATTTGCATTTAATATGTTATGCGCACATATGATATGATGTTAAGTACTTATGTATGTTTGATTTGCAACTTATTAAAACACACTAGGCTTCGCGGTTTAACTTCTTCAACCCGCCACTTTGTTGATTTCTCTGAACAATAAGCTCTCTTTTAATACTCAGTAACATAAAAAGAACAAACCTTGTTTTCCTCAAGAATAGTGCTTCACTAAATTAGCGAAAAATAAATGGAGACAAGTATTTCCTGGAACATCATAAAAATGTTATGCCTGCCATATATCTGCATGAGCTTATAACATCTTTTGGTAGTTCTGTATTACTGAGCTTTTCCAAGCTCACGTTGTTTTTACCATCGCAGGTTAAAAGAAAATAGCATGACCTAAGGTTTGACGTCAGCTTTCGGAGTTCCTTCGGCGTTGCTTTTGGAGTACGGTACTGTATAGTTAGAGGGCATGCATGTCATGTATGGTTTCATGTCAGTGTCTGTAAAATACTTTTCTGAAATTTTTGTTATGTGTTTAAATGATTTCCTGAAATTGTATTTTAAACAGAATTTGAGTTTACAGTTGATAAGTGTTTTGAGAAAGAAAAAAAATGTTTTCATGTGTATTTTCACTGTGGGTCGCTCTTGTGACCCTAATGTGACTTCCTAGGATCCGTTGTAACGCATAGGCGGGTCAAGGGGGTTACAAGAACTAGGTAACGATAAGCTCAAATTACGATTCGAGATTTCAGAGGAGCATTATACCAGAAGGTAACAAAGTTGTTCTTTATTAGGTCACCCGAACCTTAAGATGTGAATCTAAAGTAGAGATTCAGATTTCAGAAGTTGAATTAAAGAGTTCAGAGTGGTTCATTAAGTGCGGATTGTAAGTTTACTGAGAGTTCAACTTTAATACATTAATTTAGTAGGGTATGTTTAAGAAGAGGTCAGAAAGTTTTATTAACTTACTTAACTACCCTCCAACCGAACTCTAAAATGCAATTCCACCTGAACTGCATACATAAGGTCTTACCCTAGGCCCGAGGCGTAGGAGCCTACCTAAGGGGATACCTTAGGTCCATAAAGACTTACCCTAGGCCCGTGGGCGTAGGAGCTTAACAGAAAGACTTACCCTAGGCTCGTGGGCGTAGGAGCTTAACAGAAAGACTTACCCTAGGCCTATTGGGCGTAGGAGCTTAGGTACAGAAGGACTTACCAGCGATGAGCCTACAGATCATCATTCATATCCAGATAATATACGACATATGATTTCAATTTATATTAAGAAGATAGTATTGCAGAAAATAAATATCAAATCTATTTTTATACCAGAAAACATGTATCAAATTTATTTTATTATCATTATTATTATTTCGTATTCAATGGCATATATTAGATAGATTTTTCATAACAAAGGTCAGAAATTAGAGAATTGCTTTCATTTCGTATTACAGTAACATACTTTTAAATTTTAAGCATATTGTCTTGGTTTAGAACAGAAAGTATTTACAAATACATGGTACACGCTTTATAGCCTAATTCATTTCTTAGAGATATTTGATAGATATCAGAAAGATGACACTTGACAAATTTAGACTGATTTCAGAACGAGGTCCTTACGAATAGGGGAGTTCGGTAAGACGAATCGAATTAACATCGAAAGTTGATGCATCAGAATCACTGGGATTTCAGATATATCGAGAGTGATTCGACCGCTAAAGCTTATGAGGGTATTGTTGGTCATTCCGGCCTTCTGAGGGTAATTTGGTAAATTGAACCAACAAGGTATAAACAGTGATGTATAGAATTTAAGAATTCTAATTGCTCATTAAGCTTCCGAGCCACTTTGACTAATTGAAACCCATTAACACAATATTTAATATCTCACCGAATGGTACACCACAACCATTCATTTCTCAAAGCTGACTACCTAGCAAAACAACAACAGTTCGCCTTCACCAATCGTCCACTGAACTTATTACCAGAAATCAAGCATATATTTGAGCGGTATTTCCAAGTGTTCAAACATGTGCATTGTACTTGAACTCATCCCAAAACATCAAATATGCCTTAGGAGAACAAATCCCTTTCATTATTAACTATGTACTTTCCCCAAATAAATTACACATGCATTCACACGGTATTTTCCTTCTATCATCATAGTGTTTGAATCGACCAACTGACATGAGTCGTATTTTACCACTTTTGGAGTCATTACATCTGTTTGTCTTTATTGAGATTTCTAATTCCATGTCTTAGAAGTATTCTCTGACATTCTAGTATTTGAGGGTATTTTAGACATTACGTTGCTCAAAAATGTTTTAATTATTCAGAGTTTCTCGGTTCTTCCATCTATTCATTCGTTTCAGACCTCGAGAATATATCACATATGTCGGTCGAATGATAATTGATGCCCGAAGAAAAATATCAGTCACTAGGGTCATTGTGACCCATCTCAACCTTATCAGTATATCCAATCCTTTTTAGTCATTTCAATCAATTCAATCTTTTTCGCCCCATTGCTCAGTTCATACATACGAATATTTTTTCCTTACATTTATCTTCATCGAATTATTCAGAATTCTTGCAACTCAAGCAATTTACAATCTCGAGGGTTTAAGTCTTTTTACCGTGACATTTCAATAGTTTAAGGTTTTCAAGTGTATCAGATGTCTTATCGAATCAAGTATAGCTTCTCGGGTTGTGATTATCGTTAGGGGGTATTTTCGTCATTTGTTAATCAAATATGTCCGACATTTATACTTTTAATAAAAGAGATAATCAGGCTTAAAGATTTACCGTCTCAATAATCATGTACTAAACTCGAAAGTCTCTTCGATTTATCAAACCACTTATTTGAGTATTTTTACCTTGGCCATTATTATTCTTATTTCATAATTGATCAATATAGGTAGAGATAATCATATGCTTAAACATGGTCGTGCAAACATAGCCGAATACCAACATGTTTCAAAAACATGTAGAGGGTAGTAATGTATTACCTCAACTTCGAGGTAAAACGATTGATTCATGATACTACATTCAATCGCACTCGAACCCAAATTCGACGTCCCTCAGCATCTCGAATACAAGGAACTTTGAACACCTTCAAATACACAAACTCCAAGATCAGACCTTATTCACAAAGTTCTTAACTGAATAATTAAATACATAAACAAGTTCGGGTTCGAGGTCGGATTCGAAGGCTTTTGGGTTGAGATTTTACGAAACATGCTTAAAAATTAGACTCAGAACGTCGAAAAATATAAAATAGAGCCTTTTCGAAAATTTTGACTTTTTGGTCAAAGTCAACGCTAACGTCAGCATGACGTCATCAGATAGGGTCAACTGAGTTGACTCGGCGAGTTAACTTACTGAGTCAACTCAGCCGGGTCAGATGCAGGTTATAAGTAGGTCGGGTCGGACCGGTTCGGTTTGGTTCAGGTTTGGGTCATGGGCCGACCGGTTTAACCAGTCCAGCCGGTTCGGGCCGGTTCAGATCGATTCACCTACCCAAATTTTCTGATCGCCGGAAATGGTCGCCGGAGACGCCAATAGCCGCGATCCTACAACGAACTTCTGTAATGTCCGATCCGAATTAATCGACCAATGAGTTAAATACCGATGATTATACTAAAAGTGTTAGTTTTGTGGAAAAATCGAAATTTAATTTACTTTCTAAAAAATCTGCTGCTCATTAAACAATAATAAAGAAGAGACAGGGTTAGATTTGGAAAATAATAAACCGGGGACAGCTAGATTTATTTATATCGCGCAAAGCCGTGTTTCCCACGAGTTTCCGCCGCCCGTTATTTACACTTCTTACCAAACTAGAAATAAATATATGTAAACGAAAGGTTTAATTACGTAGGAAATCCTCAAACAATAGGCCAAATTCAAATTAATCCCAAACTTCAAAATATTCCCATTAAATTAACAAACTAAAGTATCATTCTAATCAAAATTGTCACCAATTTAACAAGTAGTTGTTATCTTAAATGTTAGGTTAGATATGAGATCCATTAGTTGGTCGAGTGGTCAAAGATGCTCATGTTGTTATATCTTGTATGAGTTTGAATCCTGACATTTGCTTTGAGAATATAATACATCTTTTTTTTTGTTTAACCACTGGCTTTAGACCCATTGGCCGACTAATTCAAATTGGAGTGACCCAAAACCCAATTTTTTTCCATTCACAACATCAAGATCCGAACCCCTAACTTTATTTAAGGTACTTAGTATTTTATTCCACTAGACCAACTGGTTGTTGGTTAGATATTATATGTTTAAAAGAATTTATCAATATATACGCGTTTGAATAAAAAGAATCATGCCACATCCAAGCTAACATTTAAGCTTAATAATGGATTAGCTTAATTGGAATTAGACGAGAATTCAGTTGAAACATTTTGAAATTTAATGACAAATTTAAAATATAATATATAATACATAAGATGAGGATGTGTAGTGAAATTAAGGCAACACTAAAACTTGCTTTCGTCGCTACCTGTCTTTCCGCGTACCAAGCGCTCGATCGAAATTTACATGATACGACGCCTTATATGATACAATATAATATAAATACCCAACCTCCTCTTTCCCCAGCAACTCAAAATTAAAAAAATCTCAATATTTCTCAACATCAAAAAAAATCTGCATTTCCCCATTGTTTTCTCGCACCAAACCTAGTGCAAAATCACGAAAAATGGCGAGGAAGAAGAAAAGTGATGTAGCTCAAAGAGCATGGAATCTGGTGCGACTGGTGCTGTTATGGGCAAGAAAAGGCGGGGTTTTCAAGCGACGGCTGATGATGGAGCTACGATTGGTCCCTAAATTCCTCAAGGGTCTTGCACAGACGTCGAACCGTAACGATCACCGGATGATTAGCAGCCACTATAAGGAACGGCAGCTTTCGTTCGACGACACACCTATTTTTCACGTCAAGATCCACCACCACCGTCCCTCTTCGATGAGATTCCTTCTCCCTTGCATTAGCACCCAGGAAGTCGATTTCGATTACGATTTCGGCGTCGATGAGAGTTACTCGACGGGATCCGAGTCCGACGTCGAAGTGGAAGAGTGTGGATACGAAGGGAGCGATGAGAAAGAAAATAGTCCGTATGTGTTCGAGGATGAAGGGATTGATTCAAAGGCTGAGAAATTCATAGCTCAGTTTTATGAGCAAATGAGGTTACAGAGACAGATTTCTTGTTTGGAAGGTACTGAAAGAGGGTCAAAAAGTTAGAATCTTTGCCAACTTCATCGTGAGTTCGCCGGTTTTACAGAAAACCTTTTGTAGGAGATGATCGGATACTGCAATTTTCTTTTATTTTGTAAATAACCAGGATTCGAGTGTGTATATATAGTTTTAGATTTAAAAAAACGAGATTTATCAATAAGAATTAAAGATTTTCATTTTGATTGCAAAATAGTTGAGGGAAAGGAACAACAATGTATCTTTTTGCTAGCAAGGGAACGAAATAATGAATAACAAACAATATCACACTTCAAAGGCACAACTAAATTTGCTTAGCAATTCAGCTTTGTGTTGCTTTGAGACTTGAGTTTCGGCATGAACCTAAAGCTAGTATAATGACATGAGTAACATAAATCAGAGGGAAGAAATGACAGTAAAAGCATTCAATTAAGAGCTATAGTTACAAAATGGATTAATTTCGAAGAAATATTTTCTCCCATCCTCAACATATCCTCTATCATAAGACTTGGAGGTTGAACAATTGAATGTGAAAAACGTTTGTCTTCGTGGTGATTTGAACGAAGAGCATTGCATGGAGCAATTAGAAGACTTTTGTTAGACCCAATACACAATATACTAAAAATTGAGTAGAATAACGATTTACCGTAAAATAAACAAAATAATAAATTAATTTAAAAATAAAAAAAATTATGTTGCACTTTGAACGGATACGAGTTGGTTTGTTGAGGTCCTTATAAACCGTCTCTTTTAACACATATTCATTCTCTCCTTAGTGCTAGAGAACGTTGGACGTCTATCTCATAGAATATAACAACAAGCGTTCACCATAAACAACAAAACTTCAGTGAACTAGGCGAATTTAACCTGCCTTTCACCATCATCGGAATAAAACTAATTTCAGAGAGAAAAAAGATAGTAGGAATAAACATAACCAATTTAGGTTCATATTTCACAATTACACCCCAACCACAATTGGCTTATTCATTTTAGAGCAAAAAGTTAATTCCCACTTATAAACACCTTCCAAACTCCCAATACAATGTCCATGTGGGATAGAGACGTGGGATAGAGTATTTTAAGCATTATATTTTTCTCAACAACATTTGCAAGTAGCTCACTTTAAACATTAATTTCTCATTCATCATTCAACCAAATTAATTTAAAGGTTTTATAAAATAAAATATAAACCATAGTGTTTATTATTCAAAACTAACATAAAAAATAAGGTTATATGTGTAATTTGAAGAACTTGTTTGAGTCTTATGTGGCGAAACATGACTACAAGATAACTACATCTTATCATTGTGTTTTTGTTTAAAAACTCTTTAGCCAATCTTACGTTTATTGTTGGCCATGATGTTTCTAGAATTGACACGTTGAAATCAGAATTGGGTAAATTCTTTGCAATGAAGGACATAAGACCAACAAAGGACATAAGATTAACTCGTGATGGGAAGTCTAAGAAATATTATAATCATAAAAAAGATAACGAAAACATGAAAATAATTCCTTGGTAGTTTGGTGTATGTTATGGTGTGCACAAGACTGTACTTAGCCTATTCTCTTGATTTCATTTTAATCTAGACAAAGAACATTCTTTATATTGCAGTATTAATATTTAAGTATTTGTTGATTTGGTATTACGAGTTAATCGGACACTAACAAATGAAGAAGATAAACATTTATTTGAAACCTCATTCCTTATTAGACATGAAAAACCAGTACATAAATGACTTAGTTTTCGGTGGAGAGGAAGAAAGCTTTTTGGGCAATTCAGACATTGAGTTCACCCCAAATATCTTGCCCGAACAATCGAATTTTCCTTTTAATTTGGACTTTAAACTTCTTCATGGGCGACTCGCCATCTTCACGCGGTGTCTCTATGAAAGTGACTTGGTCGTTTGCTTGAAGTTGTTTCTCCATAGAAAACTGGGGCCAACTGATGGACATATAATCGCCCAACTCAGGGTGGGCATGGAATCTGACCAGAAATCTCCACTCTTTCTCAAACCTGTCCTGGACTTCCATGAAGGACAGTACCTCTGGTTGAAACTCGAAAAATGCTGCCACCGCAACGAAAGGGAACAATATCATGCGGTACTGCACTTCGCCTTGGGTCAGTCGCTTTGTGAACCTGTCCACGGCTTGCTCTTGGTTCCCCCCGGCTTGCCCTTGGTTTTCCATGTCTCAACAACGGTTGTAAATCTTGAAATGTTATAAACTGCAGATTGAAGTTGTGAGACAAGCACTCATACGAAAGACGTTTATATATTTGACGAAGAAGCATGTCTTTTTTAACATGTACCATTTGGATAAATCGGCATGCAATCCTTCATCAATCGTCCCACTCGACTATTGAACAAACACTACTTTTCGTCACCATTCTTTGAAACTAAACGTTGAATCTACTAAATTCCATTGGTCGTGTTGGATCCGACTAAGTTTTATTTGCATGGCCGATAGTAGTCCAGATTTCTTCACTACAGTAGCAGTTGAAGTTTCGATGAGATTTCTTCATTAACAGTAGTTATATTCCCAAAACATTTTGGACAAATTGTGTATTTATTTATACAAAGTAGAGCATAAAACCTGCTAAAAAAAAGGGCCACCCGCAAAAACTAGGCAATACCCCAAGCTATACACATATTTATATTTACCGGATCCGAATAAGCTAAACATTTGCTACTCAACTTAATTCTAACTATTTCTTTAATGCTATCTATAATCTCAAAGGCAGTTTTGGATGGCCCCCTAAACTTTTTGCAGTTTCTTTCCTCCCAAACACAATATATACGAGCATTCCATGCAATCCTCAATATGAAGACTAATAAGGATTTTTCCGTGAGATAGTTACTCGCCCAAGCAAGCTCTTGGTCCCAATCATAAACGGACCTTCTCAAGTTGCATAATGGGAAGATCGTCTCCCAAATGCTATGCGACAAGGGACATTCAAAAAGCGGTTGATTTTGGACTCCTCTGCTGCATTACAATTCAAACACATAGGATTTAGAGTGTTCCCAAATGATATGATCGAATGCTTTGGGACTTGTAACGAAAACCAAATTAGTTTGTCCATGAGACATGGGGGTATTTTGTTTCGATTTTAATCGTATACAAGCCTCAATTTATTCTGAATGTAGACCCTTAATGGTTAAATGATTTTGTTTACTCGTTGCAATCTTTTACACTTTCAGGACAATATTCTATTTCTGATTTTATTTCACATTCACACTCACCTTTCAATAATCATTCTTTTTTTTTTGTCTTCCACATATATATTATGGAGCCATAACCAATCATTTGTGGGTTAAAGCCATGAATGAGAAGATTCAAGCTTTGGAAACCAAACATACTTGGTCTATAGTTCCCTTATCCCCTAGCAAGAGTCCCATTGGTTGTAAGTGAGTATATAAGTTCAAGTATAAGGCATCTTGTGATGTTGAAAGATTCAAGACAAGGCTTGTGTTGGAAAATTGTGATCATATGGAAACTTTGATACATAATTTCAATGGGTAAAGATGAAGAATCAAATAATGAATTTACGTCTTCATATTCTACTCCATGAGATCTTTACAACAATATCTCACATGCTCAAATTGGTTAAGTGGCAAATGAGAAATTGATGCTCAAAGTAGGCAACTTGCAATGATTGAAGAGAAAATAGTAAGCTTGAAGCCCACATTCGTTAGAGACCAAATGTGGAAGGTGTATATATAATGGAACCAACCAAAAGATTGTTGAATAAGCTTACTGAGTGTGCTTTACACACAAGCACATTGTGGGTGAATTAGAGTTCAAAATCCTCATCCAAGAATTATTGAAATTGAAGGTGTATATATAATGGACCGGTTAGGCCTTGTATGGACTTATTGAAATTTTAGCCTAAATTCAAAATCCTCATCCAAGAATTAGTTAAATAATTTGAAATTTAAAATAGATTTTGTGAATCTGAATAATTTAAATTTAGATAGATTTTATCAGATTATATCTATTTTTAAAATTTTAAATTATGAATTAGAGTTCAGCTGTGATTAGAACTCTATCATTGCTTGCCTATAAAAGGAGGCTTCAACAAGAAAAGAAATGATACAGCGAACAATGAACAATTCAAGTGAAGAAATTTTAGCCTAAATTCAAAATCTTCATCCAAGAATTAGTTAAATAATTTGAAATTTAAAATAGATTTTGTGATTCTAAATAATTTAAATTTAGATAGATTTTATCAGATTATATCTATTTTTAAAATTTTAAATTATGAATTAGAGTTCAACTGTGATTAGAACTCTATCATTGCTTGCCTATAAAAGGAGGCTTCAACAAGAAAAGAAATGATACAGCGAACAATGAACAATTCAAGTGAATAGATTTTCCTCTCAACTCCACCATTTTTCTATAAACCATCATGCATTTGGTTTTCATTCATTGTTTTTCACGGTGATAGAGGAAGGCAATTGATCATTCTGTTGTTGTATCATGAGAGATAGACGTCCAACGTTTCTCAAACACCATAGTAGCGGACGAATCTGTCTTAAGGAAACTATGTTTTACAGGCCTCAACAAATCTTTTTCATCCGAATTGCTTCCCGAATACATGTAAACGGTTCTGATTTACTACTTTAATATTTAATTTATATTTCAAATATTATTTTGTAATTGTTTTGTTCTGTTCGTTATAATAATAATTCTATCGTATTTTATTATTATTATTATTTCCTTCGATTATTAACACCCAATTTGTCCAACAATATAATCCAAGACGAACAGAATATCCATGCAAAACCGTGAATTGTTTTGGATGCAAAGATCTCGTAAATAATTGGTTTCATGAATTAATTCCTACCGTTTTAACGGATTTACTCGATTTTTCCAAAACAACACTAAAAAAATTAAGTATTATTTTCTTTTAATTTTTGTTGCGTTGATATCTCTGGTTTGAGTTTTAGTGCTACTAATCCCAATGTTTAACAAAAGATATAACAAAGGAAATAAATTATTAAATTTATTTCTATGCTAGAATAATGCGTTGATTCTAATTTGATATTAAGGGAAAAAATCGATGGATTTAACTTCGTGGGAATCTAGAATGATTCAATTTTGAAATAAATCGGTGAATTTATTTCTGAAAGTAACATTGGTAACCGAATTCAAAGCACTAATTCTGATCGAGATCTCGAATCAAAGCATAGAAGAACTTTGTTCTCTATGTCAAAATTAAAATTTTAAAGCCTATTATGATGCATGCTATGAAGTGCACAATGTTTAAAATGGCTAAAGAATCGTGAGAGTCATTGGACCACAAATGGAAGATTCCAAATTGTTGTGAATCAAAGGCAGTGATTTTAATTGATCACTCATTCTTGGAATGATTTCAAGAATAGAATCCATAAACGGATGATTGAAAGAAAATTTGAAAGTGCATGTCTAGAATTGGTTCTTTGAGAGACCTGATACTTAAGCGTGCCTAGTGCACCACCTCTCTTACATAAGTTACCTACATGGTGCATTGTTCATTATTGATCTTTTTTAAGACTGCGTGAATTGTTGTTTTGGGGTTTTAGTCTTTGGCTAAATTCAAGAAGTTCAATGGATTCATAATGTTTTGGTTTTGTTTTGTGACTATGTTACACAATGGAAAAATTGAAATTCATTGGAAAGAATTTCAAAAAGTGGCAACAATAGATGTTGCATATTTGACCATGATAAATTTGGTCAAAGATTTAAAGGATGATTCTCCTATTATTTAGAGAGGATAAGGTAAATTTTGTTACCACCTTCAAATGTTATTGATGTAAATATTGCTAAGGCAAATATTACCATGACAAACAAATATTTGAAGGAAAATCATTACCTTCATAATAGAACAAACTAGTGTTTTGCTTAAAAGCAAAGATGTTATAGAGGAATTATTCTCTATAAGTAGGATGTTCAACCCAACTTTAATAAATTGATTAAATTAGGGAGAAAACTCTACGTGAGTAACGCCGCAACATTCAAGGGAACAATGGTTTTGAAGATAACTTCTAAAAAGAATTGGATCTTCAAAATGTGCCTAATTTGAGAAAAGTTGTTCTATCAACTAATTAGATACCATATAAGTTATGGAAGGAAATAAAACCTTCATACATCTACATAAAAATGTGGGGTATCTTACAAATGTAAAATTTCCATTACCGAAATAAATTAAAATAAGTGGACTAAATTTTCATTGATTATGTATAACATAGTAGCATATATCAATTTCTTGTGTACAAATAGATTAACAAGAATATGATAATGAAACAAACTTTGGAGACTATCAATGAAAAATAGTCCATACGTTCAACAAAAGGTTGAAACCAATACATTGTCAAATAAGAGTGTGACAAATGTGTGTGTTGCTATAAGTAACAATGAAATGGTAAAACGTACCAAAAACATGTTAAATTCAAGAATTGACATGGAAAATATGAGAATGACATAATTAATTTTGGGCATCAAAATCAAACGGCCATCTGAAGGTTTCATATTGACTTAGTCACACTATATGGACAAGATCCTTGAAAGTTTGGCAATGATGATTTTGGTATAGCCAAAACTCCAATAGACACATGCCAATATTTGTCCAAAAAAGGCCAAAGTGATGGCCAAGTGGAATATGCAAGGGTCATATGTAGTCTAATGTACCTCATGAACTGCATTAGACCGGATATTGCTTTACTGTGAGCGATCTAAGTAGATTCACAAGCAATCCAGGTGAAAAACCACTTGAAAGCTATTGTGAAGATACTAAGGTATCTCAGATATACTCGAGACTACGGATCACATTATTCCATATATCCTGCAGTTTTTTAGAAGGATACACCAATGCCAGTTGGATACTTGATATTCAAGGCAAAAATGGATATGTCTTCACTTTGGGAGGAGGAACCATGTCATAGAAATCCTCAAGAAAAATTGTTATAACCAGATTCATATTGGAATCTGAGTTTGTAGTTCTAGAAAAATCTAGATAAGTCGAATGACTTTAGAAATTTCTTAGAGGATATTCCTGAATGGCCAAAGCCAATGCCCACAATGTGCATACATTGTGATGACCAAGCGAAAATTGGTAGAGCATAGAGCTTTGTGTACAATGGTAAGTCGAGACATATGCGTCGTCGACATAATATCGTTAGACAACTGATCTCAAATGAATTTATCTCTATTGATTTTGTGAAAATCAAAGGAGAACGCTGCAGATCTGCTAACCCAAGGGTTAAATCGAGATCAAGTTGAGATTACACCGAAAGGAATGTGACTAAAGCCCAAGAAAATTTAAGGTGCTATGTGAAGAAAAATTTTACCTAGTTGACTGGATATACTAAGATCTAGGTTCAAAGGGACAACCTACATGCATAGACCTTGTGCGGTCACTGTGGGGGTTCTTCTCCCAAGTCCGTTCCTATGATGTGAATAATGATCAAAATGGAACATGCTAAGTAGTGCTTTTAATGACCATTATGTGTTCCGATGAGCCGAACAACATAAGTCACCTATGTAAGAGTGAAGTGGGGCCGCTTCAAGAAGACTATTAGGCATAGTTCTTTCAAACTTTCGCAGAACCAGGCGATGTCCATGGCTATACGAACATACACATGAGAACTAAAATTCTTTCCAAAGAAATAGTTGTGTGAGGTATATCATCATTTACACAAACGATAGAACAGTTCAAGGACATCACGTTTACTGGTCAGCTAGTAAAGTAAATATACTTTCACAAGGGAAGGTTCAAGGGTGGACAACTACCTATCCTATGCAACTATCGATCGTAGAATCTATCACCACATCGAGTCAAAATGGTTTTAAAAACATCAATTTCATTCATGTGGGGGATTGTTGGAAAATTGTGATCGTATGGAAACTTTGATGCATAATTTCAATGGGTAAAGATGGATAATAGAATAATGAATTTACGTATTCATATTCTACTCTATGATATCTTTACAACGATGTCTCATATGCTCAAATTGGTTGAGTGATGAATGCGAAATTAATGCTCAAAGCAAGCAACTTGCAATGATTGGAGAGGAACTAGTAAGCTAGAATCCCACATTGGTTAGAGACCAAATGTGGAAGGTGTATATATAATGAAACCAACCAAAGGGTTGTTGAATAAGCTTACTGAGTGTGCCTTGCGCGCAGGCACAACGTGGGAGAATGTGAATGTCCAGATCGTTAGGCCTTGCATTGACCTATCAAAATTTTAGCCCAAATTCGAAACCTCATCCAAGAATTAGTCAAATAATTTGAAATTCAAAATAGATTTTGTGAATCTGAATAATCTAAATTTAGATAGATTTTATCATATAATATCTATTTTTAAAATTTTAAATTATGAATTAGAGTTCAACTGTGATTAGAACTATATCATTGCTCGCCTATAAAAGGAGGCTTCAACAAGAAGAGAAATGATACAGCGAACAATAAACATTGCAAGTGAAGAGATTTTCCTTTCAACATTCCCCATTTTTTATAAACCATCATGCATTTGGTTTTCATTCATTGTTTTCCACGGTGATAGAAGAAGGCAGCCTTCTAGTTCATGATCTCATTATGTTATTGTATCCTGGGAGATAGACGTCCAACATTTCTCAAGCACCATAGGAGCAGACGAATCTGTCCTAAGGAAACTGTGTTTCACAGGCCTCAACAAATCTTTTTCATCGGAAATGCTGCCCATGTGCAAGTAAATGGTTTTGATTTAATGCTTTAATATTTGATTTATATTTCAAATATTATTTTGTTATGTTCGTTACAATAATAATTCAATCATATTTATTATTATTATTATTATTATTATTATTATTATTATCTTGGATTATTAACGCCCCATTTGTGCAACGGCTTGTAGCTAAGGGTTTTACTCAACGAGAGGGTGTTGGCTACACTGAAACTTTCTCTCATGTGGCAAAGCTGGTTACAGTCAGAACCATTCTTGCTTTAGTTGTTGCTCTCAATTGGCCTTTGTGCCAAATGGGCGTTTATAATGTTTTTTAGGGAAATTTGGTTGAGGAGGTCTATATGCAGCTACGTCCAAGATTTTGCAGCCAGGGGAGAATTATGTGTTTAGGCCAATAAACAATGGAACATGAAGTTAACTGAAGCATTGATAGCAACCGGTTATCAACAGAGAATTCCTAATAAAAAAGGTAGAAGACATGCTAGTTATCAGGTAGAAGACATACATTTAGGGGGCGTTTGGTTCGTGGAAAAGATCATTACTTGGGGGAATGATTTTTTCCATAATTAGATACCCACGTTTGGTTGGGAAGCATTCCCTCCAAGTGATAATATTGTATTCCCAACAGTAGCTTTTTTTCATTAAATGGTGGGAATGTGATTCCCTTAGTTTTCTTAGGTATTTGTCAATTCCCACCATTTGGACCATATTACTCCCAAGTTCATGAATTTTGTTCACATGGATCCTTTATTTAATTTAATTAGATAATTAAATATGTGTAATGTAAATTAATAAGTTAAGAGGTAATATTTTCACACAATATTCTTTTATTTATAAGATGTTTATCATCTTATAAAATATTTTAGTAGGTTAAACTTATGATATAAATTCTTATCAATATTACACAACTTATTTACTTTAATTTACTTGACAATCTGTCACAAGTAATACAAAATTAAAAAAATTGAACATATTAATAGTTAAGCATTTAAAAAATTTGCAAAAATATTTTAATAGAAGGTAAAGAGAGTATGTAAATATAAACTATTTTAATATAATATTTATATTAATAATATGATAAATATATTATTTTTGTAAATTTTAAACAGTGTAACAAAAATAATTCTACAATTTTTTGAGCATATATTTTTAATTTAATATTGAAAGTTTAACATGTAAAAAGAAAATGTAATACACAGTCAATTTAGTAAATTTCACTTCCAGATAATCTTATTTACCTCCAACCAAACACAATAATCTTACATTCCTACCAAATAAACCAAACAAGGTAATGTTACATTCTAGGAATCTTATTCTTAGAGGTAATCTTTCATTCCGTGAACCAAATGCGCCCTTATGGGAGTTGAATATCTAGGAACCAAATGACAAATGAAGAGAATTCCTACTAAAACCAATTGCTCGAAATTTTTAGTAATTATGTGATCAATTTTCAAGTTATAGTCGAGTCCATCAATTATACATGATATATTATGTATATCACATGTAAATATATGAAGATATATATATATAGTGTAACCACCTAAACATAGCCTAGAAGAAAAAACCGAATTTAGGATGTTACGATTGAAAACTTAACCCTCAAGAAAATCAAATTTAAAAATTATACTTTAATTTTTTAAAAATATATATATAAAAATAATTTAAAAAATATCTTATAATATATAAAACATAAATGTCATAATTAATATTCGAATATTTAAATAAAATCTTTGAAATAAAATCATAGTAAAATAATACTTAAATAATCCGAAAAACATAAATAGTCTTTCCGGTATTAAATTACATAATATCTCAAAATAATAAATAATAATTTGAATAACTAAAAGTAGTTTCGTACTAAATAATAAAATAACCAGATAAAATTGTGAGATTCTCCAAGTACCACGTCGCCTAAAATCAAAAGATATTTGTAAGAGAAAACTATGGGGGAGTAAGCTAAAGAGCTTAGTGTGTCTCTAAAGTGCAAGAAAACCATAATCATAAAACATAGTATTATTTTCTTAAAATCTTTTAAACCATGACACATAAATCACAAGCGCAATGCAATGCACCCAACTACAATCGCTAAGAGAAGAGGAAAATTCCCCAAAACTCCTCACTACATCCATCAATAGATGCGTGGTAAAGATCACTGCTTCCTTCGTACAATCTCAACCCATGCTAATACATATATGATGTTTAAAATTCAAGTTTCATAAAACTCAATTTCATAAATCCGCTATTCCATAATCATAATTCATAAATCACAGTCCATAAATTCATAAATCATAGTTTTGTAAATCCGATGTTTCATAAATCATAATTAAAACACATTCTTGAAATCATATGCACATGATGTCAAACATACAAGTCATAATAAAATTAATAAAACCAAATGACATACATTTATGGGAGTTGAATATCTAGGAACCAAATGACAAATGAAGAGAATTCCTAATAAAACCAATTGCAATACATGGAAAGAATTCCTAACGACCAATCAATGACAATCTAGCGCAGTTATAAAATTAATAAAAAAAAGGAGGAAAAAGGCGATCTAGAGGTGGATGAATCGAGATTAATCCTATTAGGAGTTGGACTTTCGTTTCCAAATGTAGCATTCTTTCTTTTGCCGGAAGGATCACATGTTACCGTCTCCAATGGGTTAGAAACGTTAGCTAAGAGGGGTTGCCAGAGGAATACATGACCTACAGAGCAAGGAACTGTTGTACGCTCCAAGTTGGGAACAAATTTGACTATACTATCGATACTTATTGAACGAGTTGATTATTAATGAATATTTTTTATATTATTATATAATATTTAAGTATTTGTTTAAGTTGGTGTTACATGTTAATTAGACATTAAATTTAAAAAATAAATCATTTAATTAGGAGATTTAAGATATTTTTGGTGCACATTCAATCTTTGATGTTAGTGTCAAATATTATATAGTTTCTTTCCTTCACCTCCAACATTCATGGCACAAAATTTATCTTTAATGTTATAAAGATTTTTTTATAAAAGAAAACAGCAATACCTTGTGTAATTAAGATCAACAAATGAAGAAGATAAACATTTATTTGAAACCTCAATCCTTATTAGATATGAAAAACTCAGTACATAAATGACTTAGTTTTCGGTGGAGAGGAAGAAAGCTTTTTGGGCAATTCAGACATTGAGTTCACCCCAAATATCTTGCCCGAACAATCGAATTTTCCTTTTAATTTGGACTTTAAACTTCTTCATGGGCGCCTCGCCATCTTCACGTGGTGTCTCTATGAAAGTGACTTGGTCGTTTGCTTGAAGTTGTTTCTCCATAGAAAACTGGGGCCAACTGATGGACATATAATCGCCCAACTCAGGGTGGGCATGGAATCTGACCAGAAATCTCCACTCTTTCTCAAACCTGTCCTGGACTTCCATGAAGGACAGTACCTCTGGTTGAAACTCGAAAAATGCTGCCACCGCAACGAAAGGGAACAATATCATGCGGTACTGCACTTCGCCTTGGGTCAGTCGCTTTGTGAACCTGTCCACGGCTTGCTCTTGGTTCCCCCCGGCTTGCCCTTGGTTTTCCATGTCTCAACAACGGTTGTAAATCTTGAAATGTTATAAACTGCAGATTGAAGTTGTGAGACAAGCACTCATACGAAAGACGTTTATATATTTGACGAAGAAGCATGTCTTTTTTAACATGTACCATTTGGATAAATCGGCATGCAATCCTTCATCAATCGTCCCACTCGACTATTGAACAAACACTACTTTTCGTCACCATTCTTTGAAACTAAACGTTGAATCTACTAAATTCCATTGGTCGTGTTGGATCCGACTAAGTTTTATTTGCATGGCCGATAGTAGTCCAGATTTCTTCACTACAGTAGCAGTTGAAGTTCGAAGAGATTTCTTCATTAACAGTAGTTATATTCCCAATTTTTTTTGGACAAATTGTGTATATATTTATACAAAGAAGAGCATAAAACCTGCTAAAAAAAGGGCCACCCGCAAAAACTAGGCAATACCCCAAGCTATACACATATTTATACTTACCGGATCCGAATAAGCTAAACATTTGCTACTCAACTTAATTCTAACTATTTCTTTAATGCTATCTATAATTTCAAAGGCAGTTTTGGATCGCCCCCTAAACTTTTTGCAGTTTCTTTCCTCCCAAACACAATATATACGAGCATTCCATGCAATCGTCAATATGAAGACTAATAACGATTTTCCCGTCAGATAGTTACTCGCCCAAGCAAGCTCTTGGTCCCAATCATAAACGGACCTTCTCAAGTAACAATTCAAAAAGCGGTTGATTTTGGACTCCTCTGCTGCATTACAATTCAAACACATAGGATTTAGAGTGTTCCCAAATGATATGATCGAATGCTTTGGGACTTGTAACGAAAACCAAATTAGTTTGTCCATGAGAATGGTCAATGTAATACCCGTATTTTGTCCGGGTATACCCATATATAAATATATACACTATATATCTCTATAAATAAAACCAAATAATAATAAATAGTGAACCCAATAATAAAAGTCCAATAAAATAGTGTCCATTTTACATTCCAAGACCAAAAGCTCATTTTAAATACAAAGCCCAATTTATAAAGACCCAAGCTCTCTTTGATAGGCTTTCCCGCTCATTTTGCTCAAACAAACACACATTCAGTATAAAAATGATTTTCCTGCTCAAAACTAGTCCACGTGGCGGCGTCTCATTCGTCCAATAAAAAATCACGCGGATTGTGTTTCTTCTCCTGTGATCTGGAGCCAGCTGGCATATGCTGACATCATCATAACGACAGCAAGTCAGACTCCTATAAAAAGAAAGAGAGAGAAACTCAGAGCAATTAATGAGATTTAAAAAACAATGATAATAATAATTAATAATAAAGTAGAGAGAGGATTGATTACCTTGGGAGCCGAACCGTTGTCGGAAAGATGAACAGTCGCCGGAGTCGTGCTATCGGGAATGCGTGAAGTCACCAGAAAGCTAAAACCGCCTGAAGTGAAATCGTCACTGGAAGCCAAGAGATCATCGGAGAAGAACGTTTGCGGTCGCAAATGAAGGTCAGAGAGAAGATTGGAATGCCTTTTTATGTCGTTGGAGGTATATTTTTCATTCTTTTGTTTACCTGCAAAAAAAAAAAAAAACACAAAAATAAGTTAGATTTGAACAAATAAAAGTTTTTTGAGAGAACGTCGGAGCTGAAGAGGTGCGAGTATGGGTAGATAGCTTTAGGTCGGGGAAGAAGGACGACTTCAATAATTGAACATGCATTAAACCTTTTGTGTTGAGATACATCTTGAATATAAATTGAAGTGTCCTAATGTATTTGGACGTTTCAAGACTTATATTCGTCCAAAATGTATTTTCTTACAAAATGATATGCTCATTCGAAATGGAATCCATTTAACAATTAAAGATTTAATTAAATTAAAATTAATGTTCAAAATGCCAAAATACCACGTGGAATTTATAAGGTACCGGTAACGGGCGTTCGTATGGGTGCTAACCCTTCCCTACACATAACCGACTCCCAGACCCGAATTTTATTAAAAGAATCTCTGGTCCGTTTTTATGGTGTCCGGTCTACCAAAGTGATCGGTGGTGACTCCAAAATGATTTTAAAGAATAAAAAAGGAAATCCGATCTAATATATAGAAACCTTAATTTCAAGATCCAAATTAAAAATGAAAAGACCCCGATTTCCAAAACCCTAATCGTCAAGATGGTTTTACACATCGGTTTTAAAAACGATCTCGACAGTCCAAGTGATAAACAATTTAGTATCGCTTAATTACTAGTGTAGATAAACCAGAAGCAACACAAATAAGTTAGTATAAATCATTAAGTAATAGAAGCATTCAGATCGAGTACTGCAGTTGAAAGAATTAGTAGCAGTTGAAGTTTCGATGAGAGCATGTAGGTTGATACTGGTTTTATGGGGTTTTTTTTTTCAGTTCTATTTCTCTTGTATATACAGGTTGTTTGGCTTTAGTTCATTCACTTTCCTAACTATTCCCGGTTTCACATACATTTTCAATCGCATGTGACATTGCATAATAATATCATATGAAAAAAAGTTATTATTTCATTTTTAACAAAAAGAATTTGATTTGACATATAACATAACATAGGTCTTTATTGTAACCTCCTAGACTCGTCTATGCGTTACCACGGATCCTAGTAAGTTACATTAAGGCCAACAGAGCGACCCACGTTAAAATTTTAAATTAAACAAATTGGTAAACTATTAAAATCATAAATCAAGTTTTAAATTAAAATACAATTTCATAAATCTTTCAGACAATAAAACAAAAATGTGATACAAGTTACAAAAACAGATTTCAGACTCGTATATATAACACAAGATGTGACATACATGCTCCCTAATTACACAGATACCATACTCCAAGAAAGCCGAAGAAACTCCCGTACCAACGTTGGTAGTTGCAACCTGGTCGATCCTTTAACATGTGATGGTAAAAAACAACGTGAGCTTCGAAAAGCTCAGTAATACAAACTACCAACGGATGCTAAAATCACAAACATGTATATGATAAACTTAACACTTCGTGAATAACTGGACAAATATGCCTAAATTACGATTCAATGTTTTTTTTATCATCATGTCAAAAGGTAACAGAGTTTCTCGTTATTCGATCACTCGAATCTTAGAAGATGAGTCTAAAGCCGGAGTTTCAAAGAGATTTAGATTTTAGAAGTTGAATCAAGGAGTTCAAAGTGGTTCATTAGGCGCGAATTGTAAGTTTAGTAAAATTTCACTTTGATACATTAATTTAGTATGTTATCTTTCAAAAGAGGTCAGAAAGTTTTATTAATTTACTTAACTACCCTCCAACCGAACCCCAAAATGCATTTCCCCCCGATGCATACAGAAGGTCTTACCCTAGGCCTAAGGCGTAGGAGCCTACCTAAGGGGATGTCTTAGGTCCAAAAAGAGTTACCCTAGGCCCATTGGGCGTAGGAGCTTAGGTCCGGAAGGACTTACCATCGCTGAGCCTGCAGATCATCATTTATGTCCAAGATAATATACCCAGATGATTTCAGTTTATATTTAGAAGACAATATTACAGAAAATGATATCTAATTTTATACTAGAAGACAGATATCAAATTTATTTTACTATCATTATTATTACTTCATATTCAATGTCATATATCAAATATATTTTCATATTATAGGTCAGAAATCAAAGAATTGCTTTCTTTTCGTATTACAGTATCATAATTTTAAATTTTAAGCATATGGTATTTGTTTAGAACAAAAAGTATTTACAGATACATGGTACGTGCTTTATGGCCCAATTCATTTCTTAGAGGTAACGGGCGTTCCTAGGTTGTCCGGTCTACCAAAGTGATCGATGACGACTCCAAAATGATTTTAAAGAATAAATAAAGGAAATCCGATCTAATATATAAAAAACCTAATTTCAAGATCCAAATTAAAAATGAAAAGACCCCGATTTCCAAAATCCTAATCGTCAAGATGGTTTTACACATCGGTTTTAAAAACGGCCGCGACAGTCCAAGTGGTAAACAATTTAGTATCGCTTTATTACTAGTGTAGATAAACTAGAAGCAACACAAATAAGTTAGTATAAATCATTAAGTAATAGAAGCATTCAGATTGAGTACTGTAGTTGAAAGAATTAGTAGCAGTTGAAGTTTCGATGAGAGCATGTAGGTTGTTACTGGGTTTATGAGGTTTTTTTTTCCAGTTTTATTTCTCTTGTATATACAGGTTGTTTGGCTTCAGTTCATTCACTTTCCTAACTATTCCCGGTTTCACATACTTTTTTAATCACATGTGACATTGCATAATAATATCATATGCAAAAAAGTTATTATTTCATTTTTAAAAAAAGAATTTGATTTGACATATAACATAACATAGGTCTTTATTGTAACCCCTAGACCCGCCTATGCGTTACCACTGATCCTAGGGAGTTACATTAAGGCCAACGGAGCGAACCACGTTAAAATTTTAAATAAAACAAATTGTTAAACTATTAAAATCAGAAATTAAGTTTTAAATTAAAATACAATTTCATAAATCTTTCAGACAATAAAACAAAAATGTGATACGAGTTACAAAAACAGATTTCAGACTCGTATAAATAACACAAGATGTGACATACATGCCTCCTAATTACACAAATACCATACTCGTATTTGGAGTTTTTAGAGAACGTCGGAGTTGAAGAGGTACGAGTATGGGTAGATAGCTTTAGGCCGGGGAAGAAGGGCGGCCCAATTTATAAATACAAAGAGAGAGAAACTCAGAGCAATTAATAATAAAGTAGAGAGAGGATTGATTACTGTAAAGTGTCCACAAGTTCTATATTTCATACACATTCAATCTCATATTATTACTGTTTTTGAGTACATTTTAGGCATAATTAGGACCATGCATTGCATTTTACAGTATTTCTTTACTTCGCCATGCTTTTCTAGTTTATATTTTTTTTTTGGTGAAGAAAAGATATTGTTTTAGCTTAGTTTTAGTTTCAGGTACTAGATGCTGACATAGGGAAAGAGGAGCCGAGGACGTGATGCTGAGGCAGCGAACCAAGGAGTTGTACTGATGCAGTTTCAGACAGAGACAACAACTGCCGAGTAGCTACCGCCGCCCACCTTGCCGCCTAAGACAATAGACTATGGAGTTGGAGAACCGGAGTGCGATCTGTAGAGCAGAAAATCTTGATTCTATCGATGTTTTCCACTCAATTTTTTGACGTCTGTAGCATCGGGCAGAGCCACCGAGGGAGATTCTTGAGATTACTTACGGAGCAAGGCAACGTGATAAAGTCCACATTCAACCTGTCAAGCTTGCTTCTTTACTTGCGGAGCAGGTATATTCTTGTCTATGGTAAATGGGTGGATGAAAAATTCTAGCTTTATATGTATCAACGTTTATACTCTATTTACAAAATCGGACAAGCAAATGTTGTGAAGTGAAATTGAGGCTCTCAGGCGTAATTGGCGGAGATTTCAACGCAATTAGAAGCATAAAAAAAGATGTGGAGCTTGCATCCGATATCCGGGAATCGAAGAATTCAACAATTTCATTGATAATTGTAAGCTCATTGAGACCCCTCTCATTGGTAGGAGGATAGGTCCTGGAAACAAAAGAAGCAAAAAGGTTCTTGGTGGAAGAAGACTGGTATATTTAAAACAAAGAGGCCCTTAGCCTCCTAGCACCTAGACTACACAGACTTGCTTCTAGAAAAGGTGTTCTGATTGCTTATTTTATTTCATATAGCTTCGATGATCTTAATTGAACAACTATGTTTTCTAGGCCTCTACTGGAAAGAGAAGAAAGCTTACTGGCAGTGTTAAAAGACTCTGTAAAAGGAGAATGCATTTTGAAAGAATGTTAAGGTAGAATAATTTGGGAGCACGCCAAAGGAGGCTCCTTTTCTGTAACCCCCTCGTCCCGGGCTAGACGACAGACCGGTCCGAGCAGGTTACACGAGGAAAACCGAAGCGAAACCTGCTAAGGCTGCACTTTGATTAGCAACCCTATTTTTTCATTAATTATCTTGTCTAAACGTATCATTTAGTCCTATGTGAGAAAAGATGAAGGAAAAGATACAAACGAGGCGTAAGGTAACTTTAAACTTACCAAGTAACACGTTAGTCCTTTTTGCATGCTTACAAAACAAAGATCATACATAAACGAGGTATAAAAACTTAACAAGGAAGCATACGACCAACGAGACTAAAACCCGACATTCGAGAACCCTTAAAGATGCCAAAAGCCAAATTTACGGGCCTGTGTTTTGAAACAGGCTTGCCCGTTTCGATACACGGGCCCCAGTTTAAAAGTCAGACCAGACCGTACCGATACGGTCCACTCCGTTCCTGTACGGGGGTCTCCAGTAACAAAGCGTTCCGAAACAGGTTCCGAAACGGGCCTTCACAGAGGTAAACCGTATCGAAACACATACTAAAACAGTGGGTCACAGTGTCAAATCGTACCGAAACGGCACCACTCTCGTTCCGATACGAGTATACCTGGAGCTATACCCGTTCCGAAACCACCACACGCGTTTCGAAACACTTGCACTCTGTGTGACCATGTAGACAGTTTCTACATCTCCAAGTGTTCTCAAACATCCCCCAATTCATCATGAATCATGAAACATCAAACATACACACAATCTAAAGGCAATCCATCCTACTACAACCATGATCAACCATAAAGCATACATAAAAAGGCCATTCATTTAAAGAAACATGCATCCATATCACATAACAAAAAACAAGATTACACGCCTTCAATACCAAACACTTAGGCATTCATGAAGCAAGGTTTACATGCTTTCCAAACAACACATAAACATCTCATAACATGGTTTACAAATCCACAATATAAAAGCATTAACAAAATAGGAGTCTAGATACACGCTCCTACAACATGTAGTATCCCCATTGCTAAACTACTACATTATTTACTAAAACCATACTTGAGCAACTAATACACGATTGGATGCCCTTCCCTTGCTCCTTGCTAACTCCACGCTAATGATCTGCATTGTCGAAAACGAGAGCGTAAGCTAGAAGCTTAGTGAGGGAGCTCTAAATCAAAACAATGACAATGTAGGGTTCAAGCATGCTATCCTTAAGAAATTTACAAGGCATACATATGCACCAACATAGCAACATAGCTAAGCGTCACAAGAATGCATGAACATGTCATCTTACCTCATGTTATGCTAAACAAGATATAACAATTATCTTATCACAACCACCACTCATGAACACGTATATTGGCAACTATTAGCTTATTCAGATATGCGGATAACTTTTGTTGGGATTTTCACCCCCAACGTACTCAACAACAATTACCTTCCGGTGGGATTACACTCATCACCGTTTTCACTCATGGATGGGATTACACTCATCATCACATGCTAACATTTTCTGGTGGAATATTACCTCACCGTACTCCTCCTTGATGACTACACGTCACCAAGGTCACGCGCCCGATAATTAACTAGTGCCAATCATACTATACAAGTCGCACCATGATATCAAAATCATGCAACACAACATATCCTCATCATTATACAACATCAGTATGTATATCAACATGCATAAATAACCACATACTTCACAAGTCCACATTATGCATATTAAGCAAAACTCATAAAGCACACAAGAGATTAAGCTACCAACTTAATCTCTACCTTGGATTGGCCTACCAAGCACAATCCAACACCACAACTACACACTTGAACCAATTTAAAACCATTTAAAATGATCCACTCACCGAACTTCCTTAAGCAAACCGAGAAAAGCCGAATCAAGCCTCCAAACTTTTCGGAATCGAGCCTGAAGCTTCTCCAATGATTTCCCTTGATTCTAATCAACCAAAAACAACACAATACTACACAAAGCATCCACAAACACTGCCACTAATCAGATTACTACCACAAGATCATTTCTCTACAATTTCAAGCCATGAACCAACCAAAAAATCCTTATTTTCGTACTCACACACAACCCAATAGAAAACTATCGAATCCAACACCCAAATCATCCTCAAACACCTTCAAAACAACCCTCAAGCATTACTATAACACCAACCCAATTCTCCTACACCAAACTACCTCAAACCCCCATATTTTCAACCTTTTAAAATACCCACAAAAACCCATTTCGGGATTTTCATCAAAACTCCACCATTTTGAGATATAATACATCTCAGGGCAAGATTAAAACATAAATAAACTTGGCAAATCAAAAGCTACATGAAAACCCATTAAAGCTCCCACCTTTTACTTGAAATTTTGAAAACTTGAAAACCCCAAAGATGATGTTTATGCGAAAATAAAACCATAGAAACGTTTGGAATACAAAGAAGAAGTAAAAAATGATCTTACCTTGAAGAGAGCTCTTGAAATGGGGAAGAAATTTGATGGAATAATGTTTAGGGGGTTTGGGGAGGTTTAATGTGGTGGAAAATTGTAACACCCTAAAATAAAGAGTAGAGGCTAAAAAGGGAAGCAAGTAAAAAAAGATGGTAAGTGTGGCTGTGAAGGCTTGAACCCGTGACCTATACTTGGTAAACCTAAGCTTTAACCATCCGAGCTAAGGCAATCCATGGCTTTAGTTTACTCTACTTTTTATTTAAGATATGGTTTAATTGTCTAATCCAATAACGAATAAAAGTGAGACTGCTCACCTACCCGAAACCAATGCACATTCTAGATCTGAATAAAATATCAGAGATCTGGGAATTTTAAAAGTGACCATTCACCTTCCCGATCGGCCGCCCTTGATCTCCGCCACCGTCGGGCAGTGGTGGTCACCGCCTACATCACCGGAGGCCCCACGTCACAGCCTTAACCACCATACGCGTGATCGAGCCGCCTTCCGCCGACAAATTTCGTTTGAAGCTTCGGAAAGAAACCCAAACTGTCGCCTCTGTTTTCCGTTATCTCCGATCGATACAGCCGTCCGTTCGAGACGTGGGTGTAGCCTCGAACTCCCCACGTCGAGCCGTGCAAAACCCAGTCGGTGGTTCATCCGTCTGAGCCTGATAAGGACCTCGTCGGAGCTACGTCACTCTTCTGTCGTCCCTTGGCATTTTGGGTAAGAATCGATGTGATTCCGATGTATTTTCGGTATTATTGAGGTTTTGGTTAAATTGTGGGTTGATGCTCTATGTTTTCCGACAGAACATGTGCATTTTGGGGCTTCCGGCGACCATTCTGGCGACCGTCCAGCCACTAGGACTTTTGGGGTAAGTGTTGAATTGGCCCAACCGGTTTGAACTGGCCCAGTCAGTTAACCGGTTCAAGCCCGACTGTTAAGCCCAAGTCCATCTTGGCCCAAACCGAACCAACTCGCGTCCATTTCGACCCGACTTGACCCGTTGACCCAACCCGACCCGTTGACCGAGTCAACTCGTCCGAGTCAACCCAGTGAGTTAACTCGCCCGAGTCAACCCAGTGAGTCAAATCACCGAGTCAACCATTGGACCAATGACATCAGCATGACGTTAGGGTTGACTTTGACCACTGACGTTAGTGTTGACTTTGACCGCTAACGTCAGTGTTGACTTTGACCAAAAAGTCAACTTTTTGCGGAAAGTCCTATTTTATATTTTTCGACGTCTTGAGTCCGATTTTGTAGCCCGTTTCGTGAAATTCTAACCCGAAAGCCTCCGAATTGGACCTTGAACTTGAGACTACTTATGCATTTTAATAATCAATTATGAGCAATGTGAATAATGACTGAAATTGGAATTTGTGCGATTGAAGGTATTTAAAGTTCCTTGTATTCGGGATGTTGAGGACGTCGCATTCGAGTTCAAGAGGGATCGAATGGAGTATCATGGTTGACCGGTATAGCAAGTATTAAAGGTAATACACTACTACCTCTAGTATGCTTTATGAACATGTTGGTATTCGGTAAATGCATGCATAAATATGATGAGGAGTGATGTTAGCTCTGTTTAAGTCAAACCAGATATGAAGTTAAGTATGATAACCTGGATAAGATTAAAATGCTCGAATAAGAAAGTTAATAAATGTAAGAATCTGGAGTTCAATAAATAACTAATAATTTAGCTAATCTCCAAATCCCATTATCAGTGTCAAATGATCAATTGTTAAAAATATTTGGATATACAATTATGAAAACGCCCTTAAGGTATGAAAATAACTAAAAATATATTTGGAATTGGAAGCGATCTAGAAATCTACGCTAGATATGGTAAAACAACATGATTCATCTAAAAACCTCGAAAAACTTGGAAAGTTATGGTAACAAGATTTGAACCTTCAAGATTGTAAGGTGTTAAGTTTCCTTGAATTTGGAATGAGTCTCTGAATATAGATTTACGGGAAGTTATTCGTACCTCTGAATTAATCAAGCGGCTCGAAATACTGAATTGACGGAAATGACTAAATGTATTGGAAATACTCTTATGGTTAATTAATTGGAATGATCATATTGACCAAAAATACTAAAGTATCCTCAGACACCGAGGTTTGCAAATTTACTAGAATGATGGATAAATCTTTGAGCTCTGAAACGAATGAAGTGGTTGGAGGTACTGAGATTACTTGAAAATGACTGAAATACCCCCTTGACTGGAATAAGTAAATTGCCTCTGATAAAATTTTGGAAATGCCAATAAAGTTGAAAAATGACTGAAATGCTCATAAGGGTTGAAGCATGACTCATGTTTGTCAATCACTTATGATATTAATATAAGGTTGAAAGTTTTTCCGCGCATAAAATAAGCTCGACTACTCCGTGGCAAGTGTAACACCCCAATTTTGGGCTTGGAAGTTTAGGGTCTGAACCGGACCGGTTTAAATTGCGACTCGAATATAAAAGGTGATTTTAGGGAAAGCCTAGTTCGGGATGCATTAAAAATAAGGAAAAATATCTAAAAATCCTCTTTTATTATATATAAGAGAGTGGTGAAATCAGTTTTACAAAATGGGGTTTGGAAATATGACATATCAAGTTAGTGACTAAAATGTAATTTTTGAAAAGTTGGTGACTGTTTTAAAAGGATTGAAACTTTGAATCTTTAAGGAGCTAATTTACCCAAGGGAGGGTTTCTCCAGATTTTTCTTAAATTTTAAAGACTCATTTTAATGTTATTTAATAAAAAGAAAAGAGGGTAAAGAGATATTTGGGTTTCATAACTAACTTTTTGCCAAAATTTTCCCATTTCATTTTATCTCAATTTTCCTCAGCCAAACACATTTCCACAGCCACTTTTCCTTTGATTTTCACACCTAAAGTTGAGATTTCAATCTCTAAATGATTTCTAATCATTTCTACACCAAATCCTCATCATTTGCTTATTGAATTTTCAAGAATTTTGGCTCTAAACAAGGAGAAATCCACATTTAGAGGTATGAACGTCCTTCTCCTCTAAATACTCAGTTCTTTACTGAA
The DNA here is from genome assembly GCA_958450335.1 of Hibiscus tridactylites. Lineage (NCBI taxonomy): Eukaryota > Viridiplantae > Streptophyta > Magnoliopsida > Malvales > Malvaceae > Hibiscus > Hibiscus tridactylites. The sequence continues at coordinate 95,655,314 of OY288268.1, forward strand.
ATTCCCAAGTTCTCAATCCCTAAATTGAGTTTTATTAAAGGTTTTGATGTTGTGATCTTGATTTTGGCTTAAAATGCAAGATTTGGATTTAATTTTGAAGAAATTCGTATTAAATGATTGGGCTCTGTTTTGAGATGTCTTTTTGATGTATTTTGGATGTCTAAATGACGTGTAATTGAGGTTTAATCAATGCGATCCCGAATAGGTTAATTTTTCTAAGTTTTTACTTGAGTTAATGGTGGTTTTTGGGGTGATTTTGATGTTCTTCTATAGCTGGAGGTATAAGGACGTGATTAGGTCCTTTTTGGATGTTAATTGATGTCTAAGAATGATTGGAATTGATGTATCTTGGCTGGGTAATGTTGTAGAGGTGTTTGGATGTTATTTTGGTTGTGTTTGGTAGCCGAAATGTGAGTTTTGATGAGAGCAGCGAGTTTAGGTGTTTTGGCTGAAGATTTTAATGCATGATGATGCATTAATCCTCTGCTTTGATGTGTTTAAAACAGGGGAGACATCTTCGGATCTTTGTGGTGTTTATCCGGAGACTTGATTGGCGTTTCGGCAAACTTGCGAAATGGAATCAGCGAGTGAAGTTTGGTTTTCAGCTTTGAAACCAATGTTTGAAGGTTATGGGAGCTTAGTTTAAGTCTAAACAACTTAGCTAAGCTCAAGAGTAAGTTTTCGGAGAAATTCTCTTTTTGAAGAACCATGAGAGGGTTGAATGCAATGTGTTTATTTTTGCATGTTTAAATTCTGTTTTGAAAGCATATTTTAGCATGTTTAATGCTGGTTTTGTAAGCCATGTGTTGAAGGATGCTCAAGGTAAGAGATCTTTGATTTAAACATTGATAAATGTGGTTTGATGCATTGTGATGCATGATTATTTAATGGCTTTGTTAAATGCTTTAAAACAGTGGATTGATGATGGTAAATGATGTATATTGGCAAGTGATGTAATGGTTTAAAAGTACTTGAATCGGATATAGTTAGTCGGCTATAGGATTGGGTGCACCGTGAATAAAGTCGCCTTGGGTGTTGAGGGGTTGTAATTGTACCGTAAACTCCATCCAAGTACACTAATGAGATGTCTAAGATCATAATGGTGGTTAAAATGCCATGTGAGGATCTTGTGTTGTGTGTCCCGTGTTCTCGTTAGTGATGTTATACAACTACCAATGAGTGATGTGGAGGGGTTGTAATTGTACCGTAGACTCCATCACGGGTGTTGATGGGTTGTGATTGTACCGGTAAACTCCACCTTGAGTGTTTTGTAGTGTGTATGGAGCGTATGGGACAACGCTTGTAATCCGCGTATCCGATTGTGTTTTAAGTTGAAAAATGGTTATGGATTATCACTTGAAAGCCAATATGACATGTTGATGAATTGAAGCATGAGATGCTTGGTTTGTATGCATAAATGCATGATAAATGATGTTTTGAAATTAAAGGCCTTGTGAAGGTGTTTTTTACAAAGTGCATTATTGTATTGTTTTATTAGAGCATTTCTCACTAAGCATACGTGCTTACACTCTCTCTTTCTTGAACCAATAATGCAGAGCATTGAAGTGCTTTAAGGGCAGCAAGGAGGTCAAGGATCCAAGTGAAAGTCTAAGCTCATGTATGGTGACTATTTTCACAACACTATTAGCTTTTGGTATTTGGCAATGGGAACCTAGATTGTGTTTTTGGGAGGTGTTTTGGACTCCCTAAGTTTGGTTTAATGCCTATGGTGTTTGGAACATGTAAATGGCCATTTGGTATTTTGTTTTGGAGATTTGATGATTGCTTGATTTTCATTATAGGATGCATGCCTTTAGACTTGTGGTTTTTCTTATTTGAGGCCGTGGTTGAGCTTTGATGATGCAAATATGTTCCTTTAATGTTTGATGACTTGTTGGTATGATATGGAGGTCATATGATTGTGTTTGGTGGGTCGAAAGAGTGTTAAAACAAACTTTTCTGCTGTTTCTAGGCAGGGTGTTTCGAAACACCCTTGCCTGTTTCGAAACAGGTGCATATTTTGGCTTGGGTGTTTCGAAACGGGCATAGGTGTTTCGAAACACTTTGGCTACTGCCAAGCCCCGTTTCTGAACGGTCTAGACCCGTTTCGAAACACTTGACCGTTGGGCACAGATTTGAATGGTTTTGAGGTTTGCAAGCTTTACGTTTTAGTCCTGATTTTTTGTATGTGCAATTGCTTGAGTTTGGTATGTCCGTTTAAGATGAAATTTGGCAGAGAAGCATGAAACATGATTAATTTCATAATGGTAACTCAAAAATTGGTAAAGTCCTCGTTATTTCCAGAATTTACAAATTGGTCCCTAAATTCGTATGTTGTGCAATTGAGTCCCTTATTGTTTTTCGATTGCTGTGATTTTTGAATATGCTTATCTCAAGAGTACACCTAGGGTTACTATGCATTTAGACAAGGTTAAAAAGAAAAAAAGGGTCATTAATCAAGGTTGACTTTCGGGTTGACTTTGGTTTTCCCCGTGTAATCTTCGTAGTTCGGGTCAACCGTCTAGGCCGGGCTAAGGGGGTTACAGTAAGTCCCGTGGTGAAATATGAAAAGTATCCGTTCAGATATACGATACAATTAGTATTTGGAAATGATACTCGTGAAGTGCATACATTAGAAGGTTTGGTTTGTACTGCAAGGTTGGGGTATGTTAGTTCGAATGGTTTTGAAGGATCGATAAACTTTTGGAAATCTTAAATATTGTAAAACGTCATTTCATCATTATTGAGATAAATTACAAAAGCAACACTAATAGTTAAATGACCAAAATGCCCTCGTTGGCTAAAGTAATCAAAATAGCCCTGAATGTATCTAATATCGTGAAAGATCTTGACATAGAAATTTCTGAATGCCTGGTTTGAAACCTGATGAGCAAATAGAATTTCCAAGCCACTTTTTATGCCTTGTTGGTAGATTACCAAAATGCCCATGTGTGATAAAATTACCATAATGCCCTTATAGGCTTAAATGAGTAACTCGCTCATGATATATCTAAACTCTCAAGGATCTTGATGTATCATCTCCTGAATATCTGGTTTGAACCGTTACTATTGCGTGCAAAATAGTCTATCGCAATGGTAGTGCAAGTGTACACGACGCAAGTAGTAAAGTGATACGAAGTATCAGATATCGTCTCCACAGGGATTGGGCTAATAGCTTCACCTTAGTTCACTGCACGAAAGTAAAGGAAATATTTAAGAAAGTTGTCACGAGAATAATAGAGTAAACGTAAATAAAAGGGTAGAGATTTCAAGATAGAGAGAATGGGATGGTATTGAATTGCTCAGTAGTGCAGGTATTGTAGAGTTCAGGAAATCCAGTTCTGTCGTCGCGCCTATCGAGCCATCACCTGTCGCGGCAACAGTCCGTTGATCATTGCGGCAGCAAACACTCAACTCAGTACATTCCAGTTTGGCAAGAATCCCAGATCTGCCTTGGCCTATCCCTAGGTCCAAGTCTGTCGATGATCACGTCTTTGATGATACCTCCCGACGTGAATCGAAGGATGAACACCGATGTGTATGAATTCTTCTTTAGCCACTTAACCTCACCCTATCCCTAGGCACGAGATAGTTCAACTATAAACTAGAGAACTTGCTCTTATTTCTTTTGTATACTTAACTCTCCCGATGCTAAGTAAATAGATAACCTCACAATGCTCTCCCGATGCTCTTGCAAGATATTAATAACAAAAATAAGAGAACTTGAAGTTTATTTTATTGAACTGAAAATTCCTAACACAAAACAACCCTTGCAACTACTTTTCAAATCAACCCGTGGCCCTAGGGTGGATTTAGAACATATCGACGGCGGGTAAACGACGGAGGGTTTTTTGGTTGTCTGTTAAGGGGAAATCGGCTATGGGATATGAGCTATGCCATAGGTTAAAATACATGCCCTTATATAAGCTTTGGGCTCAAGTTATCTAAGTTAACAAGGATTACAACTTTAATTAAAAGTATGATTCTAATAAAGACTTAATCTTCAAGGATCCTACTTTTCAGCCGTCCTCATTGTTTCTTGGGATTTTCTCTCTTTGAGCTTTGGGCTTGACATATCTTTTGATCCGGGGCTTGGAAAAATATTTGGTTTTCACACGACAGACGAGCAGAATTTTCTCTATCTATCGAGGTCCACTTTGCTTTTCCTCCACTAACTTGCTGTCGTCCTCTGCTGTCACGGCAGCACCATGGCAGCATCGACCTCTTTGTCTGCTTGTTCAGTTCAGCTCTTCTGTTTCTCTGCCCTGCGCCCGCCTTCACCATCTACGACGGCGACAACCTGCCAAAAACAACCATTTTTAGTAGAATCTGTGCCTTTTATATATTTGCGATGTTTTGCTGTAAACTAACCTAAATGCAATGGAATGATGCTTGAATGCAGCAGAAATATGAGTTAAAAAAGGTGTAAATAATAGAACTTTTACACGCTCAACATACCCCCAAACTCAAGTTTTTGCTTGCCCTCAAGCAACTAAGACCTAAAAGAAAAATGTTATTTTTGTTTTGGCTTTCAAACAGTGAACTTTCCCTGACTCGTCGTTCATTCTCTATGACGGTAGCAACCTGTCGGATAGATTAGGATCTGTCCGGAATCTCACTATAGTCCTCATGCAATGTGTGCATGCTTGTGAACAGTTATATGCTAAGACTCTCTTAGTTTCACTAGAATATTCAACATTCTTGACTCGAATTTTTATGCTAAAGTTTATCTTTTTGAAGGCACATTTTCATGCTTCTTTGATTTCTTTGTTTTGACTCGATTTCTAAAGTTTTACTTGAGCCAGTTTTAGGCACCTCTAGTTAGCTTCCTAGAGCCGATTTCGGGCACCTCTAGGTTTTTGAGTCTCTTTTGCTAAACTTCTTTCTTAGAGCCAGTGTTAGGCACCTCTAGGGGCTATTCAAGTACTAAGCTTCCTATTCTAGTTTGGCTAAAAGAAGTCTAGGCAGTATAACAGTCACAATGGTGTTTTAAGTTTTCAGAACTATAGAAAGGCTCTAAACTTCTCCTTAAACTATCCTAAAGATGCTGCCACGACAGTGCTGTCATGACAGGTAAGTTCAAATCACAGTTTTAAGCCAAAATTTTCAGTCTTTTCTGATTTTTTTAAGAGAAATAAATAAATAAAAGACACAACAATTAATTAAAGAGATGTACTTAGACTCCATTAAAATGGAGGGTTGCCACCCCCAAACTCGAGGGTTGCATTGCCTTCAATGCAAATGACACAAATAAAAAATGAAGGCAGTACATCACAAAATATAGATAAGGCAGCAGCAATAAGAAGAAAATAAAAGACTTAAATTTTAAACACTGTCTTCACTGCTGCTGCTGAGGCGGATTTGGCGGCGGATTCTGGGCTGTGGGGCAGGCTTGGCTGGTTGCTCTACGACCTGGATGTCAGAGCTGCTGCCGCTGTCCCATGTGTTGCTGCTGCTGCTGGTGGTGCTGGCCTTTGGCATAAGCTTTCTGTCGGCCATCTTTTTTTGCCTCTTGGCAGGCGTGAATTCCTTCTCCAAATTCCTCCGAATAGGAGGTTCTGCCTCGCTTTCAGCCCAGACGGAGGAAGAGGAGAAACCAGCTACAAAGGCATCGATGTCATCCGAGGGCTGTCGCTTTGTTCCTCGGGCAGATGTGTCGGCCAGAGGACTACCGGCTGCCATCGGGGCAGGTGATGGAGTGGAGGCAGGAGATTGTGGTTGTGGTGTGGTGGCAGGTGTAGGTGTGTGGGTAGGGTGGGGATGGTGAAATAATGGGTAGGGAAGGTAGGGAAGACAACATCAGGAAATTTTAAAGTATGGTGAATGAAATTTACCGTGGATGCGGTGAAATCCTTAATGAATGTCATTAGACCCAGCTGTCTGTCCTCCATCCTCTGAATGGCAGCAAGGATTTGAGTGGAGGGGTCTGTCGGAGGAGCTGCTGGCGCAGGTTCAGGGGCGGGTTCCTCTGATGATTCTGCTGGGGTGGCAGCAGGGTTGAAGAAGGAGAGGGGGGTTGCGACTTCTAGTTCCATAAGGCTGATGATATTCTTGTCTGTCCAGCCCCGTCCCTTTACTAGTCGATGGGTGGTGGTTTCCGGTACGGCAGAGTAGCGGCAGAGAGAGGTAATAAGGAATGGCAGACAGAGGAGGGCCGCCGATCTCTGGGTGCAGTCCAAGATACTCTCCCTCATGTAGTGTCCCACATTTATGGGCCGTTTGTTCATGATTGAGTGGATTAGGGTTAACCGCTGCTGGTCCACTGTCATGTGATGGGAGGACGGCAGAATCCTCTTCTTAATAAAGGCGTTCCAAAATTTAGCCTCTGGCAGCAGCTGCCTTCTTCTGACGGTATGGGGATTTTTCTTGCTCGTGTTCCATTCAGTTCCTTCTTCTGTCACTTCTGCCATGACAACATCGAAGGCAGCGTTGTCTAGGGTGTCCAGGAACTGTTGGTGAGCATCGTCGTTGGGGCCGAAGTAGAGGCCATAAAAAGAATTGATGCCCTCGGCCATAAAAAGAAAAGCTAAAGCTGAATGCAAGTAAGAATAAGCAGAAGTGAGTAAAATGAAAATGAAACGGGGTTTTATAGAGGAAGAGTTGCTGCCCGTTGAAGCTGTAACGGCAGGCGTGAATAACGGGGAGACTGTTGAACTGTAGCGTGTCTGACGCGTCTGACACGCATTTATGCATCTGTTACGCGTCTGTCACACGTTTCTGCGTCTGCCGTGACAGTCTGGTGACAGCCTGTCTTTTCCGTGTCTGCGGCGGCAGCTGGAACGACAGGCTTCAATATTGGGCTTTGTTGGGCTGATGGATAGATGGTGGGCTTGGGTCACTTCTCTTATTCTTCTTGACTCCTTTATTTCCTAAAGACAAAAAATATAAAAACATTATTCGAATAAAATAAACCTTATTACCTAATAAATAATAAATAATAAAAGTAAATAAAAATAAAATTTTAGGTTAAATTAGGGATGCCTTGTGGGGCATCTCCTAAGGTAACCACTTCCTGTATTCCTGGGGCTTCAGTCCCCTGATAATGCTTGAGGCGCTGTCCGTTGACTTTGAATTGGTGCCCGTCTTTTAATGATTGAATTGTGATGGCACCATGTGGAAAAACTTGTACGACTTGGAATGGGCCCGACCATCTGGATTTCAGTTTCCCTGGGAAAAAGTTTCAGTCTAGAATTGAACAACAATACAAGCTGCCCTGGGCAGAACTATCGTGGCAACAACTTCCTGTCATGCCACTTCTTAGTTTTCTCCTTGTAGATTCTTGCATTGTCGTAGGCAATTGTCCGTATTTCTTCAATCTCGTTCAGATGTAACAGTCTTTTCTGGCCTGCTTTGTCCAAGTCCAAATTCACTGCCTTGATTGCCCAATATGCTCTGTGTTCTATCTCGACAGGCAGATGATAGGTTTTTCCATAAATCAATCGGTATGAAGACATGCCCAACGGAGTCTTGAAAGCTGTCCTGTATGCCCATAATGTATCATTGAGGAGTAAAGACCAATTCTTCCTAGTTGGTTTAACCATCTTCTCAAGAATGTTCTTAACTTCCCTATTGGATATTTCAGCTTGTCTATTGGTCTGTGGGTGATATGCTGTCGCGATCCGATGCTTGACACCATATTTCTTTAAGGCAACAACAATAACCCTATTGTCAAAATGTCTCCCTTAATCACTGATAATCGCCTTAGGGATGTCAAACCTAGAAAATATGTTTTTGTGTAGAAACTTTTGGACTGTCTTGGCATCATTCTTTTGAGTGGCGATAGCTTCAACCCACTTAAAGACATAATCCACTGCTAGAAGGATGTATAGATTTCCACATGAAGATGGGAAAGGTCCCATAAAATCAATCCCCCAAACGTCGAAGATCTCGACTCTAGAATGTTCTGCAGTGACATATCGTTTCTCCTCGAGATGTTACCTGTCTGTTGGCACCTGTCGCAGTTCTTGTAGAAATCTTGTGCATCTTTATACAATGTCGGCCAGTAGAACCCTGACTGCAGCACCTTGGCAGCAGTTTTGTTGCCTCCTAAGTGACCTCCATACTGTGAAGCATGGCAATGATGAAGAATGTCTTCTTGCTCTTCTTGTGGTACACACCTCTTTATGACTTGATCTGCACATAGTTTGAAAAGAAGAGGTTCGTCCCAATAATAATGCTTAACATCATTTTGGAACCTCTTCCTGGCTTGATAATTAAGATCAGAAGGAAGTATTCCGCTAACTATAAAATTAACGAAATCAGCATACCAGGGGAGTTCAGAAGACTTACCTGCCACCATGGCTGTCGTAGCAGCGATTGCGGCAGCAAAGAGCTGCTCGTCTAGGAAGGTCTCCAGTATTTTTGTCTCATCTATTGGAAGACTCTGTCCCTTCTCCAACCTTGACAAGTGGTCTGCCACCTGTTTTTCTGTCCCTTTTTTGTCCTTGATTTCAAGGTCGAATTCTTGCAATAGCAGGATCCACCGTATCAATCTAGGCTTTGCATCCTTTTTCGCGAACAAATATTTCAGGGCAGAATGGTCTGTGTGCACTATTACTTTCGTCCCAAGTATGTAAGAACGAAACTTGTCAATGGAGAACACCACAACTAATAACTCCTTTTCTGTGGTGGTGTAGTTTACTTGGGCGTCATTCAATGTCTTGCTGACATAATATATGACATGAAACAACTTATCTCTGCGCTGCCCAAGTGCTGCCCCGACAGCATAGTCACTAGCATCACACATAATCTCAAATGGCTGTGTCCAATCTGGTGGCTGTACTATTGGGGTTGTTACCAGTTTTTCCTTCAGAACCTTGAATGCTTCAGTACATTCATCATTACAGTCAAAGGGTCGGTTATGCTCCAAAAGATGGCATAGGGGCTTGGTGATTTTTGAGAAATTCGCAATAAATCTCCGATAAAAACCAGCATGCCCTAAAAACTTCTAATGCCCTTGACTGTGGTCGGCGGCGACAGCTTCTCGATCACTTCTATTTTAGCCCTGTCGACTTCTATCCCACGGCAGCTAATCTTATGGCCAAGGACTATCCCTTCATCCACTATAAAGTGGCATTTTCCCAATTCAAAACAAGATTTGCTTTTTTACATCTTTCAAGTACCTTTTGTAGATTGCCGAGGCAGCTCTCAAAATCGTCTCCAAAGACGAAAAAATCATCCATAAAAATCTCAAGGAAGTCCTCTACCATATCGGAGAATATGGCCATCATGCACCTTTGGAAGGTGGCGGGTGCATTGCATAGTCCAAACGACATCCTCCTAAAAGCATACGTTCCGTAGGGGCATGTAAAAGTCGTCTTTTCTTGATCCTTCGGTGCGATAGCAATTTGATTATAACCTGAATAACCATCAAGAAAACAATAGTAAGGTTTTCCCGCTAATCTATCAAGCATTTGATCAATAAAGGGTAAAGGAAAATGGTCTTTTCGGGTAGCTTTGTTAAGCTTTCGATAGTCCATACAAACCCTCTAACCGGTCACAGTCCTGGTTGGGATTAACTCATTGTTCTCATTGGTTATCACAGTCATTCCTCCTTTCTTGGGAACACATTGCACCGGGCTCACCCATTTGCTGTCGGAGATGGCGTAAATAATACCAGCATCTAACCACTTGATTATCTCTTTACGCACCACCTCTTTCATCGCATGGTTTAGCCGCCTTTGGGCATCAATAGTCGGCTTATGATCTTCCTCTAGAAGGATTTTGTGCATGCATAACGCCAGACTAATGCCTTGAATGTCTGCAATCGTCCATCCAATCGCCTTTTTGTGCTGCCGTAGCATGCCTATTAGCTGTCGTTCCTGTTCCTGTGGCAGCTTAGAAGAGATGATTACGGGCAACGTATCATTTGAACCAAGAAAAGCATATTTAAGTTGCCCTGGCAGGGGCTTCAATTCTAAGGCAGGTGGTTAAACAATAGATGACTTTTGGATTAAATTGTTATCCGAAGTATAATTTAAAGGTTCGAATAACTTACCTGGACGATTGCCTAACCAGTTTACCTCCTCATGATCTTCAGTATCAGATGTATCGGATTCAGAGGAGTTGCTGTCGTCGGTGTTGTCGTCAGTGCTGTCGTGATAGACCTGTAGGTGGCTGCCGCGGCAGTGACCAAATTTAATATCGTGACAGCCCGACCTGATGTAGGGTTGATCAAAGGCAACGTCAGTGATAGCCTTGCATTCCTCGTCTACATCAGCATGTTTCATCGCTTGGAGAACATTCAACTTAATCTCTTGATCATTCACTCGCATGGTGAGTTCTCCTTTCTCCACATCAATCAGTGATCTTCCCGTGGCTAAGAAGGGTCGCCCAAGGATGATTGGTGCGTTTTCGTTTGCTTCACAATCTAAAACAAGAAAGTCAGCAGGAAAAATAAATTTATCCACTCTTACCAAAATATCTTCAATTTTTCGTTCTGGATTAACGTAAGAGCGGTCTGCCAGCTGCAGAGTTACTGTCGTGGGCCGCGCCTTTCCAATACCTAATTTCTGAAAAACAGATTTTGGCATTAAATTAACACTAGCACCAAGATCACAAAGTGCCTTACCCACATATTTATTTCCGATTACACAAGGTATGATGAAGCTCCCCGGATCCTTCTTTTTCTAGGGTGGCTGCCGGTGGAGAATACTCATGCAACCCGCTGTCATCTTTACCGTTTCAAATTCCCCAAGTTTAGATTTCTTTGACATGGCGTCCTTGAGAAATTTAGCATAACCGGGCATCTCCCTAACGGCATCTAACAGCGGAATATTAATGTGAACCTGCTTAAAAACATCATAAATCTTTTTAAGTTGAGATTCATGCTTAGCTTGCTGTATCCATTGAGGAAAAGGAGGTGGGGGACGATAATCAGCAATACGTCATTCCCATTGCATACGAATCTGAGGACGAAAATCATCGTTTTTCTCCTCTGTCACTTCTGCTGTCGTGACAGGCTCATCGGCAGCAGTCTGTTTATCACCTGTCGGGGCAGCTTCCTCGGCAGGTTTATCTAAGGCTGGTTCCTTTACTGTTTCAGCTTCTTTTTCTGGCCCTGGTAGTTTCTTCCCACTCCTAGTAGTAATGGCTTTACATTGCTCATGTGTGGGTTGCCTAGCATTTTCAGTATTACTAGGGAATCCTCCAGCCTGCCTCGGCTTAATATGTTGTGAAACTTGACCCATTTGTGTCTCCAAAGATTTTAGAGTAGCTTCATGATTCGTCATCATCATCTCTGTTTTATCCATGAAATTCTCTGTCTTTTTGACAAACTGATTCATATTCTCAATATAAGTACCTGTCTGAGACATAAAGGTGGCCAGAGTCTGTTTCAGTATACTGCTCGTGGCAGCTGGTTGCTGCTGTTGCTGTTGCGGCGACAGTTGCGGTCGCGTCATCAATCTTGGTCCTCCCTAATTCTGATTGTGTGCTTGAGGATTCAGGGCATTATTAGGATTACTCCAAGAAAACTTGGGATCCTTCCTCCAATTGGGATTATAATTGTTGGAATTGTAATTTGGCTTGTAGTTTCCAACATATTTTCCCTCTTCTAACTATATCGAGCACTCATCCCGACCATGATTTCCCTCACAGATGTCACATACTTCCTCAACAGCAAATCCATGTTGTCCATCATCATTCAATAACCGTTTCATTGCTTTAGTAAGGAATGCTATCTGTGATTTCATTGTGTTGTCGGCCTCATAATCCTTGACAGCAAGTACCCGTTTACCCCCTCTTCTTGCTATCGGAAACTGCTCCTCATTCTTGGCCAGATTTTTCAAAACTTGCAATGCCTCGTCTGGATCTTTATCCAATAATAGTCCATATGCTGCTGAATCAATTCGAATACGAGTTTGTAAGTTGGCAGCATTATAAAACTTTGTTACCTGATTCCAGACGGGGAATCCATGCATTGGGCAGTTCCGTAGAAGAGTAGTAAATCTGTCCCAGGCCTCGTGCATCGGCTCGTCATCTTCCTGTTGAAAAGTAGCAATTTCATTACGTAATCGCTCAGATAAATGCGAGGGATTAAAACGAGATAAAAATTCACGAGATAAATTTGCCCAAGTTCTAATTGAACCCGACGTAAGTTTATTCCACCAAGTTTTAGCTCTGTCCCTCAATGAATGGGGAAATAACCGAAGCCTCAGTATCTCCGGATTAACTCCTAGCAGTCTGAACGAACCACAGATCTCCTGGAACGTTCTGAGATGCTCCCTAGCATCCTCTGTAGCAGTACCACTAAACTGCCCGGCATTGTTGATCATACTAAACATGACAGGTTTAAGCTCGAAGTTGTCAACATCTATGTCCGCCAACGTGGTCTCCAACTCTACATGATCGTTCAACATGTAGTCACGACATGACCGTCGTCTGTCGGCGGCAGGGTTGTCGGCAGGCGGTATAACATCGCCAGCGGGTGGGTCGTTGGCCATCTTCTCTAGCTGTTCCTCAAGGTACTCGTTCCTGGCTAGAAGGTGACGAAGTTGTTTCTTGAGATTGAAGGAACGTTCGATTTCCGGATCTAATGGATATTCAGGATCTTTACCTCGATTCGATCTGCGCATAAACAAGAAAACCTTGTGAAAAGCAAGAGTTGAATGTACCAACGAAAAAGAGAAAAAATAAAAATAAAAATAAAAATAAAAACGAAAACGAAAAGTGCAATAAAAGAAAGGTAGAGTTATGTTGCCAGTCCCCGACAACGGCGCCAAAAACTTGTTGCGTGTAAAATAGTCTATCGCAATGGTAGTGCAAGTGTACACGACGCAAGTAGTAAAGTGATACGAAGTATCGGATATCGTCTCCATAGGGATTGGGCTAATAGCTTCACCTTAGTTCACTGCACGAAAGTAAAGGAAATATTTAAGAAAGTTGTCACGAGAATAATAGAGTAAACTTAAATAAAAGGTTAGAGATTTCAAGATAGAGAGAATGGGCTGGTATTGAATTGCTCAGTAGTGCAGGTATTGTAGAGTTCAGGAAATCCAGTTCTGTCGTCGCGCCTGTCGAGGCAGCACCTATCGCGGCAGCACCTGTCGCGGCAGCAGTCCGTTGATCGTTGCGGCAGCAAACGCTCAACTCAGTACGTTCAAGTTTGGCAAGAATCCCAGATCTGCCTTGGCCTATCCCTAGGTCCAAGTCTGTCGATGATCACGTCTTTGATGATACCTCCTGGCGTGAATCGAAGGATGAACACCGATGTGTATGAATTCTTCTTTAGCTACTTAACCTCGCCCTATCCCTAGGCACGAGATAGTTCAACTATAAACTAGAGAACTTGCTCTTATTTCTTTCATATACTTAACTCTCCCGATGCTAAGTAAATAGATAACCTCACAATGCTCTCCCGATGCTCTAGCAAGATATTAATAACCAAAATAAGAGAACTTGAAGTTTATTTTATTGAACTGAAAATTCCTAAAACAAAACAACCCTTGCAACTATTTTACAAATCAACCCATGGCCCTAGGGGGGATTTAGAACATATCGACGGTGGGTAAACGACAGAGGGTTTTTTGGTTGTCGGTTAAGGGGAAATCGGCTATGGGATATGAGCTATGCCCTAGGTTAAAATACATGCCCTTATATAAGCTTTGGGCTCAAGTTATCTAAGTTAACAAGGATTACAACTTTAATTAAAAGTATGATTCTAATAAAGACTTAATCTTCAAGGATCCTACTTTTCAGCCGTCCTCCTTGATTCTTGGGATTTTCTCTCTTTGAGCTTTGGGCTTGACATATCTTTTGATCCGGGGCTTGGAAAAATATTTGGTTTTCACACGACAGACGAGCAGAATTTTCTCTATCTATCGAGGTCCACTTTGCTTTTCCTCCACTAACTTGCTGTCGTCCTCTGCTGTCACGGCAGCACCATGGCAGCATCGTCCTCTTTGTCTGCTTGTTCAGTTCAGCTCTTCTGCTTCTCTGCCCTGCGCCCGCCTTCACCATCTACGACGGCGGTAACCTGCCAAAAACAGCCATTTTTAGTAGAATCTGTGCCTTTTATATATTTGTGATGTTTTGCTGTAAACTAACCTAAATGCAATGGAATGATGCTTGAATGCAGCAGAAATATGAGTTAAAAAAGGTGTAAATAATAGAACTTTTACACACTCAACAGTTACTACAAACCCCTCTTTTATAGGGGCCTCGTTTCGAAAATCCGTTCAATTGTCAAAAGTTTAATGTGTTCTCTTCCGTAAATGACAAGCATCTCCAAGGAAATAAACTATTTCACCTAGTGTGTTCCATGTGTGCTACACGATTGTTTTTGCATATTGATTTACATGCTATAATACCGATCACATGCACATGATTGACATACTTAAACTCACATGAACATGACATGTTCTATAAATTAAGCATGACCATACTATATTTCTGGTATATGCCTATGCACCCGATATGACAAACATGCTATATGGATAACATGTTACTAAAAATACAGTTATTGATTTATGAACTATTGATGATCTAATTCACTGGGGTACTTGGGACATGATATGAAGTTACCGTCGGCTTAGCCCTGATCATGCTGGTAAGTCCGCCCGTATTCGGATCCTAAGCTTCGGCTAGGTCCGCCCGTTTTCGGATCCTAGGATTCGGCCAGGTTCGCCCGTTTTCGGTTCCTATGCTTCGGCAAGGGCCACCCGTATTCTAAGGTATATCCTTAGGATGGAACCCACGCCCAATATGCTCGGGTTAATGCATGTACATGATACTGCACTGGGGAAACTATATATTGGAGTATGGTTGGAGGGTAAATAAAGAATTAAAATTAAATTTACGGCTACTTGAAATAAATGTATTTAAAATAAAAAAAGGTTTACTACATTGTTACATTTCATGCATAAACGTTGCACTGTTGGAACACACTAGACACTAAACTTTCTGTTTCCACCTCCGTATGTTACCAGCCTATATAATTCCCGTCTAATTCTTGATGTTTTAATAAAGAAAAAATTTCGTTATTCTCGAGTATGATGCAACCTTGAAATAGTAGAACAGAAATGAAGACTGTTACTGCGTGGAACATCATGAAAATGTTATGCCTACCATATATCTGCATGAGCTTATAACATCTTTTGGTAGTTTTGTATTACTGAGCTTTTCCAATCTCACATTGTTTTTACCATCGCAGGTTAAAAGATTATATCATGATATAATAGTTGACAATAGTGTTCGGAGTTGTCTCGGCGTTGCCTTTGGAATACGGTACTGTATAGTTAGTGGGCATGTATGTCATGTATTGTTTTATGACACATTCTGTAAAACACTTTCTGAAATTTTTGTTATGTGTTCAAATGACTTCCCGAAATAGTGTTTTAAACAGAAGTTGATTTTACAACTTAATAAGTATTTTGAAAACAAAAAAAAATTTTATGAGTATTTTTACTGTGGGCCGCTCTTGTGACCCTAATGTGACTTCTTAGGATTCGTTGTAACACATAAGTGGGTCTAGGGGGTTACAAAAATGGATGAGGGGAAGAAGAAACACTTCAAAATAAAAGTCCCCTTTTACCATCTTTTTCCTTTATTTTAAAAAATACATTTTTGCCATTAGTGAAATTCAAGCCCTTTTTAATTTTAATGCAAAGCCCATTTTAATTAAAACGAGCCCAACGACTCGAACCCGATTCACACTCTCAACTCCTGACCCCTAAACCCGGGTGTTACATTTTCTGTTAGCAAACTCATGGAACTTCTAATTAGCACAAATATTGAAGATCCTTCTTTTGACTTCGATAAAATCTGGATAATGAAGGTGCCACCAAAAGTTCGAAGCTTCTTGTGGTTCTTGAAAATCCAAAGAGTTTCAACTAAAGACTTTCTTAGAGCAAGAGGTGTTAAACTAGTTGAAGATGGAGTCGTATGCCTTTGGTGCGAATCATGTATTGAACTATAAATCACTTGTTACTGGAATGTAGATTTGCAATGTGTAATTTGCGAATTTTTTGCAGTTGGTGGTCGATACAATGGCCCAATATCTCGAGCATAGATGATTTCTTCTTCTTCTGCTAGAATGCAACTTGGTATGGAAACACAAAAACCTTATGGTTAATCTCTGTAGCCTCTACTGTTTGGAGCCTATGGCTGGCAAGAAATGATAAAGTTTTCAATGAAAAGACGACTGCTATGAAGGATCTCATTTTTTCACGAAAATGAGAGCTTTTTCTTGGATTAAAGCTGTAAATGCTGATATCATTCTTGATGTCAACGACTGGTGGAATAAACCTTTTGTCTGCATCAATCTCAAGCCAAATTTAGAATGGATCTCCCCAAGGTCAGATGAGGTTAAATTCAATGTCGACAGAGCATTCAAAGATCCAAAAGTTGGGTGTGGTGGTGTTTAGAGGACAAGCAATGGAAATATTAGAATACTATTCTCTGGACCTACTGAGCTCCTATGTTCTGATTTTTCTGAGTTGATTTCTATTAAGCCAGCCTTGTCCATTTTCATTGAAGTAGGTTGGAAGGGAAAGGCTAAGCTGATAATAGAATCTGACTCGCAAACGGTGCTGAATTGGATTGGGAATAGAGTCATCTGGCCTTGGCGTTGGTGGACTTTGTTCGATGAAATTGACAAATTATGCTCCCTCATCCAACATGTATCTTTTGGCTACACTTCCAAGGATCAAAACTGCATCATTATCAACTGGCAACAGATGGAATGTCTAGGACACAAATGTTCAAAGCATGGTGGTAGAATGTTGATCTGATTGCTACAGTGTTATAAGATTTTATTTTGTTCAATATTGATTTTTGAACTGCCCGTTTTGTACTTTCCTAGTTGTGTCATAGTGCACTCTTTTCCCTCCACCTAGACTTAGGGAGGTTTTTTAATGAGACACTCGACTCCGACAACTATCAATAAAAATCTTATTGCTTAGCAAAAAAAATCTTGAAATGTTATAAACTGAAGATTGATGTTGTGAGACCAGCACTAATACGAAAGACGTTTGGATAAAATTCGTCTGCCCCTTTTCGGTGCCCCTACATATGCCTCAACACTAAAAAACATTATAAAATTAAAATATAAGCCCTAACCCTAAATTCTAAATCTTAAACCTTACACCCTAAACCCTAAAAAATATACCCTACCCTAAATTCCCTAAACCCTAACCACAACCCCTAACCTAAAACCCTAAATCCTAAACCCTAAAGTTAATTTTAAGTGTGGGGGCATATGTAGGGGCACCGAAAAGGGGTAGAGGAATTTCATTTGTTGAAGAAACATGTCTTTTTAACATGTACCATTTGGATACACCGACATGCAATCATTCCACTCAACTAGTGAACAAACACTACTTCTCATCACCGTTCTTTTAACCATTTGGATAAACCGGCATGCAATCCTTCATCAATCGTCCCACTCGACTAGTGAACAAACACTACTTTTCGTCACCATTATTTTAAACTAAACATTGAATCCGATAGTAGTATAGATTTCTTCAGTATCGGAAATGAAGGGTATTGATAAGTTTAGGGTGGAAATGTTATAAACTGCAGATTCTCTGACCAACTTAACCCAACCTTGGAGTCTGTCTCCATGATCAGCGGCTTAGGGAGGTTTTTAATGAGGCACTCAATGCGAGCGTAGACTTTTAAGTAATCTTAATAAAACTTATTTTGCCGAGAAAAAAAGAAATTTAGTTTTGTTTATAAATTTTAAAATATTTAAAATTAGCATTAGACAAGTAAAATCATTTTGTTATTACATGTCAGTTTTTTTATTGTGAGACAAACATAATTAATTTTTATCTAGCACGTGGCATTATAGTTTGTTGGTAAGTGTAAAAAAATTAGGGAAAACTATCATAATGACCATCCAACTATTGGCCGCGACCTGTTTTGACCACCCAACTAAAAAAATTCAAAATTTGACCACCCAACTATTTAAGTAGACCTATTTTGACCATCGATAGTTAAAATCTAACGAAAAGGTGATGTGGCCGTTAAGTAAAATTTGTATAATTACACATTTGGTCCATTGTAGTTACTTATTATATCAATTTGGTCCTAATTTTAATTTAAATAAATAAAATTAATTAACCAATTAGGTGACGACACGTGTCGTCACCTGATTAGATGAATTTATTTTATTTTTAATTTATTTACTTTAATGTTTTCACTCACCCAATCAGATGACGACACGTGTTGTCACCAGGCTTCCCATCAGTTTCTCCACTTCCTTTTTACAAACCCTCACGTGTTCTTCTTTCTTCTCGATTGAACAGTCAAAACCCGGATTTTCTTTCATTTTCATGGTGGGATTTCTCGGAAAATCAATGATTTCTCGAGAAAAATCTTTTGAAGGTGGTGTAACAAGTGAAACTATAGAACAACAGAGCGAGATCAAGAAATGGGAAGTGGCTTGAGTCTGGGTTTTCTGTAAATGATTCCATTGAAAGAAATCGACAACCAATTTGTTAACTTCACAAAAATCATGTATGAGAACAAGGATGATGATTTGGTGCGAGAAAGAGGAGCGAATATATATAAAATGGTGCATTTTATATCAATATGAATGGGTTGGTGTAGTGGTAATAGCTTGTGTTTTTACCCAAGAGATCTTAGGTTCAAACTATGTTAAGCACATTTCTATCTATTTAATTTTCCTCCAATCAGGTGGTGAATTAAATTAAAAATAAGAATAAATTCATCCAATTGGGCGATGACATGTGTCATCATTCGATTGTTGAATAATTTCATATAATTAAATTAAAATTATTGCCAAATTGATATAATATGTAACTAACAGGGACCAAATGTGTAATTATACAAAATTTCACTTAACAGCCACGTCACCTTTTCGTTAGATTTTAATGACCGGTGGTCAAAATAGGTCTATTTAAATTGTTAGGTGGTCAAATTTTAAATTTTTTTAGTTGAGTGGTCAAAACAGGTCGCATCCAATAGTTGGGTGGTCACTAGGGTAGTTTTCCCAAAAAATTATTGTAAAATTGAAATAATGAGTTAGAACTTAAACGGACAGAACCTTAAGAATCAAAATAAAAGACTTTAAAAGAACCAACCCCTGAGTTGTGTGCCTCATTAAAAACCTCGATAAACGTATGTTGAGGAAAAGAGTACATCACAATCAGAATATACACCGATATAAAAAACAACCACTGGGAGAAAGACTAATCAAGATACACACCAAACTAATCATACCAGAAAACCAAAACGCCAAACACTAACAAATGACCAACACACAACCAATGAGCAACTTATTCTTAGAGGTCAAAGAAACACCAAGGATACAAACCCACATAACCTACCAAGAAGTCTCAATACTCGACAAGTAGCACCTCAAAAAGACAATAAGATGAATCCTACTTGCCACTTCCAATAGAAACCGTAAAAACACCCATCACTTGGAAAAAATTTGGAGCTGCTCGTAACTAAAAAATAGCACTCCAATAGCAAAAAAATAAAAAAATAAAAAAACTTTAAAGTATGCATACCGCATTGAAAATTTTGCAGTAATTCAGGTGGCATTACCCCTCTATTATATTACATAGGGCAAAATACATAAAATATCACTGAATTTTAGGATCTGACTCGATTTTATCACTGAATTAAAAAATAATACTATTATACTAGTGCACTATAGTAAAATGTTCGATTATACCACCGAACTTTAATAAAAGGTTTAATTACAACATTGAACCATAGCAAACAATTTAATTATACCACTGAACTTTAATAAAGGTTCAACTATACCATTGGGTCGTTACCGAGTTAATGACGTGATGACATGGACCATGAACCAAAATGACACCATTTTAGTATGGCTGCTTTGATGTATCAAATACCCGAAAATGATGTCACTTTGTTAGAGAAAAATTAAAAAAATATATATTACTCTCAAGGAGGTTTGAACCAAGTATCTTTGGGATAAAAGATTAGCACATAACCACCAAACCAACATA
This sequence comes from Hibiscus tridactylites, assembly GCA_958450335.1. Taxonomy (NCBI): domain Eukaryota; kingdom Viridiplantae; phylum Streptophyta; class Magnoliopsida; order Malvales; family Malvaceae; genus Hibiscus; species Hibiscus tridactylites. Next base: position 95,675,260 of record OY288268.1, read on the forward strand.
GAATCTTAAAATAATTTCAACACAAATAATATGCTATAAATAATATTATCGTTAAAATTTACAAGGGTGTGATTGCACCATAACACCCTTTCGGTCCATTCTTAAATGGGGTCCTAACACGCCAACAAAGGCCGGTTCTTACAAAGAGATGAGTTGTCAACTTCGGTTATAATATTATGACATAAATATCAGAGAAGTGCTTAAATTATACCATTTTTTCTAGGGTAAACTACACTGGTAGTCACCGAACTTTTAGGGCGCTTTTAATATGGTCACTCAACTTTTTAAACTTTCAGTGTAGTCACTCAACTTTAAAATTACTTTCAGTATGGTCACTGTCGTCACCCACCGTTAACTGAAGCTGATGTGGCATGCTCATCTGTGATTTTGTCAATTAAATAATGATACCCTTTATTTACATTTCCACGTCATTTAAAAATATTAAATTTTTTTAACTCTTTATTGATCTATTATAAAATGAAATGAAACCCTAGAATTCTTTCATTTAATTTCGTCATTTTGTTTCATTATCATCCTCAGTTGCAATGGAAAAATCCAATGCAATTCCAACATGCTTTTGTGGAATACCAGCTGGGTTACGCACTGCTTGGACAAACGACAATGTCAGAATAAGATTCTTTAGATGCGTGAAGCATGGGCATCGCTTTAGATGAAATTGCGGTAATTTTAGATGGTTTGATCCTTCTTTGAATCCACGTTCACGTGTAATAAGTGGTTTAATAAGGAAAATAAGAGGCATGGAGGGAGAAAGAAGATTTGAACGGGTCATTTGGATATTTCGCGTGGTGGTTTTGTTGTTTTTAGTTTGGCTAATGTACTGGAGGGAATAAAAGGGAAAAGCTGTGAGTTTAGAGTAAGTAAGCTTTAATTTGACGGTAATTGAGTTTAATTAAGTGATTAATTTCAATATGAATGTATGGAATTATTTTCTACTTTAGTTTTGTTCATTGAACCTGGTTCGATTTCAACAAGTATTTGTGTTGTTCATTGTACTTGGTTTGGTTAGTGTAAGTTGTAATTTCAATGTGAATAATTTGTTTTCCTTTCAAGCTTGTGTTGCTCATTTGTGGAACTACGAAATTGTTCCTTTAAGAATTTATAGATTAATTTCTTGATATGAGAGTGTTTCAAAGAAGTCTCATCAGGTAGAAGTATTTTCCTATTATGCTGAAAGAAAGGGTCAAAGGTAATATCAATAGAGGTGAAAAATAAACAAGAGCAGATAAAATAACGGGTTCTTTAAAATAACAACATTTCTGGAATAAATTTTGTGTTTCTTCATTCTATTACTTTTATAGTTAAATAACATTTCTTGAGATAAAACAGTGAAGGATAACAATTAAGTCCTTATCTGCAAAAGGCCAGAATTCTAAACTATATAGTTCCCATCATTTTAAGGTCAAATCTAGCACGATCCCTTACAAGAATACATTTAAGTAAATTAAAATTTCGATATAAATTATCATTTGACATAACGATTGAAACGGTAATCTTTAACCGTCATTGAAATGAAAAAAAGATTAAAAGACAAATCTATACATATAATTAACAAAATATGAAATTAATTTCATTACTTAAATATCATGCATAAACAAGAAAATGATAGAAATTGCATAACAGTTTACTTAAGTTTTCACATTCTACCATTTTCCTCAAAATGTACCAATGTATCAATTTATGGTACCCTAAACTTATACCACAAAATGACACTTAAAACATATACCAAATGGCACATATGGTACCATGAACCTATACCAAAATAAGTCAATCCACATATGGTATCACAAATTTATACCACAAAAAATGACACTTAAAACCTTCAACCCATCCTTGGTTTGAAACTACTAATTGATTCTTGTGAATTTGGAGGAACCACATTTTCAGAGAGAGTATTGTTTTGCATCATCCATCTAACAAGCTGATATGAGGTTATTTGCTGCTGAGTTGGTTGTTGTTGACTTGGTTGAGGCTGATTTGAAACACTCTTACTTGGTGAGACCATCCTTTTTGCTCCCATTTTGACCTTCTTTTTTTGGTGTTGTGTTTGCAGACTAGTTGTCGGTTGGCTTGGTACTTGTTTAATTGTTGTAGGTCTCCTACACTGTAAGTGAATAAATACAATGAATTTTTATAAAAATGACATTGTAAAAAAACTATTTATTAAATACTTACAGAAAGTTTTGGTAGTCTAGTAGTTGAAGCTGATGGAGGTGCAATTGCTAGAGCTAGACCACTTGTTGGAAGTGCATTTTTTGAGGCTGATGGAAGTGCACTTGCTGGAACTAGACCACTTACTGAAGGTGCATTTTGTGAAGCTGATGGAGTTACAATTATAGTAGGTGAAGTGACTAAAGGAGTGTTCAGTCTGGAATTGCCTCCCACTTGACCCTTACATGTCCTAATATTATGGCCTGATTTGCCACATTTTTGCACTTTATTTCCAAAGTCCTTTGTCCCCTAGTAGAGCCATTTCCTTGTTCATCAACACCCTTTCTTCTCTTTTTTTTGGGTCTACCAGGTGGCCTTCTTTGAATTGGAGGAAGTATAGGTTCCATTGAAGGCACTGTTTCCCACTGATTTGCTCCTCTGATAGGGTAGATGATGTTGGAGTAGATGTTGATTTGAGTTGACCTATGATAGAAGGGGTCAACATAGCTCTCTGGTCTCTCTTCCTTTAGTAATATAGCCAAGACAGCATGTGCACATGGAATCCCTGTGAAAAACAGTTAATTAAGGTAATAAACAAATAAACAATAACATGTAAAAAACTCTAATAGATATTACCTGTAAGAGCCCATTTTCTGCAAGAACACTCTCTTGATTCTAAGTCCACCACATGTTGGTCAGAAGGACCAAATGCTACTTCATATCTAAGACCCCCGGCACGTGTTGGCCAACACCTATCATCAAGGTATCAAAACACAAAATATCATCAAATAAGAATCATTATGACAATGATTATGAAATGAATTTTACAATTATAGGTCATTTAATCTCACCTAACAGCTTGCTCAATTGATATGTCAACTTGTTTTTGAATTTTAGGACACAATAGTCCAGTATGCTTTTGAGTAGCTTCTGCCTTCTTCGAAATCCTTTGTATCATCTTCGTACGTATTATCTCCATCATGGTAAGAATAGGCTTGTCCCTTGCCTCAAGAATCATCTTGCAATAAAAAAGAAAATAATATTTAATTACTACACACTTAACTAAGAAGTAAATAAATAATGCAAATATGTTTACCTTATTGAAACACTCTGAGTAGTTGTTTAATAAGAGGTCACACTTTGATCTAGTAGAGAAGTGAGACTTGGAACACATTGCATGATTCTTTTTCACCAACCAGTCATAAGCATCACTTGACAACTCTTTCATTTCTGCCATAGCTCTTTCAAAATCCCTTAAAGTAGTTGCTCTTGCAGCTTTCCATAAACAATCTTTCAATGCTTTTCCTTTAAATCCCTCATCTTTAAAATTAGAATACAAATGTCTTACACAATATCTATGTTCAGCATCGGGGAACAACTCGCCAAGAGATTCAATCGGTCCCTGTAAATAAATACATCATAAACAATATTAGGATTTTCCAAATAATAATAAGTAATTCAAATATTATTCATACTATTAAAAATTTAACCTTTACCTTTTGTTTATCGGACATAAATGTCACATGGTAGGAGTTGACAATGCCTAAGTCATTTGCCAATGACTGTAAGAACCAAGACCAACTACCTCGATTCTCAGATTCAACTGCTGCCACTGCTATGGGATAAATACAGTTATCTGCATCAATTCCTACAGCAGCCAATATGTAACCCTGATAATAACCTTTGAGAAAGCATCCATCAAGACTAATGAAAGGCCTGCAGTGGTTCTTGAATCCTAATTTACAACCCTCATAACATACATACATTCTAACAAAGAGCCTATTGTCTAACTTACAAATTGTGGTCGAACCAGGATTTGAGTGTCTCACTTCTCTTAGGTATTCATAGATTTTGCTATATTGATCTTTATAAGAGCCTAAGATAGTCTCTCTAGCTAATTTTCTAGCCCTGGTACATTTTGGTAAACAAACACTTGCTCCAACATATGCTTCTCCAACATCTTGCTGCAGTGAGGCAATTGAATAATTCAAATCAGTCTTGAACTTATTTAAGAAGGTCTTGGCAATCCATTTAGAAGACAAAATCCTATGATTTTTAATTCCCCTTTGACAACTATGTTGATCCTTCATTGTCTTAATCTGCCATGTGTTATCATTGGGGTCCTTAGGGTTCAGCTTAGATGCCCATAATACCCAAGGACATTTACCAAAGTTGCATACAGCTTGCACTCTTTTATTATCATTCTTTTTAAACGACATACTAAATCTCTGAACCCTACCATATTGTCTAACAGCCTCTTTTAATATTTCTTTATCGGAAAATACTAAATTTTTTCTTAATATAGGATTTGCCATATCTAGTTCAGTATTAAACTCAGGAAATCTGTTTTTCTTCTAGTACCATTTTCATCAGAAGAAACACTGTACAATAAATCTGAATCATCCTCACTATCAACATCATCACTGTTATAAGTAATATTAGGCACAAACCCCACGTCCTCTTGTATACTACCAATAAAATTCACATTAGAATTCTCTTCAGGTGCATCAGTTACATCATTTTCACTATCAATAAACTCAGATAACTCAGATTCAGAGTTTTCATGTTCAGAAGGTATATACTCAGAACTTTCAGAATCTGAAAAATCTTGAATTGTTTCTGTCAAAAGAAATATTCAAAATATATAAGAATTTAATTAAAGTGGACATTATCAAACTAGCAAAAAATGACTTCAAAAATAATGGATTGCATGGCAATGTCACTTAAAAAATTGTTTATTAATTAACCATTTAACGTTGAAACACAAGCAGACAAAAGGCTCATAGGTAGTATGGGCAGTAAATACCATCCAAACAGAAAGTTAAAAATAATCCTAGTAAGGTTCAAGTCACTAAAAATTTTACTCAAAGTTAAACACTGGAATCAACATTCTACATGAAAACAAATTCTCATGGAAAAAGTTCAACTACTCCTCAGCAACAACAAAAAATTAAGCCCCTTTTACAGAGACATACATTGTTGTTTCTTCTAAGTCTAACATTTCCTACAGCTCTCAGTTACAAAGGGGTTAATGCCCTTGTCTTTCATTCTCTAGATCTTTTTAAAGTATAGTATACATCACATGACAGTAGACAACAAAGCAAATATATCTCAACAATCAGAAGAAATAATAGTAAATGGCCCACCACGAATTTGATTAGTTATTTAACTCATACAGTAGTAGACAACAAACCAAATATATTGAAACACAAGCTCCAATGTACATGCAGTAGTAGACAACAAGCCAAATTAATTTAGTAACTCAATAAAAGACACCATTCTACACTCAATTAATCTTTAGTAGACAAGCAATTTCAGATTTCAAAACAAGAAACAAAACGATACTAAACCTTCAGTAATTTTAGATTTCAAAACATGTGTACATTTGAAATAAAAGACAACGTTTTACACTTAATTAATCTTTAGTAGACAAACAATTTCAGACTTCAAAACAAGAAACAAAACGATACTAAACCTTTAATTTCAGATTTCAAAATAAATGTACATTTGGAAAGTATTGAATTTCGAAATCAGTTTGAAAAACATTGAAGCGTAAAATTAATTTGGAGAGCATTGAAGCACAAAACCATTTTAGAAAACATTGAAGGATTATAAAGAACAAAGCGATACTAAACAAAGATTTTTCCTAAGTATTTTACACTTCAAAGAAATCAGTTTATAATTGTCATAACTCTACAAAATACATAAAATGATACGAGTTTCACACTTCAAAAAAAATCAGTAAATAAGAAAAAGAAGTTACCGTTCATTGCTAATCCCAAATTTCTTCGAAAGATAATCACGAAATCGGCCAACAAATCCCCAAAGCGAAGCGTTTGTTCTCCAAATTTTCTAAGGATATTGAAAAGTCTCTTTTTTAGTCTGATAGATAACACAATGAAGCGGAGTTTTTTTAAAATGAGAAGAAGAACAATACGACAACGTTTTATTTAATTAGGTTTTTTTAAATGACGTGGAAATTCAAATAAAGAGTATCATTATTTTTATTGACAAAAATTACAGATGGGCATGCCACGTCAACTTCCGTTAACGGTGGGTGACGGTAGTGACCATACTGAAAGTGATTTTAAAGTTGAGTGACTACAATAAAAGTTTAAAAAGTTTGGTGACCATACTGAAAGCGCCCTAAAAGTTCGGTGACTACCAGTGTAGTTTACCCTTTTTTCTATTTAGGTGTTTCAATTTTATTTCGGACCAAATGAGTGTCTAACGTTTCATTCTATTACTCAAATCATAACATGTGACATAAGTATGTAATGTTATTTTCTTTAACTTTTAAAAACTTAATAATATTTTAATTTTTTTTTAAATCTAAAATATTTAGTTTCTCTAAAAACCCTCAAACCCAAACTCTAAATCACTAAATTCCTCCCCAACCACTGATTCAACCACCACCAATTACCTTTATTTTCGTCGAACCCCAAGACTGAAAACTCCATTATTTTGTTGATGAAAATCGGTGAATGAGCCATCGATTGTACCGACTAACAATCAACAATAAAAAAACCGATAGAGTTCTGGTAGACCGTATTGATTGAATTAATCAAATCAAAGATGGTTACGAAATCATAAAAAAGAAATATTCCAAGCCTTAGCAGGGCAACAATTAATCGTATATGTACGTATGGAATTGCTGAATATATATGCCTTTTAAAAATGCTTACCGGGTGCTCATGAAAAACAAAATAAAAATAAAAGTCTATTTAAAATAAATAAGTTTATTCAGCAAATGTAGAAATAAACATTTATTTGAAACCTCATCCTTTATTAAATATGAAAAACTTAGTACGTAAATGACTTAGTTTTCGGTGGAGAGGAAGAAAGCTTTTTGGGCAATTCAGACATTGAGTTCACCCCAAATATCTTGCCCGAACAATCGAATTTTCCTTTTAATTTGGACTTTAAACTTCTTCCATGGCGCCTCGCCTTCTTCGGGTGGTCTCTCTATGAAAGTGACTTCGTCGTTTGCTTTAAGTTGTTTCTCCATTGAAAACTGAGGCCAACTGATTGACATACAATCCCCCAACTCTGGCTTGGTATGAAACCTGACCAGAAATTTCCTCACTTTCTCCAAGCTGTCCTGGACCTCCATGAAGGACAGTTTCTCTGGTTGAAACTCGAAAAATGCTGCAACCGCAAAGAAAGGGAAGAATATCATGCGGTGCTGCACTTCGCCTTGGGTCAGTCGCCTTGTGAACCTGTCCATGGCTTGCTCTTGGTTCCCCCCGGCTTGCCCTTGGTTTTCCATGTCTGAACAATGGTTGTAAATCTTGAAATGTTATAAACTGAAGATTGATGCTGTGAGACCAGCACTGATACGAAAGACGTTTATATATTTGACGAAGAAACATGTCTTTTTAACATGTACCACTTGGAATTGGATAAACAGGCATGTGATTTTTCATCAACCCTTCCACTCAACTAGTGAACAAACACTACTTTTCGTCACAATTCTTTTAAACTAAACGTTGAATCCGATACTAGTCCAGAATTCTTCGGTATCGGTAACAGCTGAAGTTTCAATGAGATTTACAGAGAACAGTCCGCGTCCCAGAAAAGGTTTATTTGTTTGGTAAATTAATTAAATGTTTTTTTCTTGCAAGAAACGAAGATAGGCTCGATTATTTGTTGCCCCTAAAGGGGTAATCGACAGGATTGATAGGATACGAAGGGCCTTCCTCTGGGGAGGTGTTGGATTGGAACGGCGTATGAGTAGAGTAGGGTGGGAGGTGGTATGTCGTCCAAAACAGCTTGGGGGGTTTGGAGGTTGCGGATTTACGGGTTAAGAACATGGCTTTGCTATCGAAATGGGTGTGGAGATATGCGCGCGATAAGGATTCCCTTTGGCGTAGTTTGAAATATGGTGAACATCCGCAGTGGTGGCGTTTCAACACAGAGAAGATGTCGTCGATGTCGATTGTATAACGACAAATTGTTGCAATTTCATGCGACGAGCAGGTAGAAAAACACATGGGCATGACCGATTTTTTATGGAAATTCGGAAATTGTAGATCAATACTATTTTGGTTTGATCCGTGGGTGGAACAGTTGGCCTTAAAGGATGTGTTCCCGCGTTTATTCTCGTTAGCAATTGATAAATTAGCGAGGGTGTGTGATTACATGTTGGGTGGCAGTTTATCGCATCACCAATGGGCAGATTTCTTTAGGAGGCCATTGAGGGTTTTTGAGCTTGGGCTGTTACGCGATTTAATTAAAATGGTGTCCAATTTTCGTGTATGGGAAGGCAAGATAGACACGCTGATTTGGAAGCCGGACGAACGTGGAAATTTCTCGGCCAGGACCTTGTCGAAACTACTTGATAGACGATTGAAAGAATGAAAGACTGTTCTTTGCTTATATCCACTTGGTTTGATTTGTGTCTCTTTCATGGTATTTCTTTTGCACTTGAACTCTTATAATTATGCTTGATACTTGTGATGGCTTGAAGAATGCATTCTTGGTTAATATCATTTTCGGACATACTTGAGGACAAGTATGACACAAGTGAGGGGGAATTTGATGAGTTCTCAAATATGACATATTTTATTTGCTATTTTTCTAGTTATTTGGACTTCTTGCTGCTTAATACATGTTGTTTTCGTTATATTTTGTGCAGGGATCCAATTCTGAAAATAGTAGTGAAAATGGGGCATTTCTGTAGTTTTTATTATAATTCTGTCATGACTGGCATCATGGGCACGACACCGGGCACGACGCGTCTGACGTGGCAGTGACGTGGCGACTTCTAGAAGCTTATGGAACGTTCTGAGAGATCTTATCAGCTTATCCGATTAAATTCCTGCATTTAAATTTCAAAACATTTGAATTGTTTTATCTTTTGTTTATTATTTTAAATTATCTCATCACTTTATCTTTGTAAATCTAAGCCTATAAATACCACCATTGGTAAAGGCTTAGATAATCAATCAATAAATTAGTTTTCATCTCTTAGCTTTGAGTATTTTTTTTCCTTTGTAAATAGTTTTTAGCTTTAATAAAAGTTATTTTCCTTTATTTTTCCTTGTTCCATTTATTTTATGTTATTTTATTACTTTTCCAAAACCAAGTTAAGCATGATAATCAATATCATGCTTAACTAAATTTCTTAAGCCAAGAACCAGCCAAGTCAATTCGATTCGTGAGAATTGAACTTGCTTAAATTCTTTTGGGGAAATCATTTTTATCTTTATGCTTAGATAGTTTGGCAATCGGCCTTACTACAAGTTTTTAACCGTTTTTCATATCAAAAAGGGCCCTTTGGTCTGAATTCGCTTAAAAACACAGTTGGGAGGAAGGATCGGCCTGTGGCAATTTCGACTTCCTATGAACACTCTTAGCGGCGGTCCGCTAAGGAAAGATAAAATCAGAAGCGATTCTATTTTTAGACAATTTCTGAGTTGGGTTTTTCCTGCTTTATTCTAAATACGTTAACGGCGATAGTCGTGGTTGATTTATTTAAGAACCGTCTTTCGAAGATAGACTTGGGAGGATTGGTTACTCGAGAGAAGAACAAGTTACGACGGGTTGGGCCTCGTAGACTGTAACCGACATGATACCCAAAATAAAAATCTATTTCAATGATCGAAAGAATTAAAGGATCTGGTTCGAGGCTATTTTGCATTCTTGAATTTTATTTTTTTTACTTCACTCAAAATCATATCAGCCCTTTTTATTTCTTTGTTTTTACAGATATTCCTGGGAATTCAAATCCGACAAATTCAAGTCAAGAATTCTGAATAATCTCCCTGTGGATCGACCCTCTTTCCCTATATTACTCAATTTCTTTATTTTATTTATTGTTGAAAGAGGTTAAATATATATTTATTTTTGACCGGTTAAACGACAACTTGTCAACCCATAAAGCCGAAATCCATGAAAACGCTCTATGATTCGATCTGCATCTGCCTTTGACCCCAAACGTACAAATCCAAATCTGGTTCCATCTCTCACTCTCTTTCTTTGTACAAACACATCCACAACCACTCCATGTTTTTCGAAAACTTGCCAAACGCCTTGCCAATGTAGTTGCTCCGGCACGTTTGATACAAAAATCGTCCAAACTCTTTGAATCTGATTTCTCAAGCTCATTTTCCTCACCATTAAGGTTGCGTGCGTGTCTCTAATTATTACTTGAAATTTCAATTGTGCACACAGTTTTTATTCAGAAATATTCACAAACACATGGTTGTGCACACATCAAATCCAATCTATTTTCACTTCTAATTCAAAAGATGAATGCAAGCGTTGATACACATGATTTCGTAGTCTCCAAGTGCAAACCAGAGGTAGTGAATCGCGTTGCTGATTGGTGTTGCGGTACTATACTAATTTGATAGGGACCAAAGAGAGAGAACTGAGTAATTTATCATTCATTTTGACCATCGATAGTTAAAATCTAACGGAAATGTGACGTGGTCGTTAAGTAAAATTTGTATAATTACACATTTGGTCCATGTTGGTTACTTATTATATCAATTTGGTCCTAATTTTAATTGAAATAAATAAAATTAATTAACTAATTAGGTGATGACACGTCATCGGATTGGGTTTAAAATTATCTAAAATAGATTGCAAGGGATCAAACGTGCAACCTATGAATTGAATTGCATCGCTTCTACCACTATGATAAATCCTTCAACTGGCATAAATTCCCTAGCTTTGTTTATTTGAATTTTTTTCTTTTTGTTTTTTTTTTCTCCGATCTTTCTCCACACCAATTTTCCCATTGCCATCTTCATCAAATCTGTGAATCATTTTTCTGCACTTCTCAATCTCCAATCCATTTTTCAATCCCAGAACACAAAGAACTCTCTGCAATTCCTTTGCATCGATTAACCCATTTTTTCACATCGAAAGCTTCCTTCAATTCACCCAAACTCGGCTCATCTTCTTCAAACAGCCTCGAAACTTTATCAAACTCAAATGATTCATTCAGTTCTTCACTTTATTGGCTGCAAAAAATTCCCTAGGTTTCCCATCAGTTTCTCCACTTCCTTTTTACAAACCCTCACGTTATCTTCTTTCTTCTCGATTGAACAGTCAAAACCCAGATTTTCTTTCGTTTTCATGGTGGGATTTCTCGGAAAACCAATGATTTCTCGAGAAATTTTTTTGAAGGTGGTGTAACAAGTGAAACTATAGAACAACAGAGTGAGATCAAGAAATGGGAAGTGGTTTGGGTCTGGGTTTTCTGTAAATGATACAATTGAAAGAAATCGACAACCAGTTTGTTAACTTCACAAAAATCATGTATGAGAACAAGGGTGATGATTTGGTGCGAGAAAGAGGAGTGAATATATATAAAATGGTGCATTTTATATCAATATGAATGGGTTGGTGTAGTGGTAATAGCTTGGGTTTTTACCCAAGAGATCCTAGGTTCAAACTATGTTAAGCACATTTCTATCTCTTTAATTTTCCTTTAATCAGGTGGTGACGCACCTGACACGCGTCACCACTTGATTGGAGGAAAATAAATATATTAAATATTGATTAGATTAAATTAAAAATAAGAATAAACTCATCCAATTGGGTGATGACATGTGTCGTCATTCGATTGATTGAATAATTTTATAAACTTAAATTAAAATTATGACTAAATTGATATATTATGTAACTAACAGGGACCAAATGTGTAATTATACAAAATTTTATTTAACAGTCACATCATCTTTTCGTTAGATTTTAATGATCGGCGGTCAAAATGGGTCTATTTAAATTGTTAGGTGGTCAAATTTTAAATTTTTTTAGTTGAGTGGTCAATAGTTGGGTGCTCACGAGGATAGTTTTCCCAAAAAATTATTGTAAAATTGAAATAATGAGTTAGAACTTAAACGGACAGAACCTTAAGAATCAAAATAAAAGACTTTAAAAGAACCAACCCCTGAGTTGTGTGCCTCATTAAAAACCTCGATAAACGTATGTTGAGGAAAAGAGTACATCACAATCAGAATATACACCGATATAAAAAACAACCACTGGGAGAAAGACTAATCAAGATACACACCAAACTAATCATACCAGAAAACCAAAACGCCAAACACTAACAAATGACCAACACACAACCAATGAGCAACTTATTCTTAGAGGTCAAAGAAACACCAAGGATACAAACCCACATAACCTACCAAGAAGTCTCAATACTCGACAAGTAGCACCTCAAAAAGACAATAAGATGAATCCTACTTGCCACTTCCAATAGAAACCGTAAAAACACCCATCACTTGGAAAAAATTTGGAGCTGCTCGTAACTAAAAAATAGCACTCCAATAGCAAAAAAATAAAAAAATAAAAAAACTTTAAAGTATGCATACCGCATTGAAAATTTTGCAGTAATTCAGGTGGCATTACCCCTCTATTATATTACATAGGGCAAAATACATAAAATATCACTGAATTTTAGGATCTGACTCGATTTTATCACTGAATTAAAAAATAATACTATTATACTAGTGCACTATAGTAAAATGTTCGATTATACCACCGAACTTTAATAAAAGGTTTAATTACAACATTGAAATGTAGCAAACAATTTAATTATACCACTGAACTTTAATAAAGGTTCAACTATACCATTGGGTCGTTACCGAGTTAATGACGTGATGACGTGGACCATGAACCAAAACGACACCATTTTAGTATGGCTGCTTTGATGTCTCAGATACCTGAAAATGATGTCACTTTGTTAGAGAAAAATTAAAAAAATATATATTACTCTCAAGGAGGTTTGAACCAAGTATCTTTGGGATAAAAGATTAGCACATAACCACCAAACCAACATAGAATCTTAAAATAATTTCAACACAAATAATATGCTATAAATAATATTATCGTTAAAATTTACAAGGGTGTGATTGCACCATAACACCCTTTCGGTCCATTCTTAAATGGGGTCCTAACACGCCAACAAAGGCCGGTTCTTACAAAGAGGTGAGTTGTCAACTTCGGTTATAATATTATGACATAAATATCAGAGAAGTGCTTAAATTATACTATTTTTTCTATTTAGGTGTTTCAATTTTATTTCGGACCTAATAAGTGTCTAATGTTTTATTTTATTACTCAAATCATAACATGTGACATATGTATGTAATGTTATTTTCTTTAACTTTTAAAAACTTAATAAATTTTTAATTTTTTAAAAAAATCAAAATATTTAGTTTCTCTAAAAACCCTCAAACTCAAACTCTAAATCACTAAATTCCTCCCCAACCACTGATTCAACCACCACCAATTACCTTTATTTTCGTCGAACCTCAAGACTGAAAACTCCATCATTTTGTTGATGAAAATCGGTGAATGAACCATCGATTGTACCGACTAACAATCAACAATAAAAAAACCGATTGAGTTCTGATAGACCGTATTGATTGAATTAATCAAATCAAAGATGGTTACGAAATCATAAAAAAGAAATATTCCAAGCCTTAGCAGGGCAACAATTAATCGTATATGTACGTATGGAATTGCTGAATATATATGCCTTTTAAAAATGCTTACCGGGTGCTCATGAAAAACAAAATAAAAATAAAAGTCTATTTAAAATAAATAAGTATTATTCAGCAAATGAAGAAATAAACATTTATTTGAAACCTCATCCTTTATTAAATATGAAAAACTTAGTACATAAATGACTTAGTTTTCGGTGGAGAGGAAGAAAGCTTTTTGGGCAATTCAGACATTGAGTTCACCCCAAATATCTTGCCCGAACAATCGAATTTTCCTTTTAATTTGGACTTTAAACTTCTTCCATGGCGCCTCGCCTTCTTCGCGTGGTCTCTCTATGAAAGTGACTTCGTCGTTTGCTTTAAGTTGTTTCTCCATTGAAAACTGAGGCCAACTGATTGACATACAATCCCCCAACTCTGGCTTGGTATGAAACCTGACCAGAAATTTCCACACTTTCTCCAAGCTGTCCTGGACCTCCATGAAGGACAGTTTCTCTGGTTGAAACTCGAAAAATGCTGCAACCGCAAAGAAAGGGAAGAATATCATGCGGTGCTGCACTTCGCCTTGGGTCAGTCGCCTTGTGAACCTGTCCATGGCTTGCTCTTGGTTCCCCCCGGCTTGCCCTTGGTTTTCCATGTCTGAACAATGGTTGTAAATCTTGAAATGTTATAAACTGAAGATTGATGCTGTGAGACCAGCACTGATACGAAAGACGTTTATATATTTGACGAAGAACCATGTCTTTTTAACATGTACCACTTGGAAATGGATAAACAGGCATGCGATTTTTCATCAACCCTTCCACTCAACTAGTGAACAAACACTACTTTTCGTCACAATTCTTTTAAACTAAACGTTGAATCCGATACTAGTCCAGAATTCTTCAGTATCGGTAGCAGCTGAAGTTTCAATGAGATTTACAGAGAACAGTCCGCGTCCCAGAAAAGGTTTATTTGTTTGGTAAATTAATTAAATGTGTAATTATTTCTTGCACATGTGGTGGAAACAAAAAGTTTCCATAAATACCTTAGTTTTAGGGTTTAGGGACTTGGTTTAGGATTTAATGTATAGATATTTAAGTACAAGAGTTCTGAATTTAAAGTGTGGTTAGAATATAAGGTTTAGGGTTAAAATTTAAAATTTATAGGTTAAAACCTAAATTCCTAACCATGTTACCTTAAAACCTAAACCCTATCTCTAAACCCTGCGTTCTAAACTTAAACCTTAAGTTATAAACATAAACGCTAAATTCTAATCTCGTACACTTAAATTCATAAACTCTAAACCATATACCAGATCCCTAAACCTTAAAACTAAGACGCCTATTGAAACTCTAAGGCTGACCTATACAATGCCACTATAAATCCTAGCATGCCACCATGCCTAGGGCCCGATTCAGCACCTAGCATGCCACCAAGGGGGTTTTGGACGAGTCCACCGGGCCATGCCAAGCCCAATCCGCCCAAGAGACCAAAACCCATGGCAAGTTGTCATCTTTTGACCAACACACAAGGAAAGCTATCCACCATGGAGCCAACTTGGGGAAAGTCTTCCTTGCCAACAAATCTATGATGTCATAGTCAATGTATTCTAGGCAACTTGTTATTATGTGATAGAGTTGTCATGTTTAGGAGATAAGATTCATCCATAGCTCTTGGGTCGAATCATTCTTAGCCATTAGATCGAGAGGGCCAAGGCTATAAATAGAGCATTCCCTCAACCCTTGTATTCATCTTCCATTCTTTGTAAATCTTTCTTGAGTATGAGTTTTGAGAAGTTTCTCTTCATCGCTTGCCTAGCCATCCCCCCCCCTATTTTTCCAACCAAGCTTCCGCCTATCTAATTTCTAAGCACTCTTGCTTAGCAAATTTGAAGGCTGAGTTAGTCCATCGACTTAGCTCGACGACTAAGGCCGCACGTATCAGCTAGTCAGATCCTAGCCCCGTGACAAGTGGTATTAGAGTCATTTTCTGCATCCGTACAAGTCGAGATGGCGGGCAGCAGATCCGAGAACAAGCACGAGGGTCGACGTGTGACACGAAAAACTGAGAAGGCCAAGAGGGCTAGTTCCAAGGACCAAATCACGACACTTGAGGACAAAGTCATCCGCCTTGAGAATGCCACGATCGATGCGAATGATAGGCTCGATGTGGTTGATGTCCGACTATGGGAGTTGGGCGAACATGATGACAAACTCAAGGAGGAGTTCCAAGGAATAATCAACGATGTCAATGAACGTGTCGATCTACAAGACGGATCCCTGAAAGATGAAGTAAAGGCACTTAAGAAGATCGTGGAAGATCTTGCTAAACAAGTCGAGGTAGCCGCGCTCAGAAAGGAGATCGAGGATCTCAAAAGTGAGGTGCTTGTTTACAAAGCCTCCGTGAGAAATGGCGTGGTGTCTAGCCCAACGAGAGTGCTAGTCGATGTTCCGAAGCCGAAGCACTTTGAGGGGACGAGATCAACCCAACAAGTCGAGAACTTACCTCGTTCGAGATTGCCCGAAAAAGACGAACCTTTCTGCCATCCGGGGAGGAGATGGAGAAGAGGACGAGTACGCCCAACTTGGTTCCATCATGAGTTCGCTTCAAGCCAAGAGTGGCCGAAAGAAGATGGGACTTATGTTCGTGGACAAGGTAGTTTTCGGCAAAAAGTTAGGCGCGCTTGTGGACAGTAGTACATCCGAGTTGTTCGTGTCCGAGCAAGCGGCCAAGCACTTGGGCCTTCGAGTTGAGAAGGTGAGTGGATGGATCAAGACCGTCAATTCCGAAGAAGAGCCAATTGCAGGAGTTGCAAATGGCGTGGATCTTCGAGTCAAAGATTGGCACGGTAAAGCTTCCATCAAGGTAATTCATTTAGATGATTACAATTTCTTTTTGGGTTTATCTTTCCTTGAGCGGGTTGATGCACTTGTCTTGCCTAAGAGGGATGTTTTGTCTATTCTAGATCCCCGCCAACAATGCGTTGTGCCAGTAAAGAGAGTTGCGGACAAGAGCACCAAGGCGTTAGCAACTATCTGTTTCTTCGAGGGAGTGCCCAAGACAAGAGTCAATGATGACGAGGCCATGGAAGTCCCCGAGGCAAAGGGACGAGTCTTTGAGGATATCAAAGACGAGAAGCCTTTGGAGTTGCCAAAAACATTGCCACCAAGGAGCAAGGTGGTTCATGAGATCGAGTTCCCAACTGAGTTTGATGAAGTGGATCGAGTTCCAAAGGAAGAGGGGCTAGCACTTTTCTACGAGGAGTTGCAAGCCGAATTTGCCGAGTGGTCAAAGTCTATAGACGAGTGGAATGAGCCCATGGAACCGAGCCAAAGCACTGTGATAGAAGGAGCAAGCCAAAAGTCTCCAACTATCATGCAAGCTGAAGGAGAAGTGCTAGAGAGCACCGAAGGGATTCTCATGAAATAGCTAGTCCATGTACGTATGAAATAGCTGAATATATATATACCTTTTGAAAATGCTTACGGGATTCTCATGAAAAACAAAATAAAAATAACAGTCTATTCAAAATGTATAAGTGATCTTATGGGTGCAGATTCAATTTTTTTTTGTCAAGATTCGTGACACAATATCTAGTTATCTTTAATGTTATATACTTTTATTATTGTTTTTTTCAATATTATTATTGTTTTTTAAAAAGCAATCCCATGTGTAAGTAAGACCAACAAATGAAGAAGATAAACATTTATTTGAAACCTCAATCCTTATTAGATATGAAAAACTCAGTACATAAATGACTTAGTTTTCGGTGGAGAGGAAGAAAGCTTTTTGGGCAATTCAGACATTGAGTTCACCCCAAATATCTTGCCCGAACAATCGAATTTTCCTTTTAATTTGGACTTTAAACTTCTTCATGGGCGACTCGCCATCTTCACGTGGTGTCTGTATGAAAGTGACTTGGTCGTTTGCTTGAAGTTGTTTCTCCATAGAAAACTGGGGCCAACTGATGGACATATAATCGCCCAACTCAGGGTGGGCATGGAATCTGACCAGAAATCTCCACTCTTTCTCAAACCTGTCCTGGACTTCCATGAAGGACAGTACCTCTGGTTGAAACTCGAAAAATGCTGCCACCGCAACGAAAGGGAACAATATCATGCGGTACTGCACTTCGCCTTGGGTCAGTCGCTTTGTGAACCTGTCCACGGCTTGCTCTTGGTTCCCCCCGGCTTGCCCTTGGTTTTCCATGTCTCAACAACGGTTGTAAATCTTGAAATGTTATAAACTGCAGATTGATGTTGTGAGACCAGCACTCATACGAAAGACGTTTATATATTTGACGAAGAAACATGTCTTTTTAACATGTACCATTTGGATAAACCGGCATGCAATCCTTCATCAATCATCCCACTCGACTATTGAACAAACACTACTTTTCGTCGCCATTCTTTGAAACTAAACGTTGAATCTACTAAATTCCGACTAAGTTTTATTTGTATTGATGGCTGCACGATCATGCATGGCCGATAGTAGTCCACATTTGTTCAGTAGCAGTTGAAGTTTCGATGAGATTTCTTCAGCAACAGTTGTTATATTCCAAGTCTTTAAACTGCACTGAATGGTCAAAATAATCTGGGTATACCCATATCTAAATAAATGGATGGAAATCATCTGCCCCCAAAGTATGCCCCATTTGTGCCCCACTTTAAAATAGTGAGTTTAGAGTTTAGGGTTTGGGGTTTAAGGTTGGGGCTTAGAGTTAGGGTGTAAGGAATTAGAGGTAGGGTGTATTGATGGCTGCACGATCATGCATGTCCGATAGTAGTCCACATTTGTTCAGTAGCAGTTGAAGTTTCGATGAGATTTCTTCAGCAACAGTTGTTATGTTCCAAATCTTTATACTGCAGTGAATGGTCAATGTATTTCCCGTATTTTGTCCCATATATAAATATATACACTATACATCTCTATAAATAAAACCAAATAATAATAAATAGTAAATCCAATAATAAAAGTCCAA
Organism: Hibiscus tridactylites; assembly: GCA_958450335.1. Taxonomy (NCBI): domain Eukaryota; kingdom Viridiplantae; phylum Streptophyta; class Magnoliopsida; order Malvales; family Malvaceae; genus Hibiscus; species Hibiscus tridactylites. Next base: position 95,693,860 of record OY288268.1, read on the forward strand.
TAAAATAGTGTCTATTTTACATTCCAAGACTAAAAGCTCATTTTTAATACAAAGGCCAATTTATAAAGACCCAAGCTCTCTTTGATAGCCTTTTCACACTCATTTTGCTCAAACAAACACACATTCAGTCTAAAAATGATTTTCTTGCTCAAAATTAGTCTACGTGGCGACGTTTCATTCGTCCAATCAAATATCACGCAGATTGTGTTTCTTCTCCTGTGATCTGGAGCCAGCTGGCATATGCTGACGTCATCATAACGTCAGCAAGTCAGACTCCTATTAAAAAAGAGAGAAAAACTCAGAGCAATTAATGGGGATTAAAAAAACAATGATAATAATAATTAATAATAAAATAGAGAGAGGATTGATTATCTTGGGAGCCGAACCGTTGCCGGAAAGATGAACGGTGGCCGGAGCCGTGCTATCGGGAATGTGTGAAGTCACCGGAAAGTTGAACCGTCTGAAGTGAAACGTCACTTGAAGCCAAGAGATTACCGGAGAAGCTTGTTTGTCGTCGTAAATAAAGGTCGGAGAGAAGATTGGAATGCCTTTTTTTACATCGTTGGAGGTATATTTTTCATTCTTTTGTTTACCTGCAAAAAAACAAAAAATAAGTTAGATCTGAACAAATAAAAGTAAAAAACATTAGCGAAAAAAAGAAAATAAAATGAAATTTGGAGAAATGGGTTAGGTTGAAGTTCTCGTACGATGGCTGGAGTTTTGATAGAACGTCGGAGTTGAAGAGGTGCGAGTATGGGTGGATAGCTTTAGGCCGGGGAAGAAGGGCGGCTTCGACGAGCCGAGGTTAGATTTAGGACTTAGGGTTCAAAATTGGATTTTGGGTTTTTAGGGTTCCAGCACGGCGGCCGGTCGGAACCACATGGTGGTTAGGGGATATTGGCGGCGCCTGAATAACAAGAAAATTCAATCAAGATTAGGGTTTTGGATCAAATGAGTAAAAAGTGAAGAACTAGTGAAGAACATTGACGAAAAGTGAGTTTCTGATTTGCTTTATTCAAGTTTTTGGGTTGGTTGGTGTTTGTGTAGAGAGAATTCAGAGAATGGGGTAGGCTGTCTCAATTTAGAGAGAGAGGCTTGAGTGAATGGCTGAGTCTGACTCGGTTTGGAAATTTTTACAGGCGGACCAAAATGGTAACAGATATCAGTGCCAATTGTGTGGCAAGATGGGGCATCTTTTTGATCGGTGCTACAAACGGTTTGACCAGTCATTTCCGGGTGTCACAGCCAGTACCTCTAAGCCTCGTACCTCAGAAGGTCCTATTTCTGATAATGTGTGTTCGTTTGATGCTAATAGCTCCTCTTTTTGTCATGGTACAGGGGCTGCTCCATTTGGTATTAACTGCTTCTCGATGAACCTTGGTCACGGTTCTCCTACAACAAGTAGTCACAACCAGTGGTTTGTGGACACTGGTGCTACTCACCATGTCACACCAGATGCAGTTGGAGTCTCATCTCCTACAGAATACTCGGGGCCTGGTAAGCTTCTTGTTGGAGATGGTAATGGTCTTCATATTTCAAAAGTTGGTCAGTCTCATTTTGCATCTAATTCTCGAATTCTATCTCTACATAACTTACTTGTGGTGCCTCAAGTAACAAAAAATTTGTTGTCAGTATCTAAGTTTGCTAGGGATAACAGAGTATATTTTCAATTTCATGCTACACATTGCATTGTGCGTGATGAGGATTCGAGTGAGGTGATGTTGAGGGGCACTCAAGAAGGTGGTCTCTATGTTTTCAATAATGTTGGTAGTTCTTTACATGCTTCAGCTGAATTGAATGTAGTTCAATTAGGTTGTTATGTATTTGAGATTTGGCATCGTAGATTAGGGCACCCAACTCAATCTACTGTAGCCCATATTAGGAAACAATGTAATGTTCAAGTTACTGGTAACGACAATAAAATGGAACTTTGTTTTGCCTGTCAACTTGGAAAGGCTCATAAGCTCCTCTTTCTTGATTCTACATAGTTTATACTAAACCGTTTCAATTAGTGTTTACTGATCTATGGGGTCCATCTCAAGTAAGCTCTACTGGTTTTTTATATTATGTTGCATTTGTAGATGCCTACTCTCGACATACGTGATTGTACTTGTTAAAAACCAAATCTTAGGCTACTGATGCTTTCCAATTGTTCTCTAAGATGGTTCGCACTCAGTTTGAATCTGATATCAAGGAAGTTCAAAGTGACTGGGGTGGTGAGTATCGAAGTTTGTCTATTGTGTTGGCTGAAGTTGAAATTCGACACTGCATCACGTGCCCACATACGTCCGAGCATAATGGAGTTGTGGAACGCAAACATCTCCATTTTGTGGAGCTGACTTTAACTCTTCTTGCTCAAGCTTCCTTGCCCATTCGTTTCTGGTCGTATGCTGTTACTTCTGCTTTCTTTCTCATAAATCGTTTGCCCACTAAAGTCCTTGGTAATGTGTCTCCTATGGAGAAGCTGCTTGGCCATAAGCCTGACTATAGTCTCATGCGGGTCTTTTGGTGTCTGTGTTTTCCTTTCATGAGACCGTTTCAGTCACACAAATTCGAATTTCATTCACAGTCGTGCACCTTCTTAGGCTACTGTACCCAACGCAAAGCTATCGGTGTCTAACTCCGTCTGGAAAACTAATCATATCTAGTCATGTGGTGTTCAACGAGGCTCGGTTCCTTTTTGCAGAAAAAGTCCTCGTGTGCCCTGCTGTGTCCACTGAATCTTTCAAGTCCAACCCATTACATATTGTACCCAAAATGTCCTTGAGTGATAGTCCTCCTCGTAGTAGTGCCACCCTTCCCACAGCTGATACTATGGCTCCATTTGATACTCCCCTCCCCTCCATTTCAAGTGTATGTGCTGATGGATCTCATGGTCTTCAGGAACATAATGTTATTAATCAAGAGTCTGGTTTGGCTCTTGTTGATCCTGCAACTTTTGAGCACTCTCCCACTTCCCTGAATAATGCTCCCCACACCAGTGCAATGTCCAGTGGTTACTCACCTCGCCTGTCCACGTCTGCCTCTCCTCCTAGTCCTGTGCATTCCCCCATTGTTGTGCCTGCCAGTAGTGTTGACCCTCGTGCTGATATCTCTGCATCTTCTTCCCCTGATGATATGGTGCCTTCTTCCTCTAATATGGAGACTTTCATGGAGTCCATTCCCGAGAATTCAGACTTTCATGCCCCTGCAACTTTTGTCCCTTCACTCGCAAACAACTATTCCAAAATTACGAGGAGAAAACTAGGAGTATTCAAACCTAAAATGTTTCTTGCTACTGGCCCATCTGATGAAAACGTTCCTGATAACATTCAGCAAGCTCTTACCTCCCCTGCTTGGAAAGAGGCTGTTATGGCTGAGTATAATGCTTTGGTTGCCAACGACACTTGGACACTGGTCCCTTTACTTGAAGGTCGGCAGACGGTTGGGTGTAAATGGCTTTTTCGGGTTAAAATAAATTCTGATGGTACGGTTGCACGTTACAAGGCACGTTTAGTTGCGAAGGGTTTATCTCAGATTCCCGGACAAGATTATAGAGATACGTTTAGTCCTGTGGTTCGATTTACCACTCTTAATGTTGTTTTAGTTTTGGTTGTTTCACACAAGTGACGTCTCTGGCAGATAGACGTGAACAATGCGTTCCTCAATGGTGAATTAACTGAAGAAGTCTACATGGTGCAACAACCTGGATTTGAACAAACTTTAGCTGCTGGTCAACCTTTTGTTTGCAGCCTTCAAAAAACATTGTACGGTCTCAAGCATGCACCGAGAAATTGGTACAACAAGTTTCGTACTCATTTGTTGGACATTCGTTTTCGACAATCTGGGGCTGATGCATCTTTGTTTATTCGTGACAACAAGAATATTGTTGCGTACTTGTAAGCGTATGTTGACGTTATCATCGTCACTGGCCAATCCGAGACTGACATTGAGAATGTAATCGTTAGTCTAAGTACGAAGTTCGCTTTGAAAGACCTTTGTGACCTTCAGTTCTTCCTTGGAATTGAAGTTCAAAGAAATGAGAATTCAATTCAACTGAGTCAGAAACAATATATATTGGAATTAATTGAGAAAGCTAAAATGAGTCAAGCTAAAGCAACTCCAATGTTGTCCTCCTCCAAGTTGCTTCAAGAAGCTAGAAGTCATATACTTGATCCACATGAATATCGGAGTCTTGTTGGTGCTTTGCTCTACATTTTCCACACTCGACCTGATATTGCTTTCAGTGTCAATAGAGTTGCGCAATTCATGCACAAACCATGCGAAAGGCACCTTGCTGCTGTTCGACAAATTCTTCGGTACCTTGTTGGTACCCTTACGTTTGGCTTGCTGTTCACTACATCCGAATCACGCCTACAAAACGTTGTTGCCTATGCTGATGCTGATTGGGGCAGTAACTTGGATGATCATCGCTCAACCACAGGGTATTGTGTGTACATTGACAATTGTTTAGTAGCCTGGAGCTCCAAGAAGCAAAAGTATGTTTCTCACTCGACAACTGAAGCCGAGTACCGTAGCATTGCGAATGTTGCTTCCGAAGTTATTTGGGTTAGTGTTGTTTTACGTGACATGGGGATGTGTTCATCTACTATTCCGTTTGTATGGAATGACAATACCGGTGCTGTTGCCATTTCGGCCAATCCTGTGTTGCATTCTCGGTCCAAGCACGTCGAATTAGACATTCACTTTGTTAGAGAAAAAATTTCGGAAGCACAGTTGCAAGTGAACTATGTTCCCGCTGAACACCAGGTTGTTGATGGTCTCACTAAGCTTTTGTCCGAGTCATACTTTCAATTGTTTCGTCACAAGATGGGTGTTCATGAAACCCTTTGCTAATCGGTTCCAGCCGGAGGGGAGCAGAGAGAATGTTAGATTTAATATCAGACGTTGGGCTTTACCTCGTAAACAATCATGCTTGTTGGCCCACTTTGTAGGTTGTTATAATCTCTTTCTGTTTTAACAACCAAGCTCGTTTTAGCCTAATCGATTTGGTTAAGTTCTACCAATATTCGGGTATGGTCTGCTAAGCAATATAAATCAGAGTCTATTGACACTGGCCCAATCATCTCGATAGTGGCCTACATTCTGTTCTTGGTCGTCAGCCCATTTTTTTAATTTCTCTCGTTTTTCTCACTTAGAATACCAAACAAATATCTTTCTTTTCTTCTGAGAGAACTTTCTAGGGTTTTAACGTCTAACAGAATTAATCAAATCAAAGATTGTTACTAAATCGATCAAAAGACAAATCAAAGACAAGCGAACCAAGAATATAACAGAGTATTCTAAAAATATTCCAAGCCTTGTCAGAGTAACAATCGTATATGTACGTATGAATAACTGAATATATATATATATATACCTTTTGAAAATGCTTACGGGATGCTCATGAAAAAAAAAGAAAAATAAGTCTATTCAAAATGTATAAGTGATCTTATGGGTGCAGATTCAATTTTTCGTGTCAAGATTCGTGACACAATATCTAGTTATCTTTAATGTTATATACTTTTATTATTGTTTTTTTTAAATATTATTATTGTTTTTTTAAAAAGCAATACCTTGTGTAATTAAGATCAACAAATGAAGAAGATAAACATTTATTTGAAACCTCAATCCTTATTAGATATGAAAAACTCAGTACATAAATGACTTAGTTTTCGGTGGAGAGGAAGAAAGCTTTTTGGGCAATTCAGACATTGAGTTCACCCCAAATATCTTGCCCGAACAATCGAATTTTCCTTTTAATTTGGACTTTAAACTTCTTCATGGGCGACTCGCCATCTTCACGCGGTGTCTCTATGAAAGTGACTTGGTCGTTTGCTTGAAGTTGTTTCTCCATAGAAAACTGGGGCCAACTGATGGACATATAATCGCCCAACTCAGGGTGGGCATGGAATCTGACCAGAAATCTCCACTCTTTCTCAAACCTGTCCTGGACTTCCATGAAGGACAGTACCTCTGGTTGAAACTCGAAAAATGCTGCCACCGCAACGAAAGGGAACAATATCATGCGGTACTGCACTTCGCCTTGGGTCAGTCGCTTTGTGAACCTGTCCACGGCTTGCTCTTGGTTCCCCCCGGCTTGCCCTTGGTTTTCCATGTCTCAACAACGGTTGTAAATCTTGAAATGTTATAAACTGCAGATTGAAGTTGTGAGACAAGCACTCATACGAAAGACGTTTATATATTTGACGAAGAAACATGTCTTTTTAACATGTACCATTTGGATAAACCGGCATGCAATCCTTCATCAATCGTCCCACTCGACTATTGAACAAACACTACTTTTCGTCACCATTCTTTGAAACTAAACGTTGAATCTACTAAATTCCGACTAAATTTATTAAATCATTTTGTTATTACATGTCAGTTTTTTTATTGTGAGACAAACATAATTAATTTTTATCTAGCACGTGGCATTATAGTTTGTTGGTAAGTGTAAAATAATAGGGAAAACTACCATAGTGACCATCTAACTATTGGTCGCGACCTGTTTTGACCACCCAACTAAAAAAAAATCTAAATTTGACCACCCAACAATTTAAATAGACCTATTTTTTATTGGAAAAAGAGTATGATTTTATTAATAAGAATCATACAGTGTCATCACACTCCATGGCCTCATTAAAAACCTCCTTACACCTAAATGGAGGAAAAGAATACCGTGGAGTATGAGATAAAGAACAAACGCTAAAAACAACAGAACAAACACGAAAAAACTAAAGCAAGAAACCAAAACACAAAACATTCATGCTAGCATGCAAAACCAAGATGTGCGATCAACACCACCCCTCGCCAAAAAGTCATCCAAGCAATTTGCTTCTCGATAAAAACATGAATACATGAGCTCAACAATAATCCCCCCTCAGATGCAATTTCCAGGCCAAAAGATGTCGTCAAGCACCAACAAAAAAATGGTTCGATGTTGTGTGTTTCCATACTATTTGATCCTCACACTTTTAACAAACTACACCACGCCACTCTATCGACACAAAGAAAATCACGCACCACAGCCAATGAATAATTCCACCATACCTCGTTGTAGATTACCACACCACATATCACCTAACAAAATCGCTTGATCCCCTCCCACACACGGTACGTATACTCCTACTATACCACAAAAACAGACATCCAAGAACCGAGCAAATCCGTCTCCTCTCTCGAATGTCAAAAACATCCGAAGAAGGCGTAAACACATAAACAAAATCATTCGTAAACCATATCTTATTCACCATACCATCACTTGATGTCTTTAATTTAGTCACATATAAAATGACCATCGCTCACCTTTGTTGTCTCAAAAAGTGTTGAACCGAATTACGCTTCAACGCTGAACTAACCCCTCTCACATTCCCCGACCACAAACTCAAAGCTCTTCGCAATTATTGACGTTCTCGCGCTTCAATCATACGTGCGATATCCTTTACAATTTCTTGTTCGTTTCCAATTGTTTTCACCCCAATCAGTTTACCCAATTTTAATGTTTCCTCCGCTTCTCTTAAAATAATCCGCTTCTGGTTATAGAAATTTGAATATGACAAAAAGCCATTAGCAATTACCTCTGATGGTTTTTGGTTTTTTTCTTCGGACGACCTCTGCCCTTTTTTACCAGCTTCGCTTCAGCCTCACCTCGCTCACCAGGAGATAAAAAACTCAGTTCAATTTCTGAAACCTGTCGCAACCTTTTTAACTCTCCATTGTATTCAATTGTTTGAACCTTATTAGCCCTAGGAATTTTTATCTTTGACCCATCAACATGTGAGCTCCATTCATCAGCTACTAGTTCTTCGACAACTTCATCACACAGTACTCCCGCATTGTTTGGAAAAACATCCACCATAGCATCACTCGGCAAAACATCCAGAATTCGTTGACTTTCCCTTTCACAATGGATAAATCTTACATCTTCATCCGCCATCCAACTTGTCGTGCTCATGACACGCCATTCCTCCCTCTTGTTCTCATTTCACATACGATCAATTTGGCTCGATCCTAGAGCCGAATAAGAGAAAGAATTGGGTACCATTATATCATTTGCTGACCTCCCACTTTGAGACACCTTAACCGGGATGGACATATCCATGTTCAAATCCTCAGTACTCAATGTATCTTCCGAGCAATTCGTCGCCTCACAACTACAATCACACCTAGGGCCAACCGCTTCCTCAATTTCTGTAACGCGAATTGTGAAGACGCTATCGTTAATGCACAAGTCCATTACTTCATCTATGTGTGAAATCCAGTCGGTTTCGATCTGAAATCTACATCGTTCAAACGTCGAAGGCGCCAAAGTCTCAATGTCAATCCGTACGAGTTCGCCCCAAATTGCTGCAATATTCTGAAATGTTTCTTCAGACCATCCATGAATAGGAATTCCACTTACTGAAAGCCATACCCTTCGATTCAGTAAAAATGGTGTAGGCGACCATTCAATTAAATTTTCAAACCATGTTTCTAGATGCCTAGTCTCCAAAATTCTCTTCCTCGATTCTTTATCTTCAAACATGAGTAATACAAGAGAGCCCGCAACTCACATCAACATAAAACTTGTCAATTTCGCCTTTGTAATCTCATTTGCAAGATCCGCTATTTGGCTGGGTTGACGGTAAAAACCCAAAGTGCAATTTTGTAAAATTTTCCATTTATCGGCATCAACAACCCCATCCACTCATTTGTGTTTCTCTTCCACTCTAGATTGCTCTTTCACCGAGATTCGATCATCACCATCCTCATCCTTGTTACGCCGCCTCACTAGATTCCTTGTGGAATTGTTCGTATGATCATGATCATCCCACTGTTTCTGGATCTCCTTGTTCGTCCTTAAAAACAATGTTATTACGTTTTCTTCTCCAAAATGTATCCCTAGTCTCCCTTTGCGCCATCATTACCTTTAATTTGTATCCATGATGAGTTCTCAAATATGACATATTTCATTTGCTATTTTTCTAGTTATTTGGACTTCTTGCTGCTTAATACATGTTGTTTTCGTTATATTTTGTGCAGGGATCCAATTCTGAAAATAGTAGTGAAAATGGGGCATTTCTGTAGTTTTTATTATAATTCTGTCATGACTGGCATCATGGGCACGACACCGGGCACGACGCGTCTGACGTGGCAGTGACGTGGCGACTTCTAGAAGCTTATGGAACGTTCTGAGAGATCTTATCAGCTTATCCGATTAGATTCCTGCATTTAAATTTCAAAACATTTGAATTGTTTTATCTTTTGTTTATTATTTTAAATTATCTCATCACTTTATCTTTGTAAATCTAAGCCTATAAATACCACCATTGGTAAAGGCTTAGATAATCAATCAATAAATTAGTTTTCATCTCTTAGCTTTGAGTATTTTTTTTCCTTTGTAAATAGTTTTTAGCTTTAATAAAAGTTATTTTCCTTTATTTTTCCTTGTTCCATTTATTTTATGTTATTTTATTACTTTTCCAAAACCAAGTTAAGCATGATAATCAATATCATGCTTAACTAAATTTCTTAAGCCAAGAACCAGCCAAGTCAATTCGATTCGTGAGAATTGAACTTGCTTAAATTCTTTTGGGGAAATCATTTTTATCTTTCTGCTTAGATAGTTTGGCAATCGGCCTTACTACAAGTTTTTAACCGTTTTTCATATCAAAAAGGGCCCTTTGGTCTGAATTCGCTTAAAAACACAGTTGGGAGGAAGGATCGGCCTGTGGCAATTTCGACTTCCTATGAACACTCTTAGCGGCGGTCCGCTAAGGAAAGATAAAATCAGAAGCGATTCTATTTTTAGACAATTTCTGAGTTGGGTTTTTCCTGCTTTATTCTAAATACGTTAACGGCGATAGTCGTGGTTGATTTATTTAAGAACCGTCTTTCGAAGATAGACTTGGGAGGATTGGTTACTCGAGAGAAGAACAAGTTACGACGGGTTGGGCCTCGTAGACTGTAACCGACATGATACCCAAAATAAAAATCTATTTCAATGATCGAAAGAATTAAAGGATCTGGTTCGAGGCTATTTTGCATTCTTGAATTTTATTTTTTTTACTTCACTCAAAATCATATCACCCCTTTTTATTTCTTTGTTTTTACAGATATTCATGGGAATTCAAATCCGACAAATTCAAGTCAAGAATTCTGAATAATCTCCCTGTGGATCGACCCTCTTTCCCTATATTACTCAATTTCTTTATTTTATTTATTGTTGAAAGAGGTTAAATATATATTTATTTTTGACCGGTTAAACGACAACTTGTCAAAATTGGCGCCGTTGCCGGAGAGATTTATTTTCGGCAATTTTGACTGATTTTTGTTTTATTTTATGACCAGGAAGAACCCGGGTACTTTAGCTCCATATAACCCGGAAATTGAAGCAAGCGCTCGTAGAACTCACGGCGAAACACTTCGACGAAAGAAACAACAAAGCACACGACGACCCGAACAAGAATCCACCTCCGAAACAACACCAATCGAAGAACCTACACAGGAACCAGAAACAATGGCGGACCAAACGATTCGAGAGCTGAACGCAGCTCCTACTGTGCAACAACCCCTTTGCATCGCTTTTCCTCAAGGCGACACTCCCTTTAAGCTCAAAACAGGATTAATTCACCTACTCCCTACCTTTAACGTCCTGCCTACTGAAAGCCCACACAAGCATCTTGCCGAATTTCACATGGTGTGCAGCAGCATGAAACCGCAAGGAGTTTCAGAGGATCAGATAAAACTAAGGGCATTTCCTTTTTCTTTAGCCGGAATGGCTAAATAATGGTTATTTTATTTACCTCCGAATTCTATTAATACATGGGCTGATCTTTCTCGTGTTTTCCTTGACAGGTATTTCCCTGCAGCAAAAGCGACTGAACTTAGGCGAAGCATTTTGAGTATCCAACAAATGCACGACGAATCCCTATATGATTATTGGGAAAGGTTCAAGAAGCTGTGCGCAAGCTGTCCGCAACATGGCCTATCCGAGCAAACACTCCTTCAATACCTATATGAAGGAATGTTACCAATGGACAAAAAGATGGTAGATGCAGCAAGCGGTGGCGCGCTCGTTAACATGACTCCTACTGCAGCGAGAACATTAATCTCCACAATGGCTGCAAACTCGCAGCAATTTGGTTCCACAAGTGAACCCAGCCGACGGGTTCACACAGTAAGCACAATTTCATTAGAGAATAAAATTGATAATTTGACTAATATTGTGTATTCTCTTGTTTCGAGGTAAATAAAAGCTGCTAAGGTATGCGAAATATGCACTATGCCAGATCACGCAACCGACTTATGCCCATTGTTGCGAGATACGTCTGGTGCCCAAGTTAACGCCATACACAACTTTCCCGGACCTCCCTAAAGACCCTATAACCCACATAGCAATACATTCAATCCCGGTTGGAGAGATCACCCAAACTTGAGCTACGGTAATCAGAACCCGAATTATCAACCTAGGCAACAACCTCCCTACCAAAACCAAGCACCCCAAAAATCCTCGCTTGAGTCTATTGTTGAGAGATTGGCAGTTTCGCAGGAAAAATTCCAAACCCAAACACAATCCCACCTCCAACAAATCGACAAGCAAATAAGCCAACTAGCTCAAGCCGTTAGCCGTATAGAATCCCAGGGAAAGTTACCATCCCAAACCGAAACCAACCCAAGGGAAAACGTTAGTGCGATAACTTTGCGTAGTGGAACAGTTTTAACGCCTAAACCGCCCAAGCAAGATGAGCAAAAATCCGACGAGCAAGGCAACTCTTCGAAGGACCAGAACGAAAAGTCTCCACCCATTGCAGGTAACTCTAAATCCAATATTTTTGTTTCTACTTACGAACCTGTTCCTCCTTTTCCAGGTAGATTGGCGAAACGAGATAAAAAGGAGGAAGAGAAGGAAATTTTGGACGTATTCAAAAAAGTGGAAATTAACATTCCATTTTTGGATGTTATTCGGAAGGTCCCTAAGTACGCAAAATTTTTGAAAGATCTATGCACAAACCGAAGGCGACTATCCGGAAATGAAAGAGTTAACCTTGGTGAGAACGTTTCGGCTATTCTTCAAAGACCATTGCCGCCAAAGTACAAGGATCAAGGTATGTTTGCGATTCCTTGTAAAATTGGGAATGTTGGGATAAAAAGAGCGATGTGCGATTTAGGCGCGTCTATCAACGTCATGCCGTTAAGCGTCTACAAAAAATTTCGACTGAACCTTTGAAAGAAACGCGAGTGACGGTTCAACTAGCTGATCGTTCAGTTATCTACCCCGAGGGAGTACTAGAAAACGTGTTGGTACAGGTAAAAAATCTTATTTTTCTTGCTGATTTTTATATAATTGACATGGAAAATGATTGCAACAACAACGGATCCGAAATCTTGCTTGGCCGACCTTTCCTATCAACCGCGCATACAAAGATTGATGTTCGCGACGGCATCTTAACTATGGAATTTGATGGGGAAGTAGTTAAATTTGATATGTATAAAGCTATAAAGTATCCTGATTCGGTCGCAAGTTTAAATTTCGTTGATATTATAGATCCGTTAGCTGATGATTTGATCGAAACTGATTTGTGTTATGAATTTTGTAGGGAATTCGCGGATCTCGACGATATAGGCGAAATCATTTCAACTCTTTCTTCCCTTTATGATTTTCGATTAATTCCAACTCGATCTAAACATTTTCCCTCAATTTTGCAGGAACCAAAGCCGAAGTTAGATCACTTTAATTTTATATTTTTAGGCGACAACCAAACTTTGCCAAACATCATCTTGAGTAAGTTGTCGCATCGGGAAAGAGGTAGAAGCTTAGTTGTTGCTTTGCACACATATAAAAAGATGGAGGAAGGCGTTAAAACGACAAGGGATGGACGTCGCCGTTTATTTGAAGAACTTGCTTTTGAAGAACCAAAAATTTAGCAAAGGTCGTCGAGCTAAAAGACGTTAAACAAAGCGCTAAATGGGAGGCAACCCATTGGTTTATTTTTCGTTACTTTTTACTTTTTTTTAATTTATGCTTCATTTTTTTCCTTTTTTTTGCCTTAATAAATTTTCTTTTCATCTGCAGGATTTCTTTTCGTGAACAGAAGTGGCAAACTTAACCCCAGTTGAAGTGCACCGTTTCATTAACCGGTGCAATTTAGCACACCCAATGGATCCAGTGCACTTTAGCCCATGCCCTTTACACCTTTCATTTTCCCTTTTTTCCCCTTTTCTTTCTTTCTTTCCCGTGAATTACCAAAACCCTAAAAAACAACACAACCAGCCGCAATTCACCATACCCACACACCGTTCTCGGTGGATGATGATGATTCGTTGCGTCGGCGGCCCAGTGATTCTGACCAGTCCTCATCCTTCCTCCCAAACCAGCCATGGTCCGAACCCGACGACAAGGGAGAGCAGCACCCCCTAGATCGGCTGCCGTTCAACCCACCGTCCTTGGAGTTGGCGGACGACGCCGCCATACGCAGAAACGCACCATGTCCCCGCACCTCCAACCGTCAGCCGCCATTTGCATCTCTCCAACAGCACCGCCGGTTCAAAGCCCTCTGCCGCCGCTGATCCGAGCCACTCACAGTGCACCTTTCCCATCGACTCACTCTACATCCACGGGGAGTATCTTTTGCCCTTATTTTCTCTTTATTTCCTTAAATTTTTCTGAATTGGGGCAATTCATTTAAGTGAGGGGGAGGGTGCAACAACACTACTTGTGCTATGCTTGTTTGATAATATGTCTGACTTTGATTAAACTTTAGTTGAACTTTTCTTGCCATTATATGTTATCTAGCATATTATACTTTCTCTAGTACTTAGGAGTGATTGAATTGGAGCATTTTTGATAATCAAATGATATGGGTATTCTGCAGCTTGACATTCTCTTTTAATTACTCTTGATTCTGTTGATTAGATTTCTCGCCTAGCTTAATCAAATTTAGCCCAATTTTGTGAGACTTTGAGCCTTGAGCAAGCATTCTTCATATTATGCTCATTTTTTTTGCTTGAGAGTGTCATCTTGAATTTTAGGAATCTAGAACTTGTGACTTGCTTACAATTCGAGACTACACTAAGAACGAGGTGCTTTACAATGATTTAGGCATTAGGCTTTAACCTCTTCCTTCCCTTTCATTTTAATTTACCCTTTCTCATCGCCTAGTGAGCTTTTGTTAGCCTTACACCCCATTTTTTGGCTTAACCCTCAACCAAACTTTTTGATTGATCAAATGCTAGAACTATATTGCTAGACAAAAAGGAGCTGCAATTCGAATAAGGGCAGAATTTTTCCGAAAAAAAAAACAAAAAAATGAAAAAAGAAAAAAATGAGAAAAAATAGAATAAAAAGGAGCAATTGCTTCGAAAGAAAAAAAAACAGTTTCGAAAAATAAAGAAAAAAGAAATGTGTTTGCTTGCCCATTTTTAACCCCTCTTTTGTCTTCATTGCTTATTGTTTGAAACTTCTTGCATGGATCATCTACTTTTGCCTTTTCTTTCCATCTTTTTACCCTTTTATAAACCTGCATTACACCTTGAATAAAAGACCTAATGAATTTTGCACCTCGATTCTAATAAGAAGTGGAGAATTGAACTTGTTACAAGCCTATGGAAACCTTAGTTCATGCATGTCTTAGAGTGCTTTTGCTTCACATTTACCTTTAAACACTTTGAGTGCTCTTGAGTGTACCTTGGTGAGGATTAAGACTAGGTTAGGATTTGATTACTACTTGATAGACGATTGAAAGAATGAAAGACTGTTCTTTGCTTATATCCACTTGGTTTGATTTGTGTCTCTTTCATGGTATTTCTTTTGCACTTGAACTCTTATAATTATGCTTGATACTTGTGATGGCTTGAAGAATGCATTCTTGGTTAATATCATTTTCGGACATACTTGAGGACAAGTATGACACAAGTGAGGGGGAATTTGATGAGTTCTCAAATATGACATATTTCATTTGCTATTTTTCTAGTTATTTGGACTTCTTGCTGCTTAATACATGTTGTTTTCGTTATATTTTGTGCAGGGATCCAATTCTGAAAATAGTAGTGAAAATGGGGCATTTCTGTAGTTTTTATTATAATTCTGTCATGACTGGCATCATGGGCACGACACCGGGCACGACGCGTCTGACGTGGCAGTGACGTGGCGACTTCTAGAAGCTTATGGAACGTTCAGAGAGATCTTATCAGCTTATCCGATTAGATTCCTGCATTTAAATTTCAAAACATTTGAATTGTTTTATCTTTTGTTTATTATTTTAAATTATCTCATCACTTTATCTTTGTAAATCTAAGCCTATAAATACCACCATTGGTAAAGGCTTAGATAATCAATCAATAAATTAGTTTTCATCTCTTAGCTTTGAGTATTTTTTTTCCTTTGTAAATAGTTTTTAGCTTTAATAAAAGTTATTTTCCTTTATTTTTCCTTGTTCCATTTATTTTATGTTATTGTATTACTTTTCCAAAACCAAGTTAAGCATGATAATCAATATCATGCTTAACTAAATTTCTTAAGCCAAGAACCAGCCAAGTCAATTCGATTCGTGAGAATTGAACTTGCTTAAATTCTTTTGGGGAAATCATTTTTATCTTTATGCTTAGATAGTTTGGCAATCGGCCTTACTACAAGTTTTTAACCGTTTTTCATATCAAAAAGGGCCCTTTGGTCTGAATTCGCTTAAAAACACAGTTGGGAGGAAGGATCGGCCTGTGGCAATTTCGACTTCCTATGAACACTCTTAGCGGCGGTCCGCTAAGGAAAGATAAAATCAGAAGCGATTCTATTTTTAGACAATTTCTGAGTTGGGTTTTTCCTGCTTTATTCTAAATACTTTAACGGCGATAGTCGTGGTTGATTTATTTAAGAACCGTCTTTCGAAGATAGACTTGGGAGGATTGGTTACTCGAGAGAAGAACAAGTTACGACGGGTTGGGCCTCGTAGACTGTAACCGACATGATACCCAAAATAAAAATCTATTTCAATGATCGAAAGAATTGAAGGATCTGGTTTGAGGCTATTTTGCATTCTTGAATTTTATTTTTTTTACTTCACTCAAAATCATATCACCCCTTTTTATTTCTTTGTTTTTACAGATATTCCTGGGAATTCAAATCCGACAAATTCAAGTCAAGAATTCTGAATAATCTCCCTGTGGATCGACCCTCTTTCCCTATATTACTCAATTTCTTTATTTTATTTATTGTTGAAAGAGGTTAAATATATATTTATTTTTGACCGGTTAAACGACAACTTGTCAATCCATAAAGCCGAAATCCATGAAAACGCTCTATGATTCGATCTGCATCTGCCTTTGACCCCAAACGTACAAATCCAAATCTGGTTCCATCTCTCACTCTCTTTCTTTGTACAAACACATCCACAACCACTCCATGTTTTTCGAAAACTTGCCAAACGCCTTGCCAATGTAGTTGCTCCGGCACGTTTGATACAAAAATCGTCCAAACTCTTTGAATCTGATTTCCCAAGCTCATTTTCCTCACCATTAAGGTTGCGTGCGCGTCTCTAATTATTACTTGAAATTTCAATTGTGCACACAGTTTTTATTCAGAAATATTCACAAACACATGGTTGTGCACACATCAAATCCAATCTATTTTCACTTCTAATTCAAAAGATGAATGCAAGCGTTGATACACATGATTTCGTAGTCTCCAAGTGCAAACCAGAGGTAGTGAATCGCGTTGCTGATTGGTGTTGCGGTACTATACTAATTTGATAGGGACCAAAGAGAGAGAACTGAGTAATTTATCATTCATTTTGACCATCGATAGTTAAAATCTAACGGAAATGTGACGTGGTCGTTAAGTAAAATTTGTATAATTACACATTTGGTCCATGTTGGTTACTTATTATATCAATTTGGTCCTAATTTTAATTGAAATAAATAAAATTAATTAACTAATTAGGTGATGACACGTCATCTGATTGGGTTTAAAATTATCTAAAATAGATTGCAAGGGATCAAACATGCAACCTATGAATTGAATTGCATCGCTTCTACCACTATGATAAATCCTTCAACTGGCATAAATTCCCTAGCTTTGTTTATTTGAATTTTTTTCTTTTTGTTTTTTTTTTCTCCGATCTTTCTCCACACCAATTTTCCCATTGCCATCTTCATCAAATCTGTGAATCATTTTTCTGCACTTCTCAATCTCCAATCCATTTTTCAATCCCAGAACACAAAGAACTCTCTGCAATTCCTTTGCATCGATTAACCCATTTTTTCACATCGAAAGCTTCCTTCAATTCACCCAAACTCGGCTCATCTTCTTCAAACAGCCTCGAAACTTTATCAAACTCAAATGATTCATTCAGTTCTTCACTTTATTGGCTGCAAAAAATCCCTAGGTTTCCCATCAGTTTCTCCACTTCCTTTTTACAAACCCTCACGTTATCTTCTTTCTTCTCGATTGAACAGTCAAAACCCAGATTTTCTTTCGTTTTCATGGTGGGATTTCTCGGAAAACCAATGATTTCTCGAGAAATTTTTTTGAAGGTGGTGTAACAAGTGAAACTATAGAACAACAGAGTGAGATCAAGAAATGGGAAGTGGTTTGGGTCTGGGTTTTCTGTAAATGATACAATTGAAAGAAATCGACAACCAGTTTGTTAACTTCACAAAAATCATGTATGAGAACAAGGGTGATGATTTGGTGCGAGAAAGAGGAGTGAATATATATAAAATGGTGCATTTTATATCAATATGAATGGGTTGGTGTAGTGGTAATAGCTTGGGTTTTTACCCAAGAGATCCTAGGTTCAAACTATGTTAAGCACATTTCTATCTCTTTAATTTTCCTTTAATCAGGTGGTGACGCACCTGACACGCGTCACCACTTGATTGGAGGAAAATAAATATATTAAATATTGATTAGATTAAATTAAAAATAAGAATAAACTCATCCAATTGGGTGATGACATGTGTCGTCATTCGATTGATTGAATAATTTTATAAACTTAAATTAAAATTATGACTAAATTGATATATTATGTAACTAACAGGGACCAAATGTGTAATTATACAAAATTTTATTTAACAGTCACATCATCTTTTCGTTAGATTTTAATGATCGGCGGTCAAAATGGGTCTATTTAAATTGTTAGGTGGTCAAATTTTAAATTTTTTTAGTTGAGTGGTCAATAGTTGGGTGCTCACGAGGATAGTTTTCCCAAAAAATTATTGTAAAATTGAAATAATGAGTTAGAACTTAAACGGACAGAACCTTAAGAATCAAAATAAAAGACTTTAAAAGAACCAACCCCTGAGTTGTGTGCCTCATTAAAAACCTCGATAAACGTATGTTGAGGAAAAGAGTACATCACAATCAGAATATACACCGATATAAAAAACAACCACTGGGAGAAAGACTAATCAAGATACACACCAAACTAATCATACCAGAAAACCAAAACGCCAAACACTAACAAATGACCAACACACAACCAATGAGCAACTTATTCTTAGAGGTCAAAGAAACACCAAGGATACAAACCCACATAACCTACCAAGAAGTCTCAATACTCGACAAGTAGCACCTCAAAAAGACAATAAGATGAATCCTACTTGCCACTTCCAATAGAAACCGTAAAAACACCCATCACTTGGAAAAAATTTGGAGCTGCTCGTAACTAAAAAATAGCACTCCAATAGCAAAAAAATAAAAAAATAAAAAAACTTTAAAGTATGCATACCGCATTGAAAATTTTGCAGTAATTCAGGTGGCATTACCCCTCTATTATATTACATAGGGCAAAATACATAAAATATCACTGAATTTTAGGATCTGACTCGATTTTATCACTGAATTAAAAAATAATACTATTATACTAGTGCACTATAGTAAAATGTTCGATTATACCACCGAACTTTAATAAAAGGTTTAATTACAACATTGAAATGTAGCAAACAATTTAATTATACCACTGAACTTTAATAAAGGTTCAACTATACCATTGGGTCGTTACCGAGTTAATGACGTGATGACGTGGACCATGAACCAAAACGACACCATTTTAGTATGGCTGCTTTGATGTCTCAGATACCTGAAAATGATGTCACTTTGTTAGAGAAAAATTAAAAAAATATATATTACTCTCAAGGAGGTTTGAACCAAGTATCTTTGGGATAAAAGATTAGCACATAACCACCAAACCAACATAGAATCTTAAAATAATTTCAACACAAATAATATGCTATAAATAATATTATCGTTAAAATTTACAAGGGTGTGATTGCACCATAACACCCTTTCGGTCCATTCTTAAATGGGGTCCTAACACGCCAACAAAGGCCGGTTCTTACAAAGAGGTGAGTTGTCAACTTCGGTTATAATATTATGACATAAATATCAGAGAAGTGCTTAAATTATACTATTTTTTCTATTTAGGTGTTTCAATTTTATTTCGGACCTAATAAGTGTCTAATGTTTTATTTTATTACTCAAATCATAACATGTGACATATGTATGTAATGTTATTTTCTTTAACTTTTAAAAACTTAATAAATTTTTAATTTTTTTTAAAAATCCAAAATATTTAGTTTCTCTAAAAACCTTCAAACCCAAACCCTAAATCACTAAATTCCTCCCCAACTACTGATTCAACCACCACCAATTACCTTTATTTTCGTCGAACCTCAAGACTGAAAACTCCATCATTTTGTTGATGAAAATCGGTGAATGAACCATCGATTATACCGACTAACAATCAACAATAAAAAAACCGATTGAGTTCTGATAAACCGTATTGATTGAATTAATCAAATCAAAGATGGTTACGAAATCATAAAAAAGAAATATTCCAAGCCTTAGCAGGGCAACAATTAATCGTATATGTACGTATGGAATTGCTGAATATATATGCCTTTTAAAAATGCTTACCGGGTGCTCATGAAAAACAAAATAAAAATAAAAGTCTATTTAAAATAAATAAGTATTATTCAGCAAATGAAGAAATAAACATTTATTTGAAACCTCATCCTTTATTAAATATGAAAAACTTAGTACATAAATGACTTAGTTTTCGGTGGAGAGGAAGAAAGCTTTTTGGGCAATTCAGACATTGAGTTCACCCCAAATATCTTGCCCGAACAATCGAATTTTCCTTTTAATTTGGACTTTAAACTTCTTCCATGGCGCCTCGCCTTCTTCGCGTGGTCTCTCTATGAAAGTGACTTCGTCGTTTGCTTTAAGTTGTTTCTCCATTGAAAACTGAGGCCAACTGATTGACATACAATCCCCCAACTCTGGCTTGGTATGAAACCTGACCAGAAATTTCCACACTTTCTCCAAGCTGTCCTGGACCTCCATGAAGGACAGTTTCTCTGGTTGAAACTCGAAAAATGCTGCAACCGCAAAGAAAGGGAAGAATATCATGCGGTGCTGCACTTCGCCTTGGGTCAGTCGCCTTGTGAACCTGTCCATGGCTTGCTCTTGGTTCCCCCCGGCTTGCCCTTGGTTTTCCATGTCTGAACAATGGTTGTAAATCTTGAAATGTTATAAACTGAAGATTGATGCTGTGAGACCAGCACTGATACGAAAGACGTTTATATATTTGACGAAGAACCATGTCTTTTTAACATGTACCACTTGGAAATGGATAAACAGGCATGCGATTTTTCATCAACCCTTCCACTCAACTAGTGAACAAACACTACTTTTCGTCACAATTCTTTTAAACTAAACGTTGAATCCGATACTAGTCCAGAATTCTTCAGTATCGGTAGCAGCTGAAGTTTCAATGAGATTTACAGAGAACAGTCCGCGTCCCAGAAAAGGTTTATTTGTTTGGTAAATTAATTAAATGTTTTTTTCTTGCAAGAAACGAAGATAGGCTCGATTATTTGTTGCCCCTAAAGGGGTAATCGACAGGATTGATAGGATACGAAGGGCCTTCCTCTGGGGAGGTGTTGGATTGGAACGGCGTATGAGTAGAGTAGGGTGGGAGGTGGTATGTCGTCCAAAACAGCTTGGGGGGTTTGGAGGTTGCGAATTTACGGGTTAAGAACATGGCTTTGCTATCGAAATGGGTGTGGAGATATGCGCGCGATAAGGATTCCCTTTGGCGTAGTTTGAAATATGGTGAACATCCGCAGTGGTGGCGTTTCAACACAGAGAAGATGTCGTCGATGTCGATTGTATAGCGACAAATTGTTGCAATTTCATGCGACGAGCAGGTAGAAAAACACATGGGCATGACCGATTTTTTATGGAAATTCGGAAATTGTAGATCAATACTATTTTGGTTTGATCCGTGGGTGGAACAGTTGGCCTTAAAGGATGTGTTCCCGCGTTTATTCTCGTTAGCAATTGATAAATTAGCGAGGGTGTGTGATTACATGTTGGGTGGCAGTTTATCGCATCACCAATGGGCAGATTTCTTTAGGAGGCCATTGAGGGTTTTTGAGCTTGGGCATTACGCGATTTAATTAAAATGGTGTCCAATTTTCGTGTATGGGAAGGCAAGATAGACACGCTGATTTGGAAGCCGGACGAACGTGGAAATTTCTCGGTCAGGACCTTGTCGAAACTGCTCATGTTCGATAAGGCGGGGGAGATGGAGTTCGGCGAATGTTTCGCTTGGAAAGTGCTGGTGCCGCCTAAGGTTCAGGCTTTCCTATGGTTCACATGGATGCGGCGATTACCCAAAGAAGATTTCTTGCGTGCTCGTGGGATTCCATTACCTGATGATCAAGGTCGATGCCCTTGGTGTATGACGGAAGAGGAGAGCATCGCTCACATTCTGTACGAATGTTCTTTTGCGCGATCAGCTTGGATATGGTTGAGACAATGGTGGGGAATCGACACAATTTTACCGTTTAGTTTTGATGCATTTTATGTGCTTGGTTTCCATAGTGTTTTTACGGGATGCATGAACTTGTGGTGGATAGTGAGTGTTGCTGCATTATTATGGTCGTTATGGGTAGCAAGAAACGAATTTATTTTCCGTGGGAAACGTTGGAACTTAGCTGAATTATGTTTCTTGGTAAAATTGCGATCATATTACTGGATAAAAGCTGATAGGCGGGGTGAGATGTTACCGGAAGCCGTTTGGTGGACTTGTCCTACAAAATTTGAGGTTAACGCACAACCAAAACGGGTGAGGGTGGGAAGGTGCTGGCAGCCTCCTTTAAGAGGCGTATTAAAATTCAACACGGATGGATCGGCGCGAGGTAAACCAGGTCCGGCGGGTATTGGTGGCGTAATGAGAGATGCAGACAGTTGCATATTGGGTTTGTTTTCAGGCCCTTTAGGTGCGATGGAATCGAACGAAGCAGAGGTGCGAGCGATAGCTTTTGCCTTGGGTATGGTACAGGAGAGGGAATGGCGAAAGGGTTGTGTTATCATGGAGTCGGACTCTCAAGTCACGTTGAGTTGGGTTACTCAGTCCGCAAAACGTCCTTGGTGGTTATGAGAGGTTTTTTTGGCAATTGATCAGGCTTGTCAAGTCATGTATGATATCCAATTCTGTTACGTGCTAAGGGAGGCGAATGGATTCGCGGATGCATTAGCCAAAGAGGGAGTGGATAGACTTTTGACATTTGTGGCATGTTCGTGAATTTGTGTTTTGTTCTTGTTGTTTACTTTTGTACTCGACGGATCGCATCGTACTCTTTTCCTCCAATAGGTTTAGGGAGGTTTTTAACGAGGCGTGCGATTCCGTCAAACTGTATGTTCTTTATTACATTAATAAAAGCATACGGTTGCCGATAAAAAAACAGAAGTTTATGATTAAATGAAGTGGTATGATTATGAGTATCTTTACTGTATTTCTGATTCAGATGGCAATTCAGGGGCTTTGTTACAATATGGGACAATCATCGTTACTGTATTTAATTTGAAAAAACTCAGGGGACGAAGGATCGAATTACCTGGTTGGTGGCGACTTCAACGCAGTGAGAATCAGGAGTGAAAAAGCTGAACGACTTTCAATGTGGGGGGAGCAAAAGAATTTAATCAAAACATTGAAGAAGCTGAGTTTATAGAAATGTCAGTGCAAGGAGTTTGTGCAGAAAGAATTATCTCGAAGAGTTTCTTATCACGGCCATGTGATACTGTCAAATGTGAATCCAGATTAGGGGCCAATTCTTTTCAAGTTTATCAACTCATGGCTTCAAAAGGATCGCTGCAGGGAGGCGGTTAAGGGAATCCTTGAAGTAGGATCAGCCTTTAAATCTGATCTACATGTTAAGCTTAGATGATTCGAGAGCACTTTGAAGAAATGGAACAAGGAGTCATGTGGTGATCTTGATGAGAATATAAAAGCTTTGGAAATGAAGATTAATAATTGAAGAACAAGGGGAGGGTGCAACTTGGATTGCTGAAAAGGAACTCGAGGTGAAAAAATACAAAATCGATTTTTGGGACAATTGAGATTTGGAAAGGAATTTTATATGTTCAGATTGTCTCTCTTTAAGGCTTGGTGATAAGCTTTATGCCTCGTGGTGTTCTCAGGAGTTTACTTGATTTTTCCTTCCTTTTGTGCTTTGCTCGTTAGGACTTTTGAAGTATGTAATCTTTGACAGTGGGGTGATGTTGATCTGTAATGACTCACCTGATCAGGTTGCGATTTTGCGGTGTTTTGTAACCCTCGATTGTATGTACTCTTTTCCTTCAATCTAGGACAGGAAGGTTTTTAATGAGGCATACTTTAATAAAACAAACTCTTGCCGAGCAAAAAAAAAGTGTAACTATTTCATGCACATGCGGTGGAAACAAAAAGTTTCTATAAGTACCTTAGTTTTAGGGTTTAGGGACTCCGTTTAGGATTTAATGTATAGAGATTTAAGTACAAGAGTTTTGAATTTAAAGTGTGGTTAGAATATAGGGTTTAGGGTTAAAATTTAAAATTTATAGGTTAAAACCTAAATTCCTAACCATGTTACCTTAAAACCTAAACCCTAACTCTAAACCATGCATTCTAAACTTAAACCCTAAGTTATAACCATAAACGCTAAATTCTAATCTCCTACACTTAAATTCATAAGCGCTAAACCATATACCAGATCTCTAAACCTTAAAACTAAGGCGCCTATGGAAACTCTAAGGCTGACCTATACAATGCCACTATAAATCCTAGAAAAGAAAAGAAAAAGTTTATGGGAGAAGACCCCATGCTGCATAAAGAGCAATATTAAGAAAAGTTTCATACGTAGTTTTTGTGCCCATGAGAAAAGCAACAACTTCCTTAATGGACAGAATTCAATCTTCCTATGCAACAACAATCCATTGGATGTGTTTCCTATTTATCTCTTGCCAAACTAAGCAATGTAGCAGTTCGAAGCCAATCTTAAAAGCAATGAAACTAATGATTTACTACTTGCACCTTGAATAGTCCATTATAGCTTCGAATCCCAGCCTAAAAGAAGCCTATGAATATTACAATTACGGAGAATAGCTGCCCACAATGCCTTAGAAAAACAACATTCGAAAAAATAAATGATTCAATGTCTCCAAAGCATTCGAATATAGCCTACAAGTTCCATCAATAGACAAACCAAAGGAGAGAAATATGTCCTTAGTTGAAAGCTTATCTAAAACAACCATCCAGGAGAAAACCAAGTATCGCTGGATATATCCCGGATGTCAAACCAGTCTTTTATTAATGAAGTGGAAGAGAAAATCCCACCTAACAGCCCCTGAATGGAAGAAGCTGTAAAGAATAACAATTCTTTTATTAATGAATCGAATGAATCAAAATACAAGGCTGATAAAATATATATAGGCATATGATAAGAGTAACTAACTTAACTTACTCATAAAACAAACCCTAATTAATAAAGACTCTATTGACCTCAACATCCCCCCTCAAGATGGAGGTTGGTTGATGTTTACAAGACCCATCTTGCGTACAATAGAATCGAATGCAGGAGTGTGTAAGGATTTCATTAAAATGTCTGCTAACTGGCTGACAGATCGAACATGAAACAATTTGAGGAAGCCTTCTCGAACCTTATCTCTGATAAAATGGCAGTCTACCTCTATGTGTTTCGTGTGTTCATGAAACATTTGGTTCGATGCAAGCTGTATAGCGGACTGATTGTCACAATACAGAGAAGCAGAAGAGACTTTAACATCGAAGGAAGAAAGAAGTGAAGCAAGCCAGGTTAATTCACAGGTTGCGGAGGCCATTTCCCTATATTCTGCCTCGTAGGAGGAACGACTAACGGTTTGTTGTTTCTTGGATTTCCAGGAAATGAGGCTGCTTCCAATGCACATACAATAACCAGTGATGGATCGTCAGGAATCAGGGCAAGCAGCATAATCTGAATCAACAAAGCCACTGAGTTGCTTGTCGGATGATGCTGAGAAGAACAAGCCAAGGCTAGGTGTAGTTTTGATATAGGAAAGCAAGTGATTTGCTGCTGAAGATGAGGCTGTCGTGGTGTTGATACAAATTGACTTAAAAGATGGACATAATATGTGATATCAGGCCTAGTGTGTGTAAGGTAGAGCAAACGACCAACTAATCGTCGATACTGTTGTGGATCAACCAATAATTCCCCTTCAGTCGAGCTTAATTTGTGTGGAGTAACAAGAGGAGTAGTGACAGGCTTCGAGGCTAAGAGACTCGTATCTTCAAGTAATTGAAGTGCATACTTTCTTTGAGATAGAGAAATGCCAACTGAATTTCTTGCTATTTCAAAACCAAGAAAATAGCGTAAAGAGCCTAGGTCACGTAACTTGAAATGGTGTTGTAAGAATTCCTTAACCTGAGCCAATTGAACAAGATCTTTTCCTGCTAAAACTATGTCATCGACATAGAAAAGAAGAACGGTTAAGCTTTCCCCAGTTCCTTTGGTGAATAGAGAATGGTCTGATGGCGATTGTACAAATCCAAATTGAAGAACCACTTGGGAAAAAGTAAGAAACCACTGCCTGGAAGCTTGTTTCAAACCGTAGATAGACTTATTCAGGCGGCAAACAGAATTTGGTTCTGCAGAAGAGGAATACCCCAAAGGCAACTTCATGTAGACTTCTTCAATGAGAATTCCATTGAGAAAAACATTATGCACGTCAAGTTGTAAAAAATGCCAGTTTTTCATGGCAGCAAGAGCAAGAAGAACCTTAAAAGAAGTAATCTTAGCAACTGGAGAAAACGTATCAACATAGTCTATGCCTTCAATTTGAGTGAATCCTTTTGCGACCAAGTGTGCTGTGTGTCTCTAAATCGTACCATCAGCCTTATATTTAATTCGAAAAAACCCACTTGCAGTCGATAGCTTGTTTTCCTTCTGGAAATGGAACAATTGTCCAGGCATTATTGGACTCCATGGCTTGAAGCTCTTCTGCCATTGCTTGCCTCCAAGCAGGATGTTTCACAGCTTGATGATAGAACATTGGTTCATAGGTGGAAGTAATGTTGGCTACAAAAGCTTTGTATGAAGAAGATAATCGATCAGTGGAGAGATGACTTCCGATAGGATACTGATAAGCGGAAGGCACGATGTTGCAATAATATTGCTGTAGATAAGATGGCTTATTAGAAGTGCGCGTAGATCGCCTAGTAACATGAACTTGACCACGTGTGGGAGAATTCTCAGTGTCAACAGGTGCTTGAGACAACTCATCAGGCACATTACATGAAGAAGTACTTGGCACATCACATGGAGCTAATCCACGAGGTTCATTTGTAGAAGGCACGTTGCATGAATTATTTGGCAATTGACCAACTTCATCATGTTCATCAGGTACGTTGCATGAAGTATGACCAGCTTGTACATCAAGTGCAGCAGGCACATCACATGCAGATACGTTATTATTTTCAACAGGTGCAACCAGTGTAACTGAATGACTAGTATTAGAATCTCCACCGTCAGGAGAGACGTGAGAAGTAGAATCTGAAAACATAAAATTAGGAGAATCTCGAGAATTTAAAGGATCAACATCAACAGAAAGATGATCAGAAATATTGGCAGGTAAGGAAAAAGATGGAAAATGATCAATTACATGATCATTTACAAAAATGGTATGGAAAGGAAAAACGTTTTCATGAAACACAACATTTCTTGAAATGACAATGGATCGAGACTGAAGAATGTAAGCTTTTTAACCTTTCATTCCAGGGGCATAGCCAAGAAAGATACCAGGAAGAGCACGTTCAGAAAATTTAGACCTATGAGCTTTAAGAGTCGAGACAAAACATTGACAGCCAAAAACCCTTAGTCTCATGTAATTAGGAGCAGCATTATGCAACATTTCATAAGGAGATTTGTTTCCTAAAACACTAGATGGCAAATGATTTATGAGGTAAGTAACAATTAAGACACAATCACCCCAAAAACGTATAGGAACGTTGGATTGAAAGAAGAGAGAACGAGCAACAACCAATAGGTGCTGGTGTTTCCTTTCTACAACAACATTTTGTTGAGGCGTCTCAACACAAGAAAACTGATGAGTGGCCCCCAACTTTGCAAAGAGATATGTAAAAGAGAGCTCAGGAGCATTTTCTGATCGAAACGATTTCAATTCATGACCAAATTGTCTATGAACCATAGAAATAAAATCAGGAACAATATTAAGAACATCAGATTTATGTTTTAACAAATAAGTCCACGTGCACCTTGTATAATCATCAACTAAAGTTAAGAAAAAATGTTGATTGTTATAAGTAGGATGCTTAAAAGGTCCCCAAATGTCAGCATGAACTAATTCAAAAGGAGAAGAAGCACGTGAAACGGATAAAGGAAAGGGTAGACATTGCTGCTTCGCCATTGGACGAACTTTATAAGGTTCATTGAGTTGTTGCTTAAAACCAGACAATTGTAAAACATCTTTCAAAGAATGCAACACACGATAGCTAGGATGACCAAAACGATCATGCCACGAATGAAAATTAAAACTAGTATTATATACAAAAGCAGAAGAACATGAAGTTCGAAGAAAATAATCCTTGATGTAGCTCACCCTTCTCAATCATTTGCCAAGGGTCCTGAATCAGACAATAACCATCTTTAAATAAAACACTAACATTGGAATCTTGTAATAAGCAACTGACAGCAATCTAATTAAAGCTAAATTGAGGAACAATAAGAATATCATGAAGAACAAGAGTTGAAGAAATCCTAATATCACCAGAAAACTGAACAGGAACAACTTTCTTGTTTGGAAGCATAATAGTTCCACCAGAAACATGATTGAAGGATTCAAAAAGTTCACGTGATCGACAAACGTGCCTAGAGGCACCTGAGTCAATAATCCAACAGTTTATATCAGAAGTAGAAAAGCTGTTAACATAGAATAAAGACATACCTTGCAAGGCAAGATTGGAAGTCAAATTAGCAGAAGAAGAAGCATGAGCAGAACTGTCAAAATATGAGGCAACATATAATTGACTAGTGAGCATGGCTATTAGCTACTGACATTGATTAGCACTTAAAGAATCAGTGGAAGCCTGATCTTGAGAAGAAACATCCACAAAAGCATTTGCTCGAGCAAAACTTGTAGGATTCTGTTTTGGGCGAGAAACATACCCAGGTGGAAAACCATGAAGCTTATAACACATGTCCTTAACATGACCTAACAACCCACAATGACTGCACTGTGGTCGACTTTTGCGTTGATTACTAAAATATTTAACATGCTGATTATTCATAGACTTAACAACACAAATAGTGTCAGTAACAGGATTGGCCAACTTAATGACACGCTGACTTTCTTCTTGAGTAACTAAAGCAAAAACCTTGTTAATAGAGGGCATGGGATCAAGAAGCAAAATTTGACCCCTGACATGCGCTTACGATTCATTAAGGCCCATAAGAAACTGTAAAACTTGTTCTTTTTGCTGTTCTTCAACCATTTTGCGAACACCATCGCAATTACAAAGTGAACAAGTACAAACAGGCTTAACATACATCAATTCATCCCACAAAATCTTCAACTGAGTATAATAGGTACCTACAGAGGATTGTCCTTGAACAAGTTCACTAAGTTTCTTGCGCAAAGAAAACAATCTCGGACCATTATTCTGCTGGAAACAATCTTGAAGATCCTTCCAAATATCAGCAGCAGACGAATGATATATCATACTAGCAAAAATTTCTTTGGAAACCGAGTTGAGCAACCAAGAACTAAAAAGATTATTCGCCCTTGTCCAAGCTCCAAAATTCTGATGAGTCGACACAGGAGAAGGAATCGAACCATCCACAAAGCCCACCTTGTTCTTGGTTGATAAAGCCATGAGCATAGACCGCCTCCAACTATTGTAGTTGTCATTGCAAAGAAGCTGAGTAACGAGAGTAATCCCAGGGCTATCAGATTGATGTAAGTAATAGGGATTAGCATCATTATTAAACTGTTCATTAAGACCAACTTCCCCCATATTGAACAAAAGAAAAAAGATTAGGAGAAAAAAAAACAGAAAAAGATCGAAGAAAGAAAATTGAATAATGATCGACTAAGAGAGGGAAAATATTCTTGACAGAGTTAAAGAAGAAGCAAAAATTGAAGAGAATTCATCTGATACCATGTAAAGAATAACAATTCTTTTATTAATGAATCGAATGAATCAAAATACAAGGCTGATAATATATATATATATATATATATATATATATGATAAGAGTAACTAACTTAACTGACTCATAAAACAAACTCTAATTAATAAAGACTCTATTGACCTCAATAGAAGCCTTAGAACGGAGATGCAACAGACACATCCATGTCCAACTACAATTCTGAGCACACGGAAATTGCCAAAAGGAGTTGCTTAGTGACAGAGCCCTCCTTTAGCATCAGCTTCCTAATCAACCCCACCAAACAAACTTGATTCCAAGTATTGATATCCTTGAGGCAAAGTTCACCCTCTGGCTTTGGAGAGCAAATGTGTGACCAACTCACTCTAGCTCCTTTAGCCGGCTTATCCTCCCCTTCAAAAAAAAATCTAGTACAATCATCACTAATTTATACGCCAAGACCAATGTCTACAATCATCAGTTGGGGTAACATTATTTTCAAAATTCAACCAAACCAACATCTAAAACAGTCCAATTTGACCAATAAAGAGCTGCCAAGAAACCCCTGCCAACTTCTAAAGCAATACAAAAACACGCACATAAACTCACTGGACAACACCTTCTTCAATGGCTTACTAAAAACGCTATACAACTATACACCTTATAATGACTATAATGCATATGCATAAACTACTTCTATAGCCCCTATATAAAAAGCTGATTTCAAAATGAACCCAATATCTAGATTCTCAAAACTCTCCGACTTGAAGTATTTTTTCTCAAAACTTATCACAAGATTGGCAAATACAACAA
Organism: Hibiscus tridactylites; assembly: GCA_958450335.1. Lineage (NCBI taxonomy): Eukaryota > Viridiplantae > Streptophyta > Magnoliopsida > Malvales > Malvaceae > Hibiscus > Hibiscus tridactylites. The sequence continues at coordinate 95,724,115 of OY288268.1, forward strand.
ACACCACACCATCATCTTCTGTCACACGTCGACAGCTCAAAGATTTCTCAAACTCTTCTTCAATAACATCTTAGAACCTCCATCACATAGACTCAAAGGAGCACGTCGACTCTAAGTAACGGCTCGCTATTCCTAAAGAGCTCCCAAAGTATGATCAACATCAATATAAGCAACGCTGGTCAATCACATAACTTCCTCAAGCATAAAACACAACTCCATCTCCCCATAACGCATCGCCACGCTAGACGATTCATAGCACTAACCAATCATGTTCTTGCAGCTGCTACTACCAAACAAGAACACCAAAATTGCACAATCAAATTAAACCAATCTACCCTAAAAAATAGCACTCGCTCAAACTTCCCACATTCAAAATCAATCAACACCATAACCCCAGCCAAAACACTAACCCTCCACGGCCACAATAGCTCCCATTCATCATACACCAACACATACATAAGCCTCAATACAAGTCACAGAACCAATTCTATCAAAACACGCATTAAAGACATAATCACCACTTACACGCATTTCTTCTGCTTGTCATCTCCTTACTAATAAAATGAGATTTGGGTTAACTAGATAACTTACTAGACAGAATTTGGATTTGATCCAAATTGTTAATAATCCACCCGGTCCACTGTCCAAATCTACCATTTTAATAGATCCATGTCCCTCACTACCTGGCTTTCATCCCTAATTTATGCTTAGTTGGTACGTGTAAGTTATTCTAGGAGAGAATGAAGGTTGTTACTAGCTTTTCAACAACAACAAAAAACTTTAGTTTACACTTGCTTGTCAAATTTATAGTATATGAGTTTAGGTTGTAGGATTTAGAGTATAGGAGTTAAGTGTTTAGAATTTAAGGTGTTAGATTTAGGGTTTTAAGGTTTAGATTTTAAAGTATGATTGTGTAAACAAATTACACGACCTGTGTATTAAAATATAACTCCTGCAGGTTCTCTTTTCTAAGCTTCAAAGGCTTAAACCAATGCTAAAGGAATATAATAGATTGCACTATGGTAATATTGCTAGAAGAGTTCTAGACAAAATGGAGCAGCTTGAGAAGAAACAAAGGTCAAGTTCAATGGCAAGAAGAGGGCTTGGGCACTAGATTTTTCGTGATATTGTTTTTAGGGTTAGAATCATGCATTTGCATAAAGAGTTTAGTATTCTGTCTATGCCAGGGTGAAGAGTTGTTTTGTTGGAAATTTTGTAGTTTTGGCATAGTATTGGCACATAAAAGAAACGTAGGAAGGAATGCCAGAGAGAATGCCAAGTGTCGTTGGCACAACATTGCCAAGCATCGATTGACAGAGAAGTGAACTTGATGCCACACCAAGAGGTTGTTGAACCCCGAAAAAATAGAATAAGATCAAGCTCCAGAAAGATAGCAATTAGATCAACCTCTAAAAAATAGCGGATAAGGTGGTGCCAAGTTATGTTGGCAAAGACATGTCAAGCTTGGTTGCCAAGGTAGCGTTGGCACAATGACGTCAGCCTTAATCCGATCAGCTTATCACACGTCTTGATCTGCTTATCAAGGATAAGATGACCGCATCCTTATCCCTTAAACGTTCAAATTCAAATCAAAGACTTATCCTAGCCCTCTTACATGCCTATTTAAAGAGTCCAAGCATCAAACCGAAAACAAGCTTCATTGATCACGATTGGCTTGGAGAAGCTGCACCGAGGAAGGGTGGTTCGACTAGCTTGGCCGAGGGTTTGGACCGTGAAGGGCTGCATCGAGAGACCTCCTTCTCGCCCACTATCTTTGGTTTAGTTGTTTTTATTTTTATTTTAATGATGATGTTTAAGCAAAACGAAGAAAGTTTTATGGTTGATACCGTCACCGTGAACTAATTTAATAATTGGTGAGGGATGTTTGCGTTGATCGCTATTTTGAATGTTTAGTTTTTAATAAATCGACACTGCCTCGCCACTATTTTTCTATTTGGCATGTTTAATGTTTTCTAATTGTATGCTAAGCGAGAGATGACATTATTGTTTTCTAAATACTTTTTGAAGCGAGAGCTAGCATTGAGGCCTATTGCTCCTCTATCTTAATAAACTTGAGTGGCAAGGATCAATTGCTGGATACTAAGGCGAGATGCTTCGAGAGAAGATGTTCAAGTAGATGAACTTACTTCGGAAGTGAGATCTACCCCCTTAGGAGTATAGATTGATACTTAATCAAATTAGTTTTTGAGAAAACATTCAATATATAGATATAGAGGTTTTTACATGATCGATTTAGGGTAATGACCATCGAGAGAGGCTTTTCTAATTTGAATCTACTTAGCAAACAATGCCAAGATAAGACTTATTAAAGGCTGGAATGGTATGAATATCGTGTAAACAAGGCATCCCTTGCCAACGCTCATCATTCATTTAAACACTCTTCTTGGCAATGTATATACTTTAGTTTATTTCCTTTCTTTTTAGTGACTCCTAAAACCATTTTCAAATCAAAACATCTTTTTCCCAAGACAAGTAATTAATAAAAGCAATCAAATTCCAAGTTTATCTCTTTGGGATCGATACTCAGCATACTGTTGTATTACTTGCAGATTGTGTACACTTGCACGCAAAATACTCTTGGCATTGCTTTATATTTGCCAATTATATATAAATTCCCCCTTTTGCGAGCAATACTTTACAAATCTCCCAAGAGAGTCGACAAGTTTTTGGCGTCGTTGCCGGGGATTGCAACGGAATTGATTATTTGAAATTTTACTTGTCTTTGTTTTAGTTTATGATTATTTTCCTTTTATTATTTATTTTTCTAACATTATTTTTAGTTTCATTTATTTCAGGTACTTCTAGGAACATGAAGGATCAGAGAATGAGCACCAAAGACCATATTGGAGCTTACAACTGATGGCATAACCAGCAAACTTTTCCATGATATGATCAAAGAGCTAAAATTTTTGCTTACGATAATGGCATGTTGCTGCAACACATATGCCATGGAAAAACAGTATTCAATATCAACCGAGCTACTCGTAAAATGATCAAATAGACTTCTATGATGATTAGAACTTTGCTGATACAACACACATGTCTTAGCAAGAGAACTTACGCTCCATGGAGGCTATGACTGCTAGGATGGATGCTCATCGTCAAGAGATTGAAGAAACATGCAAAAAAGTTGAAAATCATAAAAAATTGATTTTGAACATCCTGGAGTTGCAAACAAGTTGTTTCTCCTGGAGTGGCAAACAAGTTGAGAATGAAACACATGACAAGCGGCCGATTATTTTCCAGGAAGAGAAATCAACACCAGCAGGTGAACCCAAGGAAGTAGAGAAAGAAGAGGTAGATGTTGATGATGCCAGACCTCTATCTAATGCCAGACAACTATATGATGCCAGACATCAGTCAGATGCCAACACCACCGCGACAAAACTAGTAGAGCCACCATTTGCCAACCCTACGTCGATAAGACAAGAAGGTAGTATTGTTGACACTTTTAACGCTCTTAAATGTACATATGAAATTGAATGCCACACAGTTGAGCCAATGGAATCAATTTATGATGAGAACATGATACTGAATTGCCAAGGAATGAAAGATGATTCCATAAAACAAAAGTGTGATGGCAAAGCAATTGAGCGACCAAGAATATCGATTATGGTCAAGATTGATGTCATGAAGCAAGGTGTGCTCAAATGGCTTGTTGTTGAAAGGAAAAGTGGATGCCAAGTGATTGAGAATGAAGAACTGAAGTAGGAAAATTTTGCTGTAACAACAATGCTAGAGATGCTACGACTCAAAATTAAAGATTTCATGCAGACTTTGGAACAAGATGAGGATGACTATGCCTCGAAAACAAAGAGATTCTTCGGTTTTCTAAGGTGGTTGTTTAAAGCCACCATGGTAAAATATTACATTTCATTGTGCAATCGAGAATTTGATATGATTAGAGGAAAACAATTATTTGGCTTTCTATATTGGTTATTTAAACAAAGGATTGTCACAGCCTACCATTCACCAAAAAATTGCCAGCGCCTAAAGCACTATTTGGAAGGTAGTCAGAATAATACCAAGGAGGCTATCCTCTTGGCAGAGATATCGTAACATCGGCAACATGTTTGAATCTTTGTAAATATTAGGTTAGTTGTTTTTCTTTATTTTTAGGTTTCAAGATTTTCAATACTTTTTCTTTCTTTTAATTTACATTTTTATTCCTTTGCTGTGTTGAAAGGTTTGCTTTGAGAATGTGCATATTTCGTATGTCAGGGACAATACCATTGAGGGACTTGGCATGAAGCGACTGTGATCCAGACATGAGCAGATTTGTGCCAGGCAACATGCCAAAGTATCCACTGGCATAAACAATTGGCAAGTTAAGCGCCTCGAGCATGCCAGTGACTATGCCAGCGCAGAAGCTTGGCATGCGACAGATTGAAAAATTGGAAGAAGAGATTAACCCTAGCTTGATCGGCCCATTAAAGAGAGAGAATATTTTCTTTAAACTTAACCCCTAGCCGCCCAAAAATTAGGTTGAAATTTAAATACAACCTAATCACCTTATCAGCCCAATCTTTACCCAATCCTATCACTTACAACCTTATTACCTTAGCCCTTTTCAAATCAAATCTTTTTATTTTCTATCATTATCCCCATTTATTCGGCCACCATTATTACGCCCCATTAAACACTCAACCTTTTCACTTTCTTGCCCTAGCTGATTTTAAAGAACCAAATCTCTCTTATTTTTTTATCAAGCAAGATCCAAGCACCTATTCGTCTCTTCTTCTTCATCCTTTTTTCTAAACGTTCAAAATTATTGTCATTACCATGGTGTTTTCATCTACTCTCTTCAATAGATTTTTCAATGAAGAGATACGGAAAAAGGTTTGAAACAAACTTTGCTAAAAAAATGGGAGATATATGTCGCATTGTCCAAGAATTCTACGCTCATCTTGTGACCAAAGATTTGCCCTTCTTGATGATTCAAGGTACATATGTGCATTTTGATGAAGAGCATATTAACTCTATGTTTGAGTTGAACGGTGCAGGGGATGATCATTTTGAGTATGCCGAGTCGATGAATGATGCCAAGCGAAATAAGTTGTTGGAAGACTTATGTAAGCCTGGCACAGTTTGGACAATTTCATCGACGTGCCATCAGACGGTGAAGAGGTTGGAGTTGAAGCAACCAATACGGGGCTGTAATCATTTCATCAAGGCAAATCTGTTGCCTATATCTCACAATGAGACTGTCTCGGAAGAATGGTTGATTTTGTTGCACTTCATCATCAAAGGACGCAATATCAACATTGGCAAATTCATCATCGATAAGACTTATAAATGTGTCGTGAAAGGTAAATGCTGTTTATTTTTTCCTTTGCTTATTTCTAACATTTGCATGCACCATGATGAACCTAGGCTTGATGAAGATTGGGGCTAGATAATAAAAGGGACGACAATCACGTCTATCATATGGAAAAATCTCATGGCTTTTGAGCCAAAGGAAAAAGGCAAAGGAAAGAGCAAAACCACCATGCCAAAGGCAGAGCCAAGTAGTGTGCCAGAGACCATGTCAGCCATTTCAATGGTAGTGTTGTCTCAAGTTTACCATCTCCAGGAGATTATTCTCCAAAAGTTAGAGGCAGCCGAGGAGCTTAATGCCAAAATCAGGCACTATACAAGGGAAAGAGATGCTATCATTAGGGAGGTGCTTGTTAAACTGTCCCCTAAAATTGTGCCAGCATTTCCAGTTTTCCCTGCCGAGCCCTCTGCCAATGACGATGCCATGCCAACCAATCCAGCCAGTCCAACGATGTTAGCCAGTCCAGCCAGTTTAGAATCCAATTCCCCAATTCTTATGTCCTCGATGCAAGTTGAATCTTCCAGAACCGATTCCTCATCTGAGTCGGAGGAAGTCCCTGTCAAAACATCCAAAGCTAAACCAACTACACCGCTAGCCGACCCTGCCAATAAAAAGGAGGACATTGGAGCATCCATTGCTACAAAGCCACCCATGACCAGAATCAAGCGCAAAGCTCCCGATCGTAGTAGCTTTTTCAAACGGAAGACTCGGATAACACGAGAGGAAGTCTACAAGGGGGAGTCGTCTTCTACTTAAACTCCTTTGCATTCCATTTCATTGTATTCACATGCTCATGCATATTTTTAGTTTTTTTCTTGTATATATGTGTTGTTTCATGCATTGAGGATAATGCACATCTTGGGTTTGGGGGTGTGCATTTCCTCACATTTATTCCATGCCATGCCATACATTTCACGTTTAAATTTTTGCATTTTTTCTTGCCATGCCATGTAGGTCATGTAGATAGTTGCATACCGAACCATTAAAAAAAAGAAAAAGAAATTTTTGCCTCCATTAAATTTTGAAGGATGTTAACATTTGTTAGGCAAGTTTAATTTGATCTATGTTTCTTTCTAATGAGGAAATTTTAATCTTTAGTTGTCATGCCATGCCAACAGGATAGTATGCCATGACTGCTTGGCAATTGATCTCTAGTTAAGGGAATTGAATTTACACTTAACACGTAGTATGCATCTAGTTCCCTAGCAAACTTAGACTGCATCTAGTTCCCTAGCAAACTTAGACTGTTTGAAACTATACTCATATTGAAAAAAAAATTGATGCCAGGGTAAAAAGAAACTAATAAGACATTAATGTTCTGCCAATGCAAGAAAAAATGATGAACTCTTCTCTACCTTAGAGATAATAAGATACTTGTGGATTCATGGTTTGCTCCCTCTTAGTTCTCAAGTGCAAAACTTTAGGGTATGAGTTGGAGAGAAAGCCTAGTGATGTCTAGATTAAGGTGAGGATTTTTGGTATGACCCCTCTTATTACTCACGCTAAACAGTGTCATGAAGCAAAATTAGGTTAATGCCAAAGACCCTTGGCAAGACAAAAAAAAAATGAAAATAAGAATCTAAGTTTAGGAAGTAAAATTGGCTAAGGGAGTGAAAGGATACTTGATGCATATTGCCCACACATCATGCACTCCTCATGAGCTTAGACTATAGTTATATTGCTACACTTGAATTGCTACCTGTTTGGCATAATTGCACTAAGATACTGAGGACAAAATAGAGCCAAATGCTTCTTGCCAGTAGTTGTTGGCATCCCAACTAGAATTTTGTCGAGGTAACTTTTTCATAGTTTTTATTTTCTTTCGTTACATTACTTGAGGAAAAGCAATTAATGAGTTAGGTTTGGGGGTGTGTTACCTCTTCAAAAGTACTATTTTTAATGCCAATTTTACAATGCTATTGTTTGTTTTTAGGTATATTTTGTTGCATTAGGATGTTTGAATCATGCATTTGCATAAGAAGTTTAGTATTCTGTCTATGCTAGTGTGAAGGGTTGTTTTGTTGGTAATTTTGCAGGTTTGGCATAGTATTGGCACAGAAAAGCAACGCATGAATGAATGCTAGAGAGAATGCTAAGTGTCGTTGGCAAAACATTGCCAAGCATCAGTTGGCAGAGAAGTGAACTTGATGCCACCCCAAGAGCCTATTGAACCCGAAAAAATAGGATGAGATTAGGCTCTGAAAAGATAGCAATTTGATCAACCTCCGAAAAAATAGCGGATAAGGTAGTGCCAAGTTATGTTGGTGAAGACATGCCAAGCTTCGTTACCAAGGCAGTATTGGCACGATAACGTCAGCCGTAATCCAATCATCTTATCACACGTTTTGATCTACTTATTAACGAAAAGATGACCACATCCTTATCCCTTGAATGTTCAAATTCAAATCAAAGACTTATCCTAGCCCTTATACATGCCTATTTAAAGAGTCCAAGCATCAAACTGAAAATAAGCCTCATTGATCACGATCGACTTGGAGAAGCTGCACCGAGGAAGGGTGGTTCGACCAGCTTGATCGAGGGTTTGGACCTTGAAGGGCTGAATCGAGAGACCTCCTTCTCGCCCACTATCTTTTGTTTGGTTATTTTTATTTTAATTTTAATGATGATGTTTGAGCAAAACGATGAAGGTTTTATGGTTGATACACTCACCATGAATTAATTTAATAGTTGGTTAGGGATGTTGGCGTTGAAAGCTATTTTGAATGTTTAGTTTTTAATAAATCGACACTGCCTCCACACTATTTTCTTTCTGGCATGTTTATTGTTTTCTAACTGTATTCTAAGTGATAGCTGGCATTACTGTTTTCTAAATACTTTGCCAAGCGAGAGTTAGCATTGTTGGCCTATTTCTCTTTAATATCTTAACAGACTTGGGTGGCAACGATCAATTGATGGATATTAAGGTGAGGTGCTTCGAGAGAAGATGTTCAAGTAGATGAACTTACTTCGGAAGTTAGATCTACCCCTTAGGAGTATAGATTGGTACTTAATCAAATCAGTTTTTGAGAAAACATTCAATATAGAGATATATGAGTTTTTACATGATCAATTTAGGGTAATGATCATCGAGAGAGGCTTTTCTAATTTGAATCTACTCAGCAAACAATGCCAAGACAAGATTTATTAAGGGCTGGCATGGCATGAATAACGTGAAAACCAGGCATCCCTTGTCAACGCTCATCATTCATTTAAACACTCTCCTTGCCAACGTTTTTACTTTAGTTTATTTCTTTTCTTTTTAGTCACTCTTAAAACCATTTTCATATCAAATCATCTTTTCCCAAGATAAGTAATCAATCAAAGCAATCGTATTCCATGTCAATCTCTATGAGATCAATACTCTGCTTACTGTTGTATTACTTGTAGACCGTGTATACTTGCACGCAAAAGACTCTTGTCATTGCTTTATATTTGCCCATTATCTATAAATTGCCCCTTTTTCCAGCATTACTTTACACATCTCCCTAAATAGTCTACATATATTGTAGCTGCCAAGAAGAAAGAGAATACTACTCGACTCTTTAAGAATGTGCAGGGGAGCAGATTAGAAGATTTTGATTCTATGATTGCATAAATGATTTTCTATTTCACTGGATTAATTGGTGTAGTGGATGACAATGTGAATAGTTACCCTATTGAGGTTCTGCAAGAATTAATTCAGTATAATCTACATGAAGGGTGTTTCTCATCTAGCTGAATGCGAAATTGAGACCAAAATGGCTAGCCCGATTCGTAAGGGTATGCCTGGACCAATCAAATTGGACAACAAGGTTTTCCAGTCTGAGTGGATTAATCATAATGGGGTGGATAGAAGGGTAAGGAGTATGTCCTATATTGTTTTAAGCTTTCTTTCCCCTAATGAGATGGGAAAGGCAGAAAAGTTAAAAAAGAAAAGGAGAGGAAGGCCAAAGAAGAACCCGGAAAATGGATAGGGGCAAAGCTGCCTCAATAATGGATTTGCTTTCTTTCACCTCAGGGATTTTCTAATGGATCGCTTTCGGATTCAAACTTCATCAACATAAAGAGAATTATTATACGCGAGGCAAGAGAAACCTTACAGCTCGGTAAATGGATAAGGGCAACTATAGTGGGAAATGAAGAGGAGATAGATAAAGATAACGCTTGTATGATTGAAGAATGAGACAAATGATAATAGTGGTGTATCTTGTAGGTGTTGCCATGGAATGTTTGTGGTCGCTGCGAGTAGAATGCATGGTTGGTTCGACAATACTGCCGCAAGTTGTTCATAATTAATTGGATAGGGTGTTGCCTGGTTTGGTGCTATGGTTGTTTTGTGACTTATAGTTAGTGGTGGAAGCTGGTCGTTCGGATGCTAGTTACGAGGTTATGTTTGTTTGTATGCTTCTCTTTGTTATGCTGATAAAAAATATGGGTTGGAGCTATTGTTTTGGCAGGGGTGATTGGTTGCATGTGTATCAGCCTATCAAGGGATGATTGTAGTGCTAGGTAACGTTCTGCATTGTGCTGCTTGGTTGGGTGTTGGACCGAGGTTCGGTGTTGTGTGTGCTTTGGTTAGCATCAGGGTTAGGATGGTTTGCTGATTGGTGCTTCATCCAGTGCTTCCTTGTATTATTTTATTTGCTTATACGATGTTTGTTCTTTTGGTTATTGGATCGTTATCGTGAGTACTCTTTTCCTCCACTTAGGTTCAGGGAGGTTTTTAACGAGGCTCAGGATAATGTTAGCTTGTATGCTCCCCCTTCTATAAAATCATACTATTGCTAATAAAAGACTAGGATTGAAAAAAATATGACACTCCGCTTCATATTTAACACGTTAGAACTTAGAATGACGGAACCTTAAGTATCAAAATTAAAAAAAAATTAAAGTATGCATACCACATTGAAATTTTTGCAGTAATTTAGGTGGCATTACATTACCCCCTCTATTATATATTATGCTCTCCATTCCGTTTACTTAGGCTCGAACTGAACTTGACCCACCAGCTACCAATGTAGATATGCCCCTGCTCATAGCACCGAATATTCGGTGCATTCTTGAATGGGATCTTAATACGCTTACAAGATGAGAGAGCAAGTTGCAGTGGGAATACTTTCGGATGTGCTAACTTCATCGATTTTATCTCGCAAGGGCACTTCATTGATCTACCGATGGTAGGGAAGAACTTCACTTGGTTTGGTCCGAATAATAAAAGAAGCAGGCTCGACAGGTTTCTTTTTGATGAACTATTGATATCCAGCATTGGCGATATTACTCAAACGAGACTGAAGAGAATGGTCTCAGACCATGCTCCAGTTTTAATTTCCAGTGAATCAACTGATTGGGGCCCCATCCCTTTTAAGTTTTTTAATGCCTGGCTAAAAATGGAGGCTTGTAAAGCACTGATTTTGAAGGTTCTTAGAGGAGGGAATAAATCTGAAATCACTTTAAAATTACGTAAAGTGAAAGCTGCTTTGAAACAGTGGGCTAAGGAGGGGAAGGGCAATCTTCACTCGATAGAAAGGAAACTAGAAGCGAACATCGAAGCACTGGAAGAAGAAGGCAATAAAGGAGAGTTAAACGTTGACAAAGTTAATCATCTACAAAAGCTTAAGTTGGAGTTGTGGGAAACTTTGAAAATTCAAGAAGCACTATGGAAGCAAAAATCTCGAATGAATTGGATAGATCAAGGAGACAACAATACGACCTTCTTCCACAGAGTCTCTAAACTTAGATCGAAAATGAAAATTATCCATGGGTTGTTAGTGAACGGCAAGTGGCGTGGAGATCCTCCGAGTTTGAGAAAAGGTATTTTTGATCACTTCAAAAAACAATTCTCTGCCAAGAAGAGACAGTGGCAGGCAATTTTTAATCTAAAATTCAAGAAATTGGACGAGTCAACAGCGGAGGCACTGGTTGTTCCATTTACTGTTGAAGAAATAAAGGAAGCCTTGTGGTTATGCGATGAGTCGAAAGCTCCAGGGTCGGATGGATTTACTTCATGCTTCCTGAAAAGCTGCTGGGAAGAGTTGAAAGGAGACATCTGGAACACTGTTGATAAATTCCATAAGAGTGGAAGACTTGGGAAAGCAATAAATTCTACATTCATCACCCTTATCCCGAAAAGGAAGAACCCAACTGACTTATCAAATTTCAGACCGATTAGCTTGGTTGGAGCAATTTATAAGCTCATTACTAAAATCCTATCGCAAAGATTGAAGAGAGTTATCGATAGTCGTGATCAACGAAAATCAATGTGCGTTTATTCAGGGGAGACAGATTTTTGATGGAATACTCATTGCTAATGAGATTATACACACTATGGGAATCGACGGGAAGAAGAATGGGGGAGTCATTCTAAAGCTTGACTTCACAAAGGCTTATGACTGCGTATGTTGGGGATTTTTAACTATGGTAATGAAGAAGATGGGATTCCCGGATAGATGGCTGAGATGGATCGTTGGATGCATTTCTTCTCCAAGAATCTCAATCCTTGTTAACGATTCCCCAACAGAGGAATTCCATATGGAAAAAGGGTTGAGGTAGGGGGATCCACTTTCCCCTACCTATTTATCATGGTAATGGAAGCTCTTCACATCCTTTTAGAAGAAGCATAGAACCAAGATTTGTTTCGAGGAATTGGGGGCGTTCTCCCGGAAAAATCAATTTCACACCTACAATTCACGGACGACACAATGTTGTTCCTTGAACCTGCGTAGGAGTATCTTCTGAATGTAAAAAGAATTTTGAGGAGTTTCGAAGCTTGTTCAGGGCTTAGCATTAATTTCGGTAAGTCATGCATTGTTGGAATAGGGATTAAATCAAATATGGTGTCCTCTCTTGCAAACATTATTGACTGTCAAATTGGAAGTCTGCCACTGTCGTATTTGGGCATTCCTTTGGGAGCCGATCCAAGGAAGATTGGGACTTGGGACCCGATTATAGAGAAATTTAGATCTAAATTATCAGGTTGGAAAAATAACTCATTGTCTTTTGCAGGAAGAATAGTTCTAATCAATTCCGTATTATCTGCGTTACCTATTTACTACATGTCCCTCTTTGAAGCACCCAAGATGGTTATTCAGAAGATAGAAAAAATCAGAAGAAGGTTCCTTTGGGGCACAAACGATGGGAAGCAGAAGATGGCAAAAATAAGCTGGGGGAAAGTTTGCTCACCTAAGAAATTTGGTGGGGCGGGAGTTGCGAATCTTCTTATAAAAAATAAAGCACTATTGGCGAAGTGGGGGTGGCACTTTGCTACTAATAAACAAGCCCTTTGAAGAAAGGTTATAAGCGCGAAATACGACCCGCAAGACCGTAGTTGGGCTTTGAAGCTTGAGTGTCCAAGAAAAGGGTCAATTGTATGGAGAGGTATAATCAACAATCTGAACTCTAAAGACATTGCTAGATAGACAGGAACCGATGAATTTAGGTGGATGGTTGGGAATGGGAAAAGGACTCTATTTTGGGAGGATATCTGGTGCGCCGACGGAGCTTTGAGAGTCGTATTTCCTAGACTATATAGGGTGATCACTAGAAAAGGTGAAGTTGTTGCTAAGTGGGTGCAGAATGGATCGTTGAACGAGATTCGTTGGGCAGAATGGTTCTCCCGGCCCCTTCGAAATCGTGAAAATTCTCAGCTCGAGGTAATCGGGGACATGATCAAATCAGTGAAGCTAAGACTGGAGTGTGAAGACAAAATCCTTTGGGCTCATGAGAAGTCCGGAATTTTTTCAACAAAGAAGCTTACTGATTTGCTGGTTACTGCAGATTTGGGTTGCCCTTCTTTTAACTTTGATAAACTTTGGAAATTAAAAGTGCCCCCAAAGGTGAAAAGTTTTATGTGGATGATAAAAATCGACAGAATTCCTACCAAGGTGTTTCTTCATAAGCGAGGAATTAAATTGCCAAATAATAACCAAGCTTGTGCATTATGCGATAATTTTGCGGAAGATACTTTCCACCTTTTTGTGGCCTGCTCATTCTCTGATAAAATCTGGAAAGAGTTATTCATATGGTGTCACTTAACTTGGAAGGACCATACAACTATTGATGAGTTCTTTGATGGCTGCCTCTCGTCAGGTTTGAAGGGAAGAAAAAATTCAGTTTGGCTAATTGTATGTGCAACAGGTTTTTGGAGCATTTGGTTGACTCGGAATGACTCAGTCTTCAACAACAAACATTCAGTGTTCCGCGACACATTATTCCAGGCTAAACTTCGACCATTGATGTGGCTTAAATCTTCAAAAGACAGTCCAGCGATTGACTTGAATTGGTGGTGGGAAGATCCTTTGAAATGCTTCTCACCAATGGCCTTGAAAACAAATAGCCAGAGCCATCCTGTCCCAGGTATGATCCTCACCATTCATTTAGCTGGTTATTGCCGCAATAATAATTCAGGCTGCGGTAGCATTCTGAGCATGGACTCTGGTATCTTTCGAGCTTTGTTCTACGGACCGGTTAAAGGGGTGAGCAAGGATATGGCAATGATTATTGCAGTCAAAACTGCTTTGGAAGTAGTAATCGCAGCAGGCTGTTGCGATCGAGCAAATATATTGATCCCGCTGAATTCAAAACTGCTTAACTTGTTTATATTAACATATCGTTCTCTTCCTATCAAGATTCGGTAGTGCAAGGTTTAGCAGCTGAAGGTGCTCAACGTGAAAACTGGTTCAAAGCATGGTGGTAGCAAAGGAGGGTTACAGATTGGGAATTTGATTGCTGATCCCTGTAATGCTTCACAAGTTGGCGGTGCGTTAAGCTATTACCTAGCTTCAAGTTTATTTTGATAACCATTTACATCGATTCTGCTTTCCTTGTATCTCTCCGATGCGGGGAACTCTTTTCCTCCACTTAGGTTTAGGGAGATTTTTAATGAGGCCCCATCCGGGTTAAAATCATTATTTGAATAAAATTTTAGGGTTACCGTGCAAAAAAAATACGCTTACAAAGGTCAGTTCTTACAGAGGTGAGTTATCAACCTTTGCTATATTATTATGGCTTAAATGTCAAAAAATCTCAAAATATATATTTTTTTTAGTTAAGTGCCTAAACTTTGTTTCATACGAAATAAGTGTCTAACGCTTTATTTTGTTTATTAAATAAGGTTTTTTCCGTCATGACAATTAAAAAAATCCGTTATGCAATCAAAACATGGCCCATGACCTATTTTTGTTATTTTTCTTAATTTTAATTTTTAAAAATTAATTTTATAAAAAACTGAAAATCTTTAATTTCTCTATAAAACCCCAATCTTAAACCTTAAATCCCTAAACTCCTCCCCTCCGACTACAGATTCAACCACCGATCACCATTATTTTCGTTGGACCCCACGACTAAAATTCTCATCATTCCATCGTTGAAAATTGACGAATAAATTGTCGATTGTACCATCCACGAACACTTAACAATAAAAAAAGAGGCCAATTAGATTTTGACCGACAATATTGATTGAATTAATCAAATCAAAGATGGTTAAGAAATAAATGAAAGACAAGCGAACCAAGAAACAACAAAGTATTCCGAAAATATTCCAAGTCTTATCAGGGTAACAATATATGGTTTTATTAATTATCATAGAATGTCCAAGTCCAAATGTGCGCCTCGTTAAAAAAACCTTCCTAAACCTATGTGAAGGGAAAAGAGTACTCACATTCGGAGAAAAAACAATGAAGAACGAAAACACAATTACAAAGCAAACACATAACCAGTCTACAAGCAAGGCTTCTGGAAAATCGAATGGGAGATAACACAAAATTGTGAATCAACTAAACAATGTTGTCAAACGTCAGAGCAAAATTTCTGAAATTACCACCAAGCTTGAAACATCTCCTTCCTTACCATCCAACGCAAGAAGAGCTGCATTTGAGTTACCATTCCCAGGAGAGTATTGGAATTTAACCATCCCAATGTTATGGATCGATTGATCAATACTTGCAAAAAATGACCACTAAATACAAGGTCGCAACAATGCCCTATTAAACCAACTTACTATCTCACTCGACCTTATTACAATCACAAGTTCTCCCTGTCCAGTCCAGTCCAACATGCTCGAATAAAAATGTCTAAAGTAGTTTTAATGGCAAAAAGAATAGCAGCCACGACCCAATACTTTGAGATGGAGCAGAGAAAATAGCCCTGATAATGCCACTGTTACTGCAAAGAATGCCTCCGCAACCAGAGAAAGTCGATCTAGCGAAGCCATCCACAAAACTTGATCGAACTTTGAGGAGCAGGCTTACTACCATGGGTAAGAAACTCCAAACAGGATAAGGGATTATCCCACCACCCATCCCTCACATCCAAGCGCCCATCTTTCGAAACTTGAATCCACACAAACGCTAACATTCCTTCCAATGCAATTGTAATGGGAGATTCATCACAAACAATGTCCATACCTGGTATTGAGATCGCTCTCGGGTCTGATCCGATCGCCCACTCCTTTGGTTCTGATCTGATCGCCATCTCCCTTGGAAGGATTCCGATCGCCCCATTATAATATTATGTCAACATTCGTGACACAAAATCTAGTTATCTTTAATGTTTTTTTTTATAAAGAGTTATCTTTAATGTTATATATTATTATTATTTAAACAGCAATACGTAGTGTAATTAAGATTAACAAATGCAGAAATAAACATTTATTTGAAACCTCATCCTTTATTAAATATGAAAAACTCAGTACATAAATGACTTAGTTTCCGGTGGAGAGGAAGAAAGCTTTTTGGGCAATTCAGACATTGAGTTCACCCCAAATGTCTTGCCCGAACAATCGAATTTTCCTTTTAATTTGGACTTTAAACTTCTTCCCGGGCGCCTCGCCTTCTTCACGTGGTCTCTCTATGAAAGTGACTTCGTCGTTTGCTTGAAGTTGTTTCTCCATTGAAAACTGAGGCCAACTGATCGACATACAATTCCCTAACTCTGGGTTGGAATAAAACCTGACCAGAAATTTCCACTCTTTCTCCAAGCTGTCCTGGACCTCCATGTAGGACAGTACCTCTGGTTGAAGCTCGAAAAATGCTGCCACCGCAATGAAAGGGAAGAATATCATGTGCTGCTGCACTTCGCCTTGGGTCAGTCGCCTTGTGAACCTGTCCACGGCTTGCCCTTGGTTTTCCATGTCTCAAC
Organism: Hibiscus tridactylites; assembly: GCA_958450335.1. NCBI lineage: Eukaryota > Viridiplantae > Streptophyta > Magnoliopsida > Malvales > Malvaceae > Hibiscus > Hibiscus tridactylites. The sequence continues at coordinate 95,740,565 of OY288268.1, forward strand.
AACGGTTGTAAATCTTGAAATGTTATAAACTGCAGATTGATGTTGTGAGACCAGCACTGATACGAAAGACGTTTATATATTTGACGAAGAAACATGTCTTTTTAACATGTACCATTTGGATAAACCGGCATGCAATCCTTCATCAATCGTCCCACTCAACTACTGAACAAACACTACTTTCGTCACCATTATTTGAAACTAAACGTTGAATCTATTAAATTCCATTGCTCGTGTTTGATCCGATAGTAGTCCAGATTTCTTCAGTGTTGAACTTTGAAGTTTCAATGAGATTTACAGAGAACAGTTCGCGTCCCAGAAAAAGTTGAATTGTTTGGTAAATTAAATTCAGGGTAAAGTACACCAACAGTCACCAAACTTTCAGGGCGCTTACATTTTGATCACCAAATTATAAATATTTTTATTAAGGTCATCAAACTTTTATTTCGCTTTCATTTTGGTCCCTTTTATTAGAAAATGTTGACGTGACCCGTTAGTTTTCCTTTTCCTCAAGGGTAAGAAGTAGATTTTAACTTATGATTATCGATGTACAATATTTTTTAATAAAAAACTCATTATGTAGATTGATGTATTTATCAGCATAAAATATTTTTTATATATCATGTTCTTGAATATTGTTTGTAATGTAAAACAATTATTTTGATCTATAGATCACATTGTATGCAACCTCATCTTCAAGCTATTTCAAGGTTAATAAGTACAAGGGAGAAAAAAAACAAGCACTGAGGTTAATTATTGACCAAGAGTATAACATTTTAGTTTACTTCTGAAAGTTGTATCCAAAAGTTGTTCCACAAATTTCCCAGGATATACAAGCATATTTAATGCACCCCATGTTTAAGTTCAAACATTAATTTACTTTTCCATTAGAGACAGAGCTAGGATAAAACATTAGGAGGGGGAAGAGTCTATTAAACCTTTAAATATAAAAATATGGAGGGACAAAAATCTTATTTGATTAGTATTTAAACTAATAAGGACCTAAAATACTATTATACCTAAAATCAGGAGGGGCAACCCATACATCTCTCCGTCCTTGCTTGCCATCATGTTCAATGTTGTTTTGATAGATGCCTTTGTATTTGGTTGCAGCTTGTTCTTAGTCGTTGGTTTTCTGTTCTTACTCTATTTTTCATTGCAACTTGTATCTTTTCTCCATTCTTTTTTTAAGTTTCAATATGTTTTTTAACCTTGACCGACGTGTTTCAATATCTATGCTCAACTATTTTCTCTATAAGCCAACACTAACAATGGATTCATGACGAATTTAGTAAACAATGCAGTTGAATAAAGGTAGCAGAAAAGACAAGGGAGAAAGGATGTAGTAAAATGATGGAAGGAGGGGGAGTGGGAAATGAGTGACCTAGGGGAAAGTTTTAAAAGTTCGGTGATCAAAGTGAAAGCACTCTAAAAGCTTGATGACCATTTATGTATTTACCCTCAAGGAAAAGGAAAACTAACGAGTACACCAGCATTTTCTAACGGGATGGACCAAAATGAAAGCGAAATAAAAGTTGGGTGACCTCAATAAAAAATTTAAAAGTTCGGTGATCATTAGTGTACTTTACCCTTAAGCTAAATAACGTCTTTTAAACTAGACATTGAAAATAATAAACAAAAATTCTTTGCTTATTTTCGATGTCACTTTCTATGCCCAACACTAAAAATATTAAATTCTAAGCCATAACCTTAAATTTTAAATCCTAAACCATAAACCCTAAAAATATACCCTACCCCTAATTCCCTCAACCTTAAACCCTAAACCATAACATTAAATCTTAACCATAAACTTAGTTTTTTTTAGTATGAGGCATAAATATGGACATTGAAAAGGGCAGAGGTTTTCTATTCGAAAATAATACACTACAGTTTGAATTCTTATTCCTCAACGTTTGAGACCATTTATATTAAATAACTTTTTTTACATGAGTTGAAAGTTGTTATATTCCCAATCTTTTACAATACAGTGAATGATCAAATTATTGGGTGAATTGTGAATCATTCCCGAACTAGCAGTAAATTACTAAACCAATACACTATAGTTATTGTACAAGTAAACTCTAAGGCAAAAGCCTCACCTATACAATGCCACTATAAATCAAAGAAAAGAAAAGCTCATGGGAGAAGATCCCATGCTGTACAAAGAGCAGTACTAAGAAAACTTCCAGACTTAATTTTTGTGCCCCCTGAGCTTCAAAGCAACAACTTCTTTTATGAACCGAATTAAATCTTCCTCTGCAACAACAATCCTCTAGAACTGTCTCCTATTTCTCTATCGCCAAACTAAAGCAATGTAGCAGTTCCAAGTCAACCTTAAAAGCAACGAAACTAATGACTAAATACATGCACATCGTCTTAGAAAAACAACATTCAAAAAATAAATGATTGCATGTCTCCAAAGCATTCGAACATAGCCTGCAAGTTCCATCAATAGACAAACCAAACAGAGAAGTCTGTCCTTAGTTGGAAGCTTATCTAAAACAGCCATCCAGGAGATAACTGAGTATGGCGAGAAATATCCCGAATGCCAAATCAGTCTTTCCCATATAAACTTGTCCCTCCTTATCATTGAAGTGGAAGATAAAATCCCTCCTAACAGCCCCTGAATGGAAGAAGCTTTAGAACATAGATGCATCAGACTCCTCCGAGTTCAACTAGTATTTTTAGCACACGAAATGTAACAACCTTTACTGCAATTCAACAATAAATTGCAGATTTTGGGATTAGAAATAAAGAAAGAGGGAGAAGGAGAAGATTATAAGAAAGAGAAGTGTTTTTGATAACTGTTGACATAACCCAATACAATCCTCTTTTTCCTCTGTATATACCCCAAACGGTTATACTAAGAACAAACTAATCTATAATTATTGCTGACTCATCTCAAGAGCTGGCATTTTGTTTTTACCCTAACTGATACATAACATTACCCTCCTCTACTGAAAGAACCTTGTCCTCAAGGTTCAATCGGGGAACTTCCCGCAATGTAACTTCATTTTTCCAAGCTTTCCTTAGTTCATTAGTGGAAAAAGCAACATGACTGGTCTTGGGTTTAACTACCAAATCGGAGAACACAGTCGGCAGCCCCACATATTCTAAAATCCTCATTTGCTTCGACTTCTTCTTCAGTATGTTAGATTCTGCTTTACCATATTCTGAGACTATTCCATGATTGGGTTCTCGGAGTTGATCTCCATCGTATTCTTGCTGGACATGCACCAAGCCATGATGTTATCCTTCAATGCTTTATCTCCATGTTGGCAGTCCAACCATACTCGCCAACAATTAAACAAGGAGAATCAATCACACGGTCAGAAACCATAACTTTCTCGATTTTGTCGTCCAAGTCATCCTTTATAACCTTGCACAGACCCTCAAACTTCTTCCTCAAAGCTTCCTTCTTTTGCTTCTCATCCTCAATCTCATCGAGTTTCAAACCTTCCTTGGTAGTTGATACAATCTTCTTTCCCTCAAATTCTTTTAGCTGTCCAACAGCATAATCATCATTAACATCAATCGTATAAAGGATCTCGTAGCCTTTTTTTTCTTCAACTTCTCAAGAAAAAGAGAGTTCCCAGCAGATTTCTTACTCTCAGCAGTGATGTAATAGTTATCACTTTGACCCTTCTTCATTCTGGTCACATAGTCCTTCAAGCTGACCATCTCATCACCACTCTTGGTGAAGTGGTAGTGGAGCAATTCAACAATTTTAGTCCTGATTGTAGAGTCCAGCATGAGGTTCTTGAAGAATGCCTCATAGAATTTGTTGTAATTCTTTATCCCCACCATAAATCTATGACCAAAATAACTCGAGGATCCAGCTTTGATCTTAACAAGGGGCAGGCGTCAACCTCCTGTCTAGATAGATGTCCAACAATCAAGACGATGTCTCGGTTACTTTCTTTGAATTCTCGAGAAATTGAACCATCCGCTTCATGAATTATGTGCCATCTAACCAGGTACTTTGCTGCATTGCTTATCAAACAATCGACATCATTAACTCCAGCATAAGATGGCATCATCCGGTTACCTTGTTCGTTAACTAGGATCTCTGCTCGGTCATGTTATCCATCACCAACCAAAGAGCAAGTGGTCTCGAGATTACTTTCACTAATGAAACCAAAAAGTACGAAAGCAACATCGAACAAATAATTCACTAACCTATTAGTACTAATATTCATAGTAACTTCAACCTCCAAGTTCCTATTGTTAGTGTTAGTGTGTTTGTATGCGTTTTATGTATTAGGTTTTGCGTTTTGTAAACATTTGTTTGTATGCGTTTTATGTGTTAGGTTTTGCGTTTTGTATCTGTTTGTCTGTTTGTTCTTAAGTCTTGAGTCTCTGATGATTGTTTGAAGTCAGTTGAGGGACGGTTTAGGAGTTAGTTAGGAATCTGTTTCTCTCAACTGATTTCATCAACTCATCCCCTTTGTATAAATATCAACCAGCCTTCTTTTGAAGGTATTACGGTTTCAATTAATAAAACACACATAGAGTACCGCCTCTCTTTCTCTAAATTCATCCTTTTCTTCGTCTCCTTCAACCTCTCTTCACCATTGTTGTAAACCTTAACCTGCTATTCGATTCTTTCTCAATTCCTCACATGGTATCAGAGCTATTTTCTCTGAGTTCAGAGTCTTGTTCCTTCCGCAGAAATGGTTGATTCGTTCTCAAACTCCAGATTCTCTGAGGTGTCAGAACGCAGCAGTTGCAGAACCAGATAGATTTGAAGAACGAACCGTAATTTTGCTCTGCTGATTATCATTTCTTCAGGAGTGAGACGGAAGAAGGTTAATCTAAAGCGAGCAGTTATGGTTAGCTCTTCTAAGATCGTTTCTTGTTCTTGCGTCAGTTTGTAGATCTCCATTCAAGAAGTTTATCTGTTTAAAGCTATAAGCATGTTTATTGTGTGATGATTTTGTGAAGCATAAACTAGTAGCTGTTGTTTGATAACTTCAGATCTGCAACTGAGTTCTGCTTTGAATTTCTAAGTTCTTTGCGAGCACTGCAATGTTATTCTGATTGCCTCAGTTTTCGTCTGTTGCTTCCTTGCTTTTGGTGTTTGTCATGTGTTTGTTGAAATGTCTGAGAGAAGGTGTAGTGTGTGTTTCGAAGTGTATCTGTGCTGGTTACTGCGCGTGTTTTTTTTATGGCTGTTAGGTGTTTGTGAAAATATCTAAGAGAAGGTGTAGTGTGTGTTTCGAAGTGTGTCTGTGTGTTTGGTTCTTGTTATTAAGCAGTCATGACTGAAGGTGTTACTAGTGATGGTGTGAATGGTGTTCCTGTGGGAAACACGACTGGAAACACAAATCAAAACACAAATTCAAGTCAAAATAATGCTGCTAATAATGCTACTGTTTTGCCTACAAACACAAACTCGTCTAGTTCAGATATGATGTTTGGTCAGTCTGCAATGTCACCTGTTCAACAGTTTCCTAAGCATGATACAATTAAGATGTCTGAAAGTACTTATGTTCTTTGGAAGCATCAAGTTTCTCTCATAATAGATGGTTATGGTCTGATGAAATATATTACTGAAGGTGTTGAGATTCCTGCTCAGTTTGTTAGGAGTGAAACAGGACAAGTTTTTGAGAATCCTAGTTATCTAGCCTATCGTCAACAAGATAAGCTTTTAGCTTCTTGGCTGTTATCTACAGTCACTACTAATGTTCTTCCTCACCTGATTGGATTGAATACTTCACGAGCCATTTGGAATACTGCAGCTCGTATGTATGGTGCTAGAACTAGTGCTAAAGTCTCAGCTCTAAGGCATAGTTTACACTCACAAAAGAAAGGTGCTATGTCTGTCAGTGAATACTTAGCAAAGATCAAGCTTTTATGTGATACTCTGAATTTCTCAGGAAGTATTGTTACAGAGGTAGAGCATGTTAGTATAATAATTACTGGTCTCTCAGCAGAATTTGAGTCAGTTTTAGCCATAGCTTCTAAAGAAACTTTGTCGTTAGAAACTCTTACTGATATGTTGTTTGATTGTGAGGCTCGTCAGAAAATGTTTCTTGTTGATACTCTTCCCATGGTTGCTAATACGGTAACTCAGCAAAGTTTGCCTAGAGCCGAGCTGTGGTTAGTGAGACTGATGTTCAAGAAAAACAATATTCAGTACAGCCTTACAACAAGTCAGGTCGTGGTGGCAATTTTAATACTGGTGGCAGTTTTCATAATAGTGGTGGTTCTAATAATGGTGGCAATTTTAATCGTGGTCGTGGTCGTGGCAGATTCAATTTTAATAACAGACCACAATGTCAGCTTTGTGGTCGTGTTGGCCATGTTGTTCAGAAGTGCTGGTATCGATTTGATCATGACTATCAATGTCAATATGAGGAAGCTGAGGTGAGTCAAGGTTCAGGGAGTCAAAGGTCTGGTTCTAGCAGTTTCTCTCAAGCCTTGTATCATACACCTGGTGTGCAGACCATAGGAGTCACTACTACCAGTCCTCCTACACCACAAGTCTATTCTCACTCTCTTGGTGTGCACAATGTAGGGGTCTCCACTGCTAATCCTAGTGCACAAGTGTTTCCTTCTTCTTATGGTGGTTATTCTTCCTCTGTTCATATGGTAGCACCTACAGCTGGTGTTCAAGGTGTTTCCATACTTCACTGCTGCCCCTGGAAGGTCTTTACCGTTTTCCTCTCACAGTGGTTCTACTTCTTCTCCTGGGAGTGGTTTCTCTGGTACTGCAAACTCAACCTCTGGCAATATGATCTGTCATATGCCATCATCAGTTCCTCCACAAATGTCTCCAACACCTATCTCATTCTTTGCTGCTCCACCTGCTGGTTTTGGGCATACTTCGAGTTCTTCAGGGGATACTTCCTGGTACCCTGATTCAGGGGCCAGCCATCATGTTACTAATGACAGCAGTAATCTTCAGTCTTCTGAAAACTACAAAGGTATTAATTCTCTTCTAATGGGTAATGGTGATGGAGTTCCAATAACCAAGGTTGGGTCAGGTTATTTATCCACTTGTTCTAAGCCCTTAGTTTTACAAAATATTTTACATGTTCCTGCTGTTAAGAAAAATCTTCTCTCAGTTTCACAATTGGCTAAAGATAATGATGTGTTTTTTGAGTTTAGTACTAATGGATGTGTTGTGAAGGATGCTCAGACTCAAGCTATAATTCTGGAGGGGGAGCTCACTCATGAGGGCTTGTACAGGCTTATGTACTCTGGTCAGAATGCTCATGCTAGCTGTCAGGCAGAAGTGAATGCTGTTGTGAATGCTGATTCTGGTTTGGTCCCTTTCTCCTCAGATTCTGTTCTATGTTTGTGGCATAGACGTTTAGGGCACCCTTCAAATAATGTTCTCAAGTATGTACTTTCTTTCTGTCATGTTTCTACTACTGCAAATAAAATGTCAAGTGTATGTGTTGCTTGTCAGCAAGGGAAAGCTCATAAGCTACCCTTTCAGAGGTCATTGACTCAATACAAAAATCCTTTTCAATTGGTTGTTTCTGATGTGTGGGGTCCGGCCCCTATGCTTTCTGATGGCTATGCATATTATGTTTCATTTGTTGATATGTTTACTCGGCATACATGGGTTTATTTACTCAAGAAAAAGTCTGATGTTATGCAATGTTTTTTGAATTTTTCGAAGTTGGTTGAAATTCAATTTGGGATGAAAATAAAAGCTTTTCAAACAGATGGGGGAGGTGAGTATAAGGTTCTTTCAAATTGGTTAATTACAAATGGTATTCAGCATCGTATTTCATGTCCTAGAACTTCTGAACAAAATGGGACAGCTGAACGTAAACACAGGCATATAGTTGAAACTGGGTTAACTCTTCTTGCCCAAGCTTCACTTCCTTTAAAGTTCTGGAGTCATGCCTTCACTACTGCAGTTTTTCTGATAAATAGGTTACCAACAGAGGTCTTGGGTGGCAAATCACCTTATGAGGTTTTGTTTAAACGATCTCCTGATTATCTTTACATGAAGGTGTTTGGTTGTGCTTGTTATCCGTGTCTCAGGTATTCTAATAGACATAAGCTGGATTATAGATCAAAACAATGTATTTTTCTTGGTTATAGCTCCTTGCATAAAGGTTACAAATGTCTTGCTGAAGATGGAAGGATTTTTATTTCTAGGCATGTAGTGTTTGATGAGAGTGTTTTCCCTCACAAATCTCAGTTAAATTCTGAATGTACAGATTCTAGTCTTCATGTTTCTACTTGTTTACCTGTTATAGATACTACTAGTATTAGAACAACATCAAATGTGATGCCTGCTTGTGAGAGTTTCAGATGTGCATCTGAAAATGGTTCTCTTGTATGTGCTTCAGTAAGAGATCTCACAACCACTTCTCCTGATCGTTTAGTGAATCTGGATGACTGTCTCAACAATGTTGCTCCTGTAGAACAAGCTGGTTCTTCAAGATGTGGTCAACGGGTCAGAACGGTCTCTGATGAAGGTACTGAAGGTACTGCTTCTTCAGTAGGTACTGCTTCTGAAGGTACAACTTCTTCTCCTCTACTTGATGCAAATTGTCTGCCTGTTACTGATAATCTTGTGCAAGAAGAGGTAGGTTGTAGAATTACTGAAAATTTTGTGAATGATGCTGATGTTCATGAGTATGAGGATGCTGAGTATGAAACTGAAAATGACCTTCTGCTAGAACTTTCTGATAATGTTAATGTCATTCTTCCTGAACATACTTCAGTTCCTGCTGTGTTTAATGATGAACAGTGTTTTACTACTGATAATGGGTCTGGTTTGGTTTCTGAAGTTAGAAATATAGCTGACGGTGCTCATGTTGATTCTAGTGTAAATCCTTCAGGTGGTACTGCCTTAAGCAGTGCTACTAACATTGGTTCTCATCATATGATAACTAGAAGTAAGAATGGAATTAGAAAACCCAAGATTTATCAAGTACATGCTGATATTTCCCCTTGTAATATCATAGAACCCAAGAATATAGTTGAAGCCATGAAAGAACCTTGTTGGAAAGAAGCAGCTCAAGCTGAGTATAATGCATTAATACAGGACAATACCTGGGAACTTACTATTTTACCACCAAACAGAAGACCTGTCAGTTGTAAGTGGATATTTAAAGTTAAACGTAATGCTGATGGGACAGTTTCAAGGTATAAAGCACGTCTTGTTGCAAAGGGGTATTCTCAGGAAGCAGGAATTGACTTTCATGAGGTTTTTAGCCAATTGGTGAAGCCTGCTACAGTGAGAATTATTCTTTCTCTTGCTGTGATGAAAGGTTGGAAATTAAGTCAAGTGGATGTTAATAATGCTTTCTTGCATGGTGACCTAACAGAAGAGGTATATATGCTTCAGCCTCCAGGCTATGAAAAGGTAAGTGATACACATCAACCATTGGTATGTAAATTGAATAAAGCTTTGTACGGGCTCAAACAAGCCCCTAGGGCTTGGTTTGAGAAACTGAGAGCTTATCTAGTCTCGGAAGGGTTTGTTTCCTCCAAATCTGATGCATCTCTGTTCATTAGAAAGACTGAAAATAGTGTGGTGTATCTTCTTGTATATGTAGATGATATAATACTCACTGGAAATGATGATAGTGAGGTGAAACAGGTTATTGTTAAGCTGAATAAGATGTTTTCTCTAAAAGATCTTGGCAGGTTGAATTTTTTCTTGGGGATTGAGGTTTGTTATCTTTCAAATGGATTGATTTTAAGCCAACGGAAGTACATTATGGATCTTTTAATTCGATGTGGTCTGGATAAATCCAAAGACCTACCAACACCTATGGTGTCTAGTTGTAAGCTATCTGCTAATAGTGGTACACCAATCTCTAATGTTCAAGAGTATAGAAGTCTTGTTGGGGCTCTTCAATATATAGTAATCACACGTCCTGACATTGCTTATGCTGTAAATCGAGTGTGTCAGTTCATGCATGCTCCTTTGGATAGTCATTTGCAGGCGGTTAAACGGATTTTACGTTATCTTCAAGGGACACTTGATTATGGTCTTTGCTTTCTCAAGCACTCTCGATTGTCAGTTGTGGGTTTTGCAGATGCTGACTGGGGATCTGATACAGACGATCGAAGGTCAACGACTGGCTATTTTATATACTTTGCTGGGAATCCTGTATCTTGGTACTCTCGTAAGCAACAAGTAGTGTCTCGATCCACTGCAGAACAGAGTACAGAAGTGTAGCATGTGCTACTGCAGAAGTCACCTGGATTGAAGCTCTTCTTAGTGAGCTATGTGTCACAACTGCAGGCAAATCTGTCATTTGGTGTGACAACTCTAGTGCTGTGGCAGTTTCAGCGAACCCTGTTATGCACTCAAAGTTCAAGCATGTCGAATTAGATTTGTATTTTGTAAGAGAAAAGGTAGCTGCAGGGAAGCTTCAAGTGAATGAAGTGCCCTCGTATGAACAAGTGGCTGATGTAATGACTAAGCCCCTGTCTGCTCCTATGTTTCAGAAGCATCGAGAAAAGCTGGCAGTTGTTCCTCTTACTGCAGAGTAAGTCTGTTGTGTTGACGGGTATTTCAAGGTATGTTTAGTAGGGTGAATATTAGGGAAACATGAAGCTGGTTGCTGAAAGCAGTTCAGTTTGTTGAAGTAGCAGAGGTTGTAGAAGAAAAATGTTTTTTGAAGAAGTTTTCAAGGATAGTATTAGTAGGGTGAATGTTAGTGTTAGTGTGTTTGTATGCGTTTTATGTATTAGGTTTTGCGTTTTGTAAACATTTGTTTGTATGCGTTTTATGTGTTAGGTTTTGCGTTTTGTATCTGTTTGTCTGTTTGTTCTTAAGTCTTGAGTCTCTGATGATTGTTTGAAGTCAGTTGAGGGACGGTTTAGGAGTTAGTTAGGAATCTGTTTCTCTCAACTGATTTCATCAACTCATCCCCTTTGTATAAATATCAATCGGCCTTCTTTTGAAGGTATTACAGTTTCAATTAATAAAACACACAGAGAGTACCGCCTCTCTTTCTCTAAATTCATCCTTTTCTTCGTCTCCTTCAACCTCTCTTCACCATTGTTGTAAACCTTAACCTGCTATTCGATTCTTTCTCAATTCCTCACACCTATCGCACTTCACCATTCTCTCCAGCACAATTCTCGGTTCAGTGAAGTCTTTGTTATTAGTCATCACAACAATATAAGGTGTTGCAAAGGCACAGCTGTGTGCTTTAGATGTTTTGAGATGAATTACTCCATTGACCAATATTGAATCGATGCAGTCTCTATATGCTTTAAGCTCCAACAGCTCATGACCATAATCATTTTCCTTGGTGCTTAGATTAGCAAATGCGTGAAATATATATCCAACCTGTAAAGATTTGTTTCTTACTTTCTAATTAGAGAAGAATGATGGAGATAATACTCAATTCCATTCATCAAAGTCATTCTTACAATGTGAGCCCTGCAACGTATATATAGGAGTATGCTAGGTTTAAACATATTGTTTAGGGTTTGTTATTTCCAGCTCACACATGATGTTAGGCTCAACAACCTTTTCCCACTCTTACTCAGCGTCTCTCGATTCCTCTATTGTTAACATTTCCCTTGCTTCCTCAGATCTTCAAGATTTCGATCACATAGTTGATGGCGGTAGGATTCAAAGGCTTGAATGGATATAGGTTTGGTGAAGATGTCAGCAAATTGAGCAGTAGCAGGGACATAATTGACTTGCAATTGTTGAGAGAGAACTTTTTCACGAACAAAGAAAAGATCCAATTCAACGTGTTTTGTCTTTGCATGCATGACAGGATTGGCCCCCATGGCCACGACACTTGTATTGTCATTCCAGATGACTGGAACGCTAGGTAAAGAGACATACATGACTCTAAGTATTTCTTGAAACCATAAGTTAGCTGGTACAGCATCGACAAGACTTCAAAATTCAACTTCAGCTGTTGAACATGATACAGAGCGTTATTTGCGAGAGCTCCAAGACAGTAGGTGTTCTCCGAGAAAAGTGCAGTACCCGGAGATGGAACGTCGATCATCTGGATCATTCCCCCAGTCTACATCAGCAAAAGAGTTTAGGGCAATACTAAGGTTCTGCTGTGGTGTGAACCAAAGACCTAATTCCAAGGATCCTTTTAGATATCAAAGGATGCATTTAACTGCTATCCAATGTTGATCAGTAGGGTGGTGCATGAATTGAGCCACCTTATTGACAGAGAAAGCTATGTCGAGATGAGTATGGCAGGCATATTATAGAGAACCAACAATGTTGCGATATAATTGAGGATCTTCAAGGGGAATGTCATCATCTTTCAGAAGCTTGGATGTAGCCACCATGGGAGTTGGAACTACACTTGCATCTCGCATGTCTGTCTTAACAAACAACTCAGTAATGTATTTCTTTTGAGATAGGAATAAGCCTCATTGAATATGGATAACCTCAATTCCTAGAAAGAAATTTAATTGTCCTAGGTCCTTGAGAGAGAACTGAGTGTCTAAATGCTTAATGACACTAGAAATATGTGAAGAAGATGATCATGTAACAAGTATATCATCCACGTATACTATGATATAGGTGATGATATCATCCTTGTGATGAACAAATAAAGACGCATTAGCATTGGAGGATCGAAAGCCCATCGTTTCAAGAGAGGATCGAATCTTGGTGAACCAGTTACGAGGTGCTTGTCTGAGTCCATACAGAGCTCGTTTGTGTTTGCAAACAAGTTTCGATCCAGTGGATACCTGTTTAACAAAGCCATCGAGCTGAAGCATGTAGACATCTTCTGTAAGATCCCCTTTTAAGAATGCATTACTCACATCAACCTCGTGAATATGCCAGCCATGAGTAGTTGCCAAAGATAAAACAAGATTAACTGTAAAGGATTTTACAACTGGGCTGAAAGTGTAACCCCCTTAGCCCGACCTAGACGCTTGACCCGAACTACGAAGATTACACGGGGAAAACCAAAGTCAACCCGAAAGTCAACCTTGATTAACGAACTTTTTTTCCTTTTTATCTTTTCTAGATGCACATTAAGCGTATGTGTTACACAAGAGTCATATGAGAGAAAGGCACAACGATCGGAAGTCAATTAGGGACTCAAATGCAATAATTACACTTTTAGGGACCAAAATGTAAATTCTGAAAAACATAAGGACTTTGCAGATTTTAAGTTTACTGATATGTAATTAATCACTTTTCATACATCTCTGCCAAAAATCAACTTAAAAAAACATTCCAAACTCAAGCAATTGCACCCACAACATACAGGACTAAAATGTAAAACATGAGAACTTGAAGCAATTCAAATGCACAGTCTAACGGTCATACGTTCCAGAACGCTGACCTTCGTATCGAAACAGTGTTGACCATTTCGGTACTCGGGTGCGTTCCGAGACCAGTATCGGAACAGGCCCCTCCAGTAGCCAAAGTGTTCCGAAACACCTTCACCCGTTCTGAAAACACTATGGCCATTTTGGGCCCCTGTTTCGAAACAGATAAGGGTGTTTCGATACACCCTACCCTGCAACAGAAGAAAATTCTGGTTTTTCACATTTTAACACCATCAATCATGCTCCAAGTTATTCCATAACATACCAGCAACTTGTTTAGACATTAGAGAACATAATTGAGAAGCTTAAGCTAAAGCATAGCATCAAACACATAAACATTCAAACTATATGTCTGCTTCCTAACCACAAACCAAATATAGAACTCAAACCTCCAACCAAACCATTTAGGACCATTTACAAACTACAAAACCATAACAAACTTACTACAAACATAGGGAGTTCAAAACACATCTCCCAAATACAACCTTGAAACTCCATTGCCAAATACCAATACTAAAGTGTGTAAAACATCACCATACATATGCTTTAAACTTCCTTGGATGTTCTTAACCTTCTTGCTGCCCAAAACACTTCAATTATCTGCATTATCGATAAAAGAGAGGGTAGCCATGTTTGCTTAGTGAGGCATGCTCTAAAGAAAACCAACACAATAATGCATTATTCAAAACAGTTCTTCTTGCTACCTCCTCAGAACTACAGTCAGTTGCCATTACACCAATCAGACATTTGTTTAGATTCCATAACGCTTCGTCTTCAACATGACCTTGAATTTTTCTGTAGTTACCTCCAAGAAAGTCTCTTTTAGCAGAGAATATTGTTGCTCCTCTAGAAGTTTAACCAGATCATCATCCTTTACGTCAAGGAGAAAACAACGACAACCCATACGTTTAACTTCAAAACCACCAAACCCTCAGTTGTTAAGTCTTCTTGCTACCTACTCAGAACTACAGTCAGTTGCCATTACACCAATCAGACATTTGTTCAGATTCCATAACGCTTCGTCTTCAACATGACCTTGAATTTTTCTGTAGTTACCTCCAAGAAAGTCTCTTTTAGCAGAGAATACTACTGCTCCTCTAGAAGTTTAACCAGATTATCATCCTTTACATCAAGGAGAAAACAACGACAGCCTATACGTTTAACTTCAAAACCACCAAACCCCCAATTATTAAGTCTTCTTGCTACCTCCTCAGAACTACAGTCAGTTGCCATTACACCAATCAGACATTTGTTCAGATTCCATAACGCTTCGTCTTCAACATGAATTTGAATTTTTCTGTAGTTACCTCCAAGAAAGTCTCTTTTAGCAGAGAATACTGCTGCTCTTCTAAAAGTTTAACCAGATCATCATCCTTTACGTCAAGGAGAAAACAACGACAACCCATACGTTTAACTTCAAAACCACCAAACCCCCAGTTGTTAAGTCTTTTTGCTACCTCCTCAGAACTACAGTCAGTTGCCATTACACCAATCAGACATTTGTTCAGATTCCATAACGCTTCGTCTTCAACATGACCTTGAATTTTTTTGTAGTTACCTCCAAGAAAGTCTCTTTTAGCAGAGAATATTGTTGCTCCTCTAGAAGTTTAACCAGATTATCATCCTTTACGTCAAGGAGAAAACAACGACAGCCCATACGTTTAACTTCAAAACCACCAAACCCCCAATTGTTAAGTCTTATTGCTACCTCCTCAGAACTACAGTCAGTTGCCATTACACCAATCAGACATTTGTTCAGATTCCATAATGCTTCGTCTTCAACATGACCTTGAATTTTTCTATAGTTACCTCCAAGAAAGTCTCTTTTAGCAGAGAATACTGCAGATCCTCTAGAAGTTTAACCAGATCATCATCCTTTACGTCAAGGAGAAAACAACGACATCCCATACGTTTAACTTCAAAACCACCAAACCCCCAGTTGTTAAGTCTTCTTGCTACCTCCTCAGAACTACAGTCAGTTGCCGTTACACCAATCAGACATTTGTTCAGATTCCATAACGCTTCGTCTTCAACATGACCTTGAATTTTTCTGTAGTTACCTCCATCGGGTCTTCTCATATTTGCTCCTTGATCGTTCAATTCCTCCTTAGCTCTTATAGACACCGACAGATTTTTTGACGCAGAGTTTCCCTCCAAAGGCTTGTCCAACGAGACCTGATTCCCGGATGATGATTAATGCAGCTGGTTTTTAACTTTTGATTTCTCCCAATATGAAGATCGGCCGTTGTATTTTGCGTAGTTCACTGATAATCTGAATCCATATAATCTGAATCCATTTAGTCTCTTAATGGCCCTATCTGCTTCCCTTCTGTTTGAAAATCTCACAAAACCAAATCTCTTCCCTGCTTTACTCACCTTATTTGCGATAAAAGAATCGACTAAATCTCCATGTCTACAAAACGTTTGCCGTAGACCGCTCCAGTGAAGTTTCAACCGTAGGTTGTGCACAAACAGTGTGACTATTTCTCTCCTCTCCATTTCATATATGTACGTATGAAATAGCTGAATATATATATACCTTTTGAAAATGCCTACGGGATTCTCATGAAAAACAAAATAAAAATAACAGTCTATTCAAAATGTATAAGTGATCTTATGGGTGCAGATTCAATTTTTTTTGTCAAGATTCGTGACACAATATCTAGTTATCTTTAATGTTATATACTTTTATTATTGTTTTTTTCAATATTATTATTGTTTTTTAAAAAGCAATACCATGTGTAATTAAGACCAACAACTGAAGAAGATAAACATTTATTTGAAACCTCAATCCTTATTAGATATGAAAAACTCAGTACATAAATGACTTAGTTTTCGGTGGAGAGGAAGAAAGCTTTTTGGGCAATTCAGACATTGAGTTCACCCCAAATATCTTGCCCGAACAATCGAATTTTCCTTTTAATTTGGACTTTAAACTTCTTCATGGGCGACTCGCCATCTTCACGTGGTGTCTGTATGAAAGTGACTTGGTCGTTTGCTTGAAGTTGTTTCTCCATAGAAAACTGGGGCCAACTGATGGACATATAATCGCCCAACTCAGGGTGGGCATGGAATCTGACCAGAAATCTCCACTCTTTCTCAAACCTGTCCTGGACTTCCATGAAGGACAGTACCTCTGGTTGAAACTCGAAAAATGCTGCCACCGCAACGAAAGGGAACAATATCATGCGGTACTGCACTTCGCCTTGGGTCAGTCGCTTTGTGAACCTGTCCACGGCTTGCTCTTGGTTCCCCCCGGCTTGCCCTTGGTTTTCCATGTCTCAACAACGGTTGTAAATCTTGAAATGTTATAAACTGCAGATTGATGTTGTGAGACCAGCACTCATACGAAAGACGTTTATATATTTGACGAAGAAACATGTCTTTTTTAACATGTACCATTTGGATAAACCGGCATGCAATCCTTCATCAATCGTCCCACTCGACTATTGAACAAACACTTCTTTTCGTCACCATTCTTTGAAACTAAACGTTGAATCTACTAAATTCCGACTAAGTTTTATTTGTATTGATGGCTGCACGATCATGCATGGCCGATAGTAGTCCACATTTGTTCAGTAGCAGTTGAAGTTTCGATGAGATTTCTTCAGCAACAGTTGTTATATTCCAAATATTTATACTGCAGTTAATGGTCAATGTAATACCCGTATTTTGTCCGGGTCCCATATATAAATATATACACTATATATCTCTATAAATAAAACCAAATAATAATAAATAGTGAACCCAATAATAAAAGTCCAATAAAATAGTGTCCATTTCACATTCCAAGACCAAAAGCTCATTTTAAATACAAAGCCCAATTTATAAAGACCCAAGCTCTCTTTGATAGCCTTTCCCGCTCATTTTGCTCAAACAAACACACATTCAATCTAAAAATGATTTTCCTGCTCAAAACTAGTCCACATGGCGGCGTCTCATTCGTCCAATCAAATATCACGCGGATTGTGTTTCTTCTCCCATGATCTAGAGCCAGCTGGCATACGTTGACGCCATCATGACGTCAGCAAGTCAGACTCCTATAAAAAGAGAGAAAGTTAGAGCAATTAATGAGATTATTAAAAAACAATGATAATAATAATTAATAATAAAGTAGAGATAGAGGATTGATTACTGTAAAGTGTCCACAAGTTCTATATTTCATACACATTCCATCTCATATTATTGTTGTTTTTAGTACATTTTAGGCATAATTAGGACCATGCATTGCATTTTACAGTATATCTTTACTTTGCCATGTTTTTCTAGTTTATCTTTTATTTGGTAATGAAAAGATATTGTTTAAGCGTAGTTTTAGTTTCAGGTACTAGAGGCTGACAGAGGGAAAGAGGAGCCGAGGATGTGATGCTGAGGCAGCAAACCAAGGAGTTGTACTGATACAGTTCCAGACAGAGACAACAGCTGCCGAGTATCTACCGTCGCCCACCTTGTTGCCCAAGACAATAGACTATGGAGTTGGAGAACCGGAGTGCGATCTATAGAGCAGAAAATCCTAATTCTATCGATGTTGTCCACTCAATTTTTTGACGTCTGTAGCAGCGGGCAGAGCCGCCGAGGGAGAATCTTGAGATTAATTGCGAAGCAAGGCAACGTGATAAAGCCCACATTCAACCTGTCAAGCTTACTTCTTTACTTGTGGGGCAAGTATATTCTTGTCTATAGTAAATGGGTCGATGAAAATTCTAGCTTTATATGTATCAACGTTTATACCCCATTTACAAAACCGGACAAGCAAATGTTGTGGAGTGAAATTGAGGCTCTCAGGCGTAATTGGCGGAGATTTCAACGCAATTAGAAGCAGAAAGGAAAGATGTGGGGTTGGCATCCGATATCCGGGAATCGAAGAATTCAACAATTTCATTAATAATTGTAAGCTCAGTGAGATCCCTCTCATTAGTAGGAGGATAGGTCCTGGAAACAAAAGAAGCAAACATGTTTTTGGTGGAAGAAGACTGGTATATTAAAAACAAAGAGGCCCTCATCCTCCTTGCACCTAGACTGCACAGACTTGCTTCTAGAAAGGGTGTTGTGATTGCTTCTATTACTTCATATAGCTTCGATGATCTTAATTGGATAACTATGTTTTATAAGCCTCTACTGGAAAGAGAAGAAAGCTTACTGGCAGTGTTAAAAGACGATGTAAAATGAGAGTGCATTAAGAAAGAATGCCAATGCAGAATAATTTGGGTGCGCGCCAAAGCAGGCTTCTTTTCTGTTAGCAAACTCACGGAACTTCTGATTAGCACAAACATTGAAGATCCTTCTTTTGACTTCGATAAAATCTGGAAAATGAAGGTGCTACCAAAAGTTCGAAGCTTCTTGTGGTTCTTGAAAATCCAAAGAGTTCCAACTAAAGACTTCCTTAGAGCAAGAGGTGTTAAACTAGTTGAAGATGGAGCCGTATGCCCTTGGTGTGAATCGTGTATTGAACTATAAATCACTTGTTGCTGGAATGTAGATTTGCAATGTGTTACTGGCGAAATTTTTGCAGTTGGTGGTCGATACTGTTGAATAAACTTTAAATGTTGCTTTTAGTGAGTCTTAAATTTAGAAGTTATGTGGAAAATAAAAGGTCAAGAGTCTTAGTAGATGAAAGGCCAAAGGGTGATATAGGAGTTAGTGGTCTTTATGGTTTTTAATAGAATTTATTGTGTTTAAGTTTTTAACATAACAAGTGCCTAGTGTCTATATAAAGGCCTTGTTGATTTCATTTGAGATGTGTGGAATGAGTAGAAAAGATATAAAAGAGTAAAATAGTTATCCTAGTTATTTTGATTTAAGTTCTTCAAATTGGTATCAGAGCCAATGGCGAATGTAACGGGTCAAGTGCCGCTACCACGACTAACGAAGACGAACTACGGAAACTGGAGCATTCAAATGAAAGCTCTTCTCGGATCTCAAGATGCGTGGGAGGTGGTCTAAGAAGGTTTCGAAGAACCAACAACTACCACGGGATATACAGCGGCTCAAACCAAGGCGTTGAAAGAGGCGCGATCGAAGGATAATGCGGCACTATACATGTTGTTCCGAGCCGTTGATGAGTCGGGCTTTGAGAAGATTGCCGGTGCAACTACTTCAAAAGAAGCGTGGGACATTTTAGAAAAAGTGTTCAAAGGAGTCGATCGAGTCAAGCAAGTGCGTCTCCAAACTCTTCGTTGCGAGTTGGAGGGCATGAAGATGAAAGAGTCAGAAAGTGTATCCGACTACATCACGCGTGTACAAGCCGTGGTGAACCAACTCAATCGTAATGGTGAAACATTAACCAATGCGCGAGTTGTGGAGAAGATTTTGAGATCATTAACCGACAATTTTGAGAATGTTGTGTGCGCAATAGAAGAGTCAAAGGACCTTGCGACGCTCACAGTCGACGAGCTCGCCGGTTCTCTTGAGGCACATGAACAACGTAAGAAGAAAAAGAAAGAGAAGACACTCGAGCAAGCACTTCAAACCAAGGCATCAATCAAAGATGAAAAGGTACTCTATTTTCAAAATTTTCGAGGTAGAGGGCGTGGTCGTGGAGGTCGTGGAAATGGTCGCGGTGGTCAAGGCGTTAGTCATGAAGGATTCTATAATGAGAAGGGACAGTCGAGCCAACCAAATTGGCGTGGAAGAGGACGCGGTCGAGGAAGAGGCGGCCGATCAAACTATTCCAACATCGAGTGCTACAAGTGTTACAGGTATGGTCACTATGCGAAGGATTGCAATTCCGAAAAATGTTATAATTGTGGTAAAGTGGGGCATTTTGCAAAAGATTGTCGAGTCGATAAAAAGGTGGAAGAAACAACCAACCTAGCCATGGAAGACGAAGCGAATGAAGGCTTTCTCTTGATGGCTCAAAATGAAGTCAACGACAACAATGACACTCTGTGGTACCTCGACTCGGGCGCAAGCAACCATATGTGCGGTCACGAGCACCTATTCAAAGAGATGCAAAAGATTGAAGATGGCTATGTGTCGTTTGGGGATGCATCAAAGTGGAGGTCAAAGGCCGAGGTACAATTTGTTACTTACAAAAGGATGGCTTGATAGGGTCAATCCAAGATGTTTATTATGTACCAGATCTCAAGACCAATATTTTAAGTATGGGGCAACTCACAGAGAAAGGTTACTCGATACTTTTGAAAGACCGGGTACTACACTTGAAGAACAAGCAAAGGCGTCTAGTTGCTCGAGTCGAGATGGGTAGAAATCGGATGTACAAACTGAATTTGAGAAGCTTGCGAGAAAAATGTTTGCGAGTCGACGTAGAAGACAAGGCATCGTTGTGGCATCTCCGCTTTGGTCACCTATATCATGGTGGTCTAAAAGAGTTAGCAAAGAAGAACATGGTGCACGGGCTGCCGGACATGGATTATGAGGGCAAATTTTGTGAAGCATGTGTGCTTAGCAATCAAACGAGAATCTCGTTTCAAAAGAAGGCAGAATATCGAGCTAAACATCCTCTCGAGTTGATTCATACCGACATATGTGGACCAATCACCCCCGAATCTTTCAGCGGTAAAAGGTATTTCATTTCCTTTATCGATGATTTCTCACGAAAAACTTGGGTTTATTTTCTGAAAGAAAAATCTGAGGCATTTGAGGCGTTCAAAAAGTTCAAAGTGATGGTGGAGAAGGCAACATGTAGACACATCAAAGTCGTTCGATCCGATAGAGGTGGCGAGTATACTTCGACGGCTTTCATGGAGTATTGTGAGACGCAAGGCATAAGGAGATTTCTAACCGCACCGTACTCTCCTCAACAAAACGGTGTGGCCGAGAGGAAGAACCGGACCATTCTAGACATGGTACGATCAATGCTCAAAAGCAAGAAAATGCTGAAGCAATTCTGGGAAGAAGCTGTGCAATGTGCAGTCTATGTGCAAAATCGATGTCCACATGTGAAGTTAGATGATCAAACACCACAAGAGGCATGGAGCGGACAAAAGCCGATAGTTTCCCATCTCAAAGTGTTCGGTAGTGTTGCTTATGCACACGTACCAGATCAACGAAGAACGAAGCTCAAAGACAAAAGCAAAAGGTATATTTTTATTGGGTATGATGAGAAGACAAAAGGGTACAAGCTACTCGATCCAATAAGAAAGAAGGTGACAGTGAGTCGTGATGTGCGAGTAAACGAAGCAAGCGAGTGGGACTGGAACAATTCGACAGAGGTTATTATCGAAGTTGGAGAATCATCAGTTGCTGCACCAACAAGCATACCAACAAACTTTGAAACTACCGATGATGAAGATGAACCACGACAACCGAAAATGCGAAGTTTGCAAGAATTGTATGATTCGACAAATGAGGTACACCTTGTATGTCTTTTGGCAGATGATGAAAATATCAGCTTTGAAGAGGCTTTGCGAGATAAGAAGTGGCAAACTGCCATGAATGAGGAGATTAAGGCGATTGACCGCAACAACACATGGGAGCTAACAGAATTACCGAAAGGAAGTCAACCTATTGGTGTGAAGTGGGTGTTCAAGAAAAAGATGAATGCTCAAGGCGAGATAGAACGATACAAGGCGCGACTTATTGCAAAGGGATACAAGCAAAAGGCAGGTATTGACTATGACGAGGTGTTTGCTCCCGTTGCAAGAATGGAGACAATCCGATTACTCATTTCACAAGCTGCTCAATTCAAATGGCCGATATTTCAAATGGATGTGAAGTCAGCATTCTTAAATGGTGTGCTTGAAGAAGATGTCTAAATCGAACAACCACCCGGGTATATGAAAGTCGGAGAAGAGAAGAAGGTGTTAAAATTGAAGAAGGCGCTTTATGGGTTGAAGCAAGCACCGCGGGCATGGAATACACGCATCGATACATATTTCAAGGAGAACGGGTTCAAGCAATGTCCCTACGAGCATGCCCTTTACGTAAAGAAGAATGAAGGTAACATGTTATTTGTTGCTCTTTATGTCGATGACCTCATTTTTATGGGTAACAATGATGAGATGATAGAAGAGTTTAAGGGCACAATGACACATGAATTTGAAATGACAGATTTGGGTTTGATGAAGTTCTTTCTTGGTTTGGAGGTTAGACAAGTAGAGACATGTATTTTTTTTATCACAAGAGACATATGCAAAAGAAATTTTAAAGAAGTACAAGATGGCAAATTGCAATCCGATATCAACACCAATGGAACCAGGTGCAAAACTCTCGAAGTTCGATGGAGGAGAACGTGTCGATGCGAGTAGATACCGAAGTTTGGTTGGAAGCCTTCGCTATCTCACATGCACAAGGCCAAATCTTTCATTAAGTGTCGGCATTGTAAGTCGGTTCATGGAGGAGCCGGTTCATTCACATTGGAAGGCGATGAAGCGAATCCTACGGTACATCCAAGGAACGATGACACTCGGGTTGTTCTACTCGAAAGTAGAAGATTACAAATTGGTTGGGTACTCCGACAACGATTGGTGCGGAGACATACACGATCGAAAAAGCACATCGGGATATGTGTTCTTTATGGGAGATACTGCATTTACATGGCTTTCAAAGAAGCAACCGATCGTGACGCTCTCAACATGTGAAGCTGAATATGTGGCAGCATCTTGGTGTGTATGTCATGCGATATGGCTTAGAAATTTGTTGAGCAAGATGGAGCTAAAGCAACTAGGTGCAACCGTGATTCAAGTTGACAACAAATCAGCAATTGAGTTGGCAAAGAACCCGGTGAACCATGAAAGAAGCAAACACATCGACGTTCGTTTTCACTTTATCCGAGATCATGTGAAGGAAGGAAATGTGGAATTGGTGCATGTGGCGAGTCGAGATCAAGTTGCGGATATCTTCACAAAACCGCTACCGAAAGTACTTCTCGACAAATGCAAGAAGATGATTGGCATGATGGATGGTAGAAGCATTTAAGTTTATGGGGGAGTTTTGTTGAATAAACTTTAAATGTTACTTTTAGTGAGTCTTAAATTTAGAAGTTATGTGGAAAATAAAAGGTCAAGAGTCTTAGTAGATGAAAGGCCAAAGGATGATATAGGAGTTAGTGGTCTTTATGGTTTTTAATAGAATTTATTGTGTTTAAGTTTTTTAACATAACAAGTGCCTAATGTCTATATAAAGGCCTTGTTGATTTCATTTGAGATGTGTGGAATGAGTAGAAAAGATATAAAAGAGTAAAATATTTATCCTGGTTATTTTGATTTAAGTTCTTCAGATACAATGGCCCAATATCTCGAGCATATACGATTTCTTCTTCTTTTGCTAGAATACAACTTGGTCTAGAAACACAAAAACCTTATGGTTAATCTCTGTAGCCTCTGCTGTTTGGAGCCTATGGCTGGCAAGAAATGATAAAGTTTTCAATGAAAAGGCGATTGCTATGAAGGATCTTATCTTTTTTTCACGAAAATGAGAGCTTTCTCTTGGATTAAAGCTATAAATATTGATATCATTCTTGATGTCAACGGCTGGTGGAATAAACCTTTTGTCTGCGTCAATCTCAAGCCAAATTTAAAATGGATCTCCCAAGGTCACATGAGGTTAAATTCAATGTCGACGGAGCGTTCAAAGATCCAAAAGCCGTGTGTGGTGGTGTTTTGAGGACAAGCGATGGAGATATTAGAATTTTATTCTCTGGACCTACTGAGCTGCTATGTTCTGATTTTTCTGAGCTGATTGCTATTAAGACAACCCTGTCCATTTTCGTTGAAGCAGGTTGGAAGGGAAAGGCTAAGCTGATAATAGAATCTGACTCGCAAACGGTGCTGAATTGGATTAGGAATAGAGTCACCTGGCCTTGGCGTTGGTGGACTTTGTTCGATGAAATTGACAAATTATGCTCCCTCATCTAACATGTATCTTTTGGCTACACTTCTAGGGATCAAAACTGCATCGCTGATCAACTGGCAACAGATGGAGTGTCTAGGACACATATGTTCAAAGCATGGTGGTAGAATGTTGATCTGATTACTACATCGTTATAAGGTTTTATTTTGTTCAACATTGATTTTTGAACTGCCCGCTTTGTACTTTCTTAGTCGTGTCGTAGTGCACTTTTTTCCTCCACCTACACTTAAGGAGGTTTTTAAACGAGGCACTTGACTCTGACAACTATCAATAAAAATCTTATTGCTTAGCGAAAAAAATCTTGAAATGTTATAAACTGAAGATTGATGTTGTGAGATCAGCACCAATACGAAAGACTTTTATATATTTGTTGAAGAAACATGTCTTTTTAACATGTACCGTTTGGATACAATTACACCAGCATGCAATCGTTCCACTCAACTAGTGAACAAACACTACTTTTCGTCACCATTCTTTTAACCATTTGGATAAACCGGCATGCAATACTGCATCAATCGTCCCACTCGACAAGTGAACAAACACTAAACGTTGAATCCGATAGTAGTCCAGATTTCTTCAGTATCGGAAATGAAGGGTATTGATAAGTTTAGGGTGGAAATGTTATAAACTGCAGATTCTCCGACCAACTTAACACAACCTTGGAGTCTGTCTCCATGATCAGCGGCTTAGGGAGATTTTTAACGAGACACTCAATGCGAGCGTAGACTTTTAAGTAATCTTAATAAAAACTTATTTTACCGAGAAAAAAAAATTAGTTTTGTTTATAAATTTTAAAATAATTAAAATTAGCATTAGACACGTAAAATCATTTTGTTATTACATGTCAGCTTTTTTATTGTGAGACAAACATAATTAATTTTTATCTAGCACGTGGCATTATAGTTTGTTGGTAAGTGTAAAAAAAAGGGAAAACTACCATAATGACCCATCCAACTATTGGCCGCGACCTGTTTTGACCACCCAACTAAAAAAATTTAAAATTTGACCACCCAACTATTTAAATAGACCTATTTGACCATCGGTAGTTAAAATCTAACGGAAAGGTGACATGGCCGTTAAGTAAAATTTGTATAATTACACCTTTGGTCCATGTTAGTTACTTATTATATCAATTTGGTCCTAATTTTAATTGAAATAAATAAAATTGATTAATCAATTAGGTGACGACACATGTCATCATCTGATTAGATGAATTTATTTTATTTTTAATTTATATACTTTAATGTTTTCACTCACCCAATCAGATGACGACACATGTCATCTGAATGGGTTTAAAATTATCTAAAATAGATTGCTAGGGATCAAACATGCAACCTATGAATTGAATTGCATCGCTTCTACCACTATGCTAAATCCTTCAACTGGCATAAATTCTGTAACCCCCTTAACCCGGCCTAGACGGTTGACCCGAATTAAGAAAGTCACACGGGGAAAACCAAAGTCAACCCGAAAGTCAACCTTGATTAACGACCTTTTTTTTCTTTTAAAACTTGTCTAGATGCTCATTAACCCTATTGGTGATCATACAAACATCACACTCAATGATCACAAACATCAGAGATCAAACAGGGACCCAATTGAACACTTTACAACTTTAGGGACCAAATTGTAAATTCTGTAAATTATAAGGACTTCATCCAAATTAAAGTTACCATCTTGAAATTAGTCAGGTTTCATGTTTCTCTGTCAAATTTCAGCTCAAACGGACATTCCAAACTCACACAATTGCACAAACAAGATTCAGGACCAAAATGCAAACAATTCCAAAACATTCAACTGCCAATGTCAGCCCCCAACGGTCGACCGTTCCGAAACAGACAGAGCCTGTTTCGAAACGCGGGGCCGTTCTGCAACACGTACCGAAACACGGGCTGGCAGTGGCCTTTCCGTTTCGGAACGATCCCTCCCGTTTCGGACGCCTGAGCTGATTTAGGGCACCCGTTCCGAAACGGTAGGCACTGTTCCGAAACACCCTGCACAGATTGCAACGAAATGCATACTTAAACATGCAATTAAACAACCAATCATGCTCCAATTGCCACCAAACTTTACCAGCATGAAATTCAACATATAAGAGACATATTTACATCAACCAATAACCATGTTAACATCATATATGAAAAGCCCCAATTCTAAAGGCATGCTTCCTACACAAGCAAACCATTCAAGCATAAACTTCCAAATCAAGCATTTAATGGCCAATTACAAATACCAGCAAACTTAACAACATCCAACATACTTAGGGAGTACAAAACATCTCCCAAAACATTCACAAAGGTCCCCCATTGCCAAAAGCTTAAGTGTTTAAGAAAACCTTCCATACTTGAGCTTAACTTCCTCTTGATTGCTTGCCTTCCTTGCTGCCCTCAAAGTACCTTAACGATCTGCATTATTGGTTTAAGAAAACGGAAGAGAGCGTAAGCAAAAGCTTAGTGAGGAATGCTCATTAAACCACTCAATAATGCATTTGTAAATCTCATTTGCAAAACATACTTTCAATATCATTTAGTCATGCTCAAAAGCAATTTAAACAAGCAACACATGCTTCCATATCAATTCATGTCATATTGGCCACAAGTGATAAGTTTCATCTTTTTAAAAACAAGTTCAACATAAGACTCACACATGGACTTTTAAACACCATTGTGATCTTATAATAAACAAGAACCACGCAAGGACTTTTAACCACCTTCGTGTTCTTCCCAAGGACTTTTAAACACCTTGGCCCCAAGGACTTTTAAACACCTTGGCCCATGGACTTTTAAACACCATGGCAAGGACCACACAAGGACTTTTAACCACCTTTGTGTCCTTAACAAGAACCATCCAAGGACTTTTAACCACCTTGATGTTCTTAAGTAACAAGGCTCACTCAAGGACTTTTAACCACCTTAGTGACCTTAACAAGAATCAACATGGACTTTTAACCACCATGAAGTTCTTAGAATCCACAAGGCTCACTCAAGGACTTTTAACCACCTTAGTGACCTTAACCTTTTTCAAAACATCACTTGCCAATATACATCATTATCATCAAATAATCCACTGTTTTAAAGCATTAAACCAAGCCATATTCATCATGCATTTTTTAAGCATCAAACCACATTTATTCAATGTTCAAAAACAAGGAACTCTTACCTTGAGCTTCCTTCAACATATGGCTTACAAAATCAGCAATAACCATGCTAAATCATGCTTTCAAAACAGAATTTAAAACATGCAATAAACCACATTGCATCACCACAAAACCATGGCCACCACTTAGAGAGTTTTTCCGAAAACTTACACTTGAGCTTAGTAAAGTTGCTTAGACTTAAACTAAGCTCCCAAGACATTGGTTTCAAAGCTGAAAACCCATTTTCACTCACCGATTCCACTTCGCCTCTTGCCGAAGCACCAATTCAAGCCTCCGGATCACCAACTCTTGGATCCAAAGATGACTCCCCTGTTTTAAACACATCAAAGCAGAGGATTAATGCATCATCATGCATTAATAGCTTCAATGAAAGCACCTAAACTCGCTGCTCTCATCCAACCTCCATTTTCGGCCACCAAACACAACCGAAAATGCATCCAAACCACTTCTCAACAAACAGCCACAAACCATCAAAACTAAACATCCTTTAACATCAAATAACATCTAAAAAGAACCTAACAACATCCTTATACCTCCAGCAACATCAAAACCACAAGATCACACCAAAAATAACCTAGAATCATAAGCTAAACTTAGGAAATTCAACCTATTTGGGATTGCATTGATCAAAACTCAATTCCATATCAAATTAATGTTCATTAATCATCAAAAACACATCTCAAATCACTGATTTAACAGATCAAACGAACATTCATCAAAAATCACCAAATCTTGCATTTTAAGCCAAGATTCACTTTACAACTTAAAATCCATTTATAAAACATCAATTAAGGATTGAGAACTTAGGAATTTCAGTAAAGAACTGATAGTTTAGAGGAGAAGGACGTTCTTACCTCCAAACTTGAGTTTTCTCCCATTTTGGAACCAAAATCTTGAAAATCCAAATAGCAAATTTAGAGGTTTTGTTGTAGAGATGATTAGCAATCAAAAGAGACTTGAAAAGATAGATTTAGGTGACAAAATCTGAAGAGAAACTCTGGAGGAAATATGTTTGGCTTGAGAGAAAATGAGAGAAAATAGAATTGAGAGAAAAGTTAGTTAAAACCCAAAAATATCTTCCCTCCACTTTTAATCCATTTAAAATCAGAATTAAACCTTAAAATATCTTAGAAAAATCTAGAGAAACTCCCTTTGGGTAAATAGCTCCTTAAATATTCAAAGTTTCAATCCTTTCTAAAACAGTCACGCAACTTTCAAAAATTACATTTTGGTCACTAGCCAAAATGTCAGCCTTCCAAAACTCATTTTGTAAAATTGATTTCACAGTTCACTTATATATATTAAAAGATGATTTTAGAACATTTTTCCATATTTTTAATGCAACCCGAACTAGGCTTTCCTAATTTCACCTTTTTAGATTCGAACAGCACTTTGACCAAACTGGTCAACGCCCAAACTTCTAAGCCCAAAACCGGGGCGTTACAACTCTCCCCCCTTAAGAAATTTCGTCCTCGAAATTTACCTGAAGGAAAGAGATAAGGAAACTGCTTCAGCATGTCTTCCTTCCGCTCCCACGTGGCTTCCTCAACACCTCGATGCTTCCACAGCACCTTTACCAACTCGATGGTCTTGCCACGAAGAACCTTGCTATCTGAATCCAGAACCTTCACCGGTTCCTCATCATAGGTCAAATCCGGATTCAATTCCACTTCCTCCACAGGCATCACATGCGAAGGATCAGATCTATACTTCCGAAGCATAGAAACATGAAACCCATCATGAATCTTCTCCAACTCTTGAGGTAGCCTCAACCGATACGCAACAGGACCCATACGCTCAACCACCTCATATGGTCCAATGTACCTAGGGCTCAACTTACCCTTCCGGCCAAACCTCATCACCTTCTTCCAAGGCGAAACCTTCAAGAACACACGGTCACCCACCGCATACTCAACTTCCTTACACTTCAAATCCGCGTAAGACTTCTGCCGATCAGAAGCAGCCTTCAACCGCTCACAGATGAGCTTCACCTTCTCTGTGGTTCCTTTCAACAAAGCCGGCATCGAAACCAACTTTTGACCCGATTCAGCCCAACAAAGAGGAGTCCTACACTTCCTCCCGTACAAAGCCTCATAAGGTGCCATCTGTATACTTGCCTGATAACTATTGTTATAAGCAAACTCCACCAAAGGCAAATGCTTCTCCCAAGAACCTTGAAACTCAATCACGCAGCACCTCAACATATCCTCCAAAATCTGGATAACACGCTCTGACTGACCATCCGACTGAGGATGATAGGATGTACTGAAATTCAACCTTGTACCCAGAGCTTGATGCAAACACTGCCAGAAACGCGATGTGAACCTCGGATCCCTATCCGACACAATCGACTTAGGCACACCATGCAGCCGCACAATCTCAGCAATGTACAGCTCCGCAAGCTTATCCAAAGAAAACGTAGTATGCACAGGCAAGAAATGCGCACACTTCGTCAGGCGATCCACAATCACCCACACAGAATTCTTCTTTGATGGTGACAAAGGTAAACCAGATACAAAATCCATGGTAACCCTCTCCCACTTCCATTCAGGGATTCTCAACGGTTGCAACAACCCTGAAGGAACCTGATGCTCAGCCTTAACTCGCTGACACACCATACACTTGCTCACAAACTCCGCAACATCCTTCTTCAAACCCACCCAATAGTACTCATCACGAAGATCACGATACATCTTAGTACTACCAGGGTGCATAGCAAAAGGACTACTATGACCTTCAGTCAGTATAGCACGCCTCAACTCAACATCATTGGGCACTACTATTCGACTCCCAAAACACAACACACCATCATCATTAAAACAGAAATCCGAAGGCCTACCCTCCGCGATATCCTGAACATGAGGCACCAAGTAATCATCCAGCATCTGCTTATCCTTGATCAACTGAACCATAGATGGTTTCACTTGCAACTCAGCTACAAGACCACCATCGCGCGATATACTCAAGCTGGCAAACATAGCCCTCAGCTCAACAGCTACCTTCCTACTCAAGGCATCCGCAACCACATTAGCTTTTCCCGGATGGTACTCAATCGTCAGATCATAATCCTTGAGCAACTCCAACCAACGCCGCTGCCTAAGATTCAACTCCTTCTGAGACATCAGACACCTCAAACTCTTGTGATCCGTGTACACAGTACACTTCTCACCATACAGATAATGTCTCCAGATCTTCAGAGCAAAAACCACTGCAGCCAACTCAATATCATGCGTAGGATAATTGCGCTCATGCACCTTCAACTGACGCGATGCATAAGCCACAACCTTACCCTCTTGCATCAGCACACATCCCAAACCAACATAGGACGCATCACTGTAGACCACAAACTCTTTCCCTGATTCAGGCTGAACCAAGATAGGAGCTTGCGTCAAAGCCGCCTTCAACTTCTCAAAAGCATGCTGTCTCGCTTCCGTCCACTCATACTTAACATCCTTTTGCAACAACTTCGTCAAAGGTGCGACAATCTTAGAAAAACCATCCACAAACCTCCGGTAGTATCCCGCCAAACCAAGGAAACTACGGACCTCATGAACAGACTTAGGAACCTTCCAATTCATCACCGCCTCAATCTTCTGAGGATCAACACGAATCCCCTCAGCAGAAACTACATGTCCAAGAAACACC
Organism: Hibiscus tridactylites; assembly: GCA_958450335.1. Lineage (NCBI taxonomy): Eukaryota > Viridiplantae > Streptophyta > Magnoliopsida > Malvales > Malvaceae > Hibiscus > Hibiscus tridactylites. The sequence continues at coordinate 95,771,433 of OY288268.1, forward strand.
ACCTCCTTAAGCCAAAACTCACACTTGCTCAGCTTAGCATAAAGCTGATTCTTCAACAAAGCTTGCAAAACAATCCTCAAGTGCTCTTCATGCTCCTCCTCAGTACGCGAGTACACGAGGATATAATCAATGAACACCACAACAAACTTGTCCAGGTATTCATGAAACACACGATTCATCATGTCCATGAAAGCAGCAGAAGCATTTGTCAAACCAAACGGCATTACAAGGAACTCATAATGCCCATACCTTGTCCTGAAAGCTGTCTTAGGCACATCCACATCCTTCACCTTCAACTGATAATACCCTGACCTCAAGTCAATCTTAGAGAACACAGCAGCTCCCCGAAATTGATCAAAGAGATCATCAATCCTCGGCAAAGGATACCGATTCTTGATAGTCAACTTGTTCAGCTGACGGTAATCAATGCACATTCTCATGGTGCCATCCTTTTTCTTCACAAACAAGACCGGTGCACCCCAAGGCGACACACTCGGCCGTATGAAACCACGATCAAGCAGCTCTTGCAACTGCGTCTTCAGCTCCTTCAGCTCCTTAGGTGCCATTCTATAGGGAGTAATGGACACAGGAGTTGTATTCTCATACAGCTCAATTCCAAACTCCACCTCGCGATTAGGAGGTAAACCAGGCAACTCCTCAGGAAACACTCCAGGAAACTCCTTCACAACTCTTATATCTTGCACACGCAACTCCTTAGAGCTAGGATTCATCACAAAAGCTAGATAAGCTTCACAGCCTTGCCTCAGCATCCTGCTCGCCTCCAAAGAAGACACCGCACTAGCAAGAAACTTCACATTCTCACCAACCACAACAACATCGTAATCGTCCGCAAGCTTCAGCGAAACTCGCTTATTTTCACAATCCACAACAGCACGATGCTCAGCAAGCCAATCCATACCAAGGATCACATCAAAACCATAGAAAGGCAGCTCCATAAGATCAACATGAAAAACATGTTCTTGAACAACCAACGGACACCTTCTATACAACTTTCGAGTCACAACAGTCTCACCAAAAGAACTAGTGACACGAACACCAACATCCAATGACTCAACAGGCAAACCAAGCAATTCAGCATGCTCACGCAAAATGTATGAATGCGTAGATCCAGAATCTATCAAGGAAAGTAATGACAAGGATTGCAAAGTAAAGGTACCTGCAATCACATCCGCGTCATTCCTCCCCTCCCGCTGAGCATACACCCTCGCTTGACCACCACCTTCAGGCTGGATAGCCACCACATGGGACACTCCTCGACCACCTTCCTCTCTCCTCTGGAAATTACCACGGCCGCGCCCACGACCTCTCTGCGGTGCAGCAACAACAGGAGCATGCACTTGGCCACCAGCCAACATAGGACAATCTCGCCTCAAATGATCTGCGGATCCACAGTTCCAGCACCCATTTCCAGCTGCCGCAACAGGAGCTTGCCCCTCCCTCACAGCACGAGGACAGTCACGCTTCACGTGACCACGTGATCCACAAATCCAACAAGCACTCGGATCAGCTCTAGCATTGCCTCCCCGAGCAGGTGCACCACCACCCCTCTTAGCTGAGGACTGATACTTCTGATCGCATCCCCTCTTGTTCCGTCCACCTCCGGAACTAAACTCAGCAGCTCGCTTACCAGAACTTGCTCCAGCACCTCTAGCAGATAAACCCAAGTTCATCTCAATATCCTTGGCTCAGCCCACCAACACATCAAAATCATCATACTCGGTGGCCAGCACATACATTTTCACATCCGTCACTAAACCATAACGGAATCTTTCGCACCTCGCCCGCTCATCAGGTACCAGCTCAGGTGCATACTGACTGAGTCTAACGAACTGAACCTCATACTCAGCCACAGTCATGCTCCCCTGGGTAAGAGACATGAACTCACGCTTCTTTTCATCAAGATATCTCACACCAAGATATCTCCTCTTGAACACATTCTGAAAGAATGTCCAAGTCACATCAGCTTTAGCCATCCCAGCTATAGTGGTCGTCCACCACGTATATGCATCATCCTACAGCAAGGATACAACACAACCCAGCTTTTGCACATCAGTGCAACTCATCTGACCCAAGATCCTCTTGGTACTCTCTAACCAAGCTTCAGAACCCTCAGCAGACATACCCCTGAACTCAGTCCCACCAAGACTGCGCAAACGCTCCAAAGGTAGTCTAACACCAGCATCTCCCTGATGCCCAGCTCCTTGAGCTCCAGCTACTGCCCCTGACCAACCTCAGGTCCAGCAGCTCCAGCACCAGCTGCAGCTTCAACTCTTTCACCCTCAGCACCACCACCAGGTGGAGGAGGAGGTAACACCGCACTACCTGCGTTTTCCTCATTCTCATTCTCATTCGGAGCCGTAGCTCGCACATTACTTCTCAACTCTCTACGTGGTGCCATACTCTAACCATGCAATCACAATGCAAATAAACAAAGTCAGGCCCAGCAAGGTAAGCAATCCAAGTACTCAAGCTCAATTTCATTCAAAATCAACATCATTACTTAGCTTTGATTTGGCAATGGGTACCCACAACATGCTACATCACAGCATACAACTCAATTGCATCAAATTCTCACACCACTGATCATGCTTTCAATCAATCAAGCATACATAATTCAATCATGCACACACTCATTTCCAATTACTCGAGAACTCAGCTCTGATACCACCAAATGTAACCCCCTTAACCCGGCCTAGACGGTTGACCCGAATTAAGAAAGTCACACGGGGAAAACCAAAGTCAACCCAAAAGTCAACCTTGATTAACGACCCTTTTTTTTCTTTTTAAACTTGTCTAGATGCTCATTAACCCTATCGGTGATCATACAAACATCACACTCAATGATCACAAACATCAGAGATCAAACAGGGACCCAATTGAACACTTTACAACTTTAGGGACCAAATTGTAAATTCTGTAAATTATAAGGACTTCATCCAAATTAAAGTTACCATCTTGAAATTAGTCAGGTTTCATGCTTCTCTGTCAAATTTCAGCTCAAACGGACATTCCAAACTCACACAATTGCACAAACAAGATTCAGGACCAAAATGCAAACAATTCCAAAACATTCAACTGCCAATGTCAGCCCCCAACGGTCGACCGTTCCGAAACAGACAGAGCCTGTTTCGAAACGCGGGGCCGTTCCGCAACATGTACCGAAACACGGGCTGGCAGTGGCCTTTCCGTTTCGGAACGATCCCTCTCGTTTCGGACGCCTGGGCTGATTTAGGGCACCCGTTCCGAAACGGTAGGCACTGTTCCGAAACACCCTGCACAGATTGCAACAAAATGCATACTTAAACATGCAATTAAACAACCAATCATGCTCCAATTGCCATCAAACTTTACCAGCATGAAATTCAACATATAAGAGACATATTTGCATCAACTAATCAACATGTTAACATCATATATGAAAAGCCCCAATTCTAAAGGCATGCTTCCTACACAAGCAAACCATTCAAGCATAAACTTCCAAATCAAGCATTTAATGGCCAATTACAAATACCAACAAACTTAACAACATCCAACATACTTAGGGAGTACAAAACATCTCCCAAAACATTCACAAAGGTCCCCCATTGCCAAATTGCCAAAAGCTTAAGTGTTTAAGAAAACCTTCCATACTTGAGCTTAACTTCCTCTTGATTGCTTGCCTTCCTTGTTGCCCTCAAAGTACCTTAACGATCTGCATTATTGGTTTAAGAAAACGGAAGAGAGCGTAAGCAAAAGCTTAGTGAGGAATGCTCATTAAACCACTCAATAATGCATTTGTAAATCTTATTTGCAAAACATACTTTCAATATCATTTAGTCATGCTCAAAAGCAATTTAAACAAGCAACACATGCTTCCATATCAATTCATGTCATATTGGCCACAAGTGATAAGTTTCATCTTTTTAAAAACAAGTTCAACATAAGACTCACACATGGACTTTTAAACAGCATTGTGATCTTATAATAAACAAGAACCACGCAAGGACTTTTAACCACCTTCGTGTTCTTCCCAAGGACTTTTAAACACCTTGGCCCCAAGGACTTTTAAACACCTTGGCCCATGGACTTTTAAACACCATGGCAAGGACCACAGAAGGACTTTTAACCACCTTTGTGTCTTTAACAAGAACCATCCAAGGACTTTTAACCACCTTGATGTTCTTAAGTAACAAGGCTCACTCAAGGACTTTTAACCACCTTAGTGACCTTAACAAGAATCAACATGGACTTTTAACCACCATGAAGTTCTTAGAATCCACAAGGCTCACTCAAGGACTTTTAACCACCTTAGTGACCTTAACCTTTTTCAAAACATCACTTGCCAATATACATCATTATCATCAAATAATCCACTGTTTTAAAGCATTAAACCAAGCCATATTCATCATGCATTTTTTAAGCATCAAACCACATTTATTCAATGTTCAAAAACAAGGAACTCTTACCTTGAGCTTCCTTCAACATATGGCTTACAAAATCAGCAATAACCATGCTAAATCATGCTTTCAAAACAGAATTTAAAACATGCAATAAACCACATTGCATCACCACAAAACCATGGCCACCACTTAGAGAGTTTTTCCGAAAACTTACACTTGAGCTTAGTAAAGTTGCTTAGACTTAAACTAAGCTCCCAAGACATTGGTTTCAAAGCTGAAAACCCATTTTCACTCACCGATTCCACTTCGCCTCTTGCCGAAGCACCAATTCAAGCCTCCGGATCACCAACTCTTGGATCCAAAGATAACTCCCCTGTTTTAAACACATCAAAGCAGAGGATTAATGCATCATCATGCATTAATAGCTTCAATGAAAGCACCTAAACTCGCTGCTCTCATCCAACCTCCATTTTCGGCCACCAAACACAACCGAAAATGCATCCAAACCACTTCTCAACAAAGCCCAACCACAAACCATCAAAACTAAACATCCTTTAACATCAAATAACATCTAAAAAGAACCTAACAACATCCTTATACCTCCAGAAACATCAAAACCACAAGATCACACCAAAAACAACCTAGAATCATAAGCTAAACTTAAGAAATTCAACCTATCCAGGATTGCATTGATCAAAACTCAATTCTATATCAAATTAATGTTCATTAATCATAAAAAACACATCTCAAATCACTGATTTAACAGATCAAACGAAAATTCATCAAAAATCACCAAATCTTGCATTTTAAGCCAAGATTCACTTTACAACTTAAAAGCCATTTATAAAACATCAATTAAGGATTGAGAACTTAGGAATTTCAGTAAAGAACTGATAGTTTAGAGGAGAAGGACGTTCTTACCTCCAAACTTGAGTTTTCTCCCTTTTTGGAACCAAAATATTGAAAATCCAAATAGCAAATTGAGAGGTTTTGTTGTAGAGATGATTAGCAATCAAAAGAGACTTGAAAAGATAGATTTAGGTGACAAAATCTGAAGAGAAACTCTGGAGGAAATATGTTTGGCTTGAGAGAAAATGAGAGAAAATAGAATTGAGAGAAAAGTTAGTTAAAACCCAAAAATATCTTCCCTCCACTTTTAATCCATTTAAAATCAGAATTAAACCTTAAAATATCTTAGAAAAATCTGGAGAAACTCCCTTTGGGTAAATAGCTCCTTAAAGATTCAAAGTTTCAATCCTTTCTAAAACAGTCACGCAACTTTCAAAAATTACATTTTGGTCACTAGCCAAAATGTCAGCCTTCCAAAACTCATTTTGTAAAATTGATTTCACAGTTCACTTATATATATTAAAAGATGATTTTAGAACATTTTTCCATATTTTTAATGCAACCCGAACTAGGCTTTCCTAATTTCACCTTTTTAGATTCGAACAGCACTTTAACCAAACCGGTCAACGCCCAAACTTCTAAGCCCAAAACCGGGGCGTTACAAATTCCCTAGCTTTGTTTATTTGAATTTGTTTGCTTTTTGTTTTTTTTTTCGTTCAAAATTTCTCCCATCTTTCTCCACACCAATTTTCCCATCGCCATCTTCATCAAATCTGTGAATCATTTTTTTGCACTTCTCAATCTCCAATCCATTTTTCAATCCCAGAACACAAAGAACTCTCTGCAATTCCTCTGCATCGATAAACCTATTTTTTTCACATCGAAAGATTCCTTCAATTCACCCAAACTCAGCTCATCTTCTTCAAACAGCCTCGAAACTTTATCAAACTCAAACGATTCATTCAGTTCTTCACTTTATTGGCTGCAAAAAATCCCCAGGTTTCCCATCAGTTTCTCCACTTTCTTTTTACAAACCCTCACGTTATCTTCTTTCTTCTCAATTGAACAGTCAAAACCCAGATTTTCATTCGTTTTCATGGTGGGATTTCTCGAAAAACCAATGATTTCTCGAGAAAAAACTTCTAAAGGTTGTAACAGGTGAAACTATAGAACAATAGAGTGAGATCAAGAAATGAGAAGTGGTTTGAGTCTGGTTTTTCTGTAAATGATTCAATTGAAAGAAATCGACAACCAATTTGTTAATTTCACAAAAATCATGTATGAGAACAAGGGTGATGATTTGGTGCGAGAAAGAGGAGCGAATATATATAAAATGGTGCATTTTATATCAATATGAATGGGTTGGTGTAGTCATAACAGCTTGGGTTTTTACCCAAGAGATCCTATGTTCAAACTATGATAAGCACGTTTCTATCTCTTTAATTTTCCTTTAATCAGGTGGTGACGGAGGAAAATAAATATATTAAATTAAAAATAAGAATAAATTCATCCAATCGGGTAATGACATGTGTCGTCATTCGATTGGTTGAATGATTTTATATGATTAAATTAAAATTATGACAAAATTGATATAATATGTAACTAACAGAGACCAAATCTGTAATTATACAAAATTTTACTTAACCACATCACTTTTTCGTTAAATTTTAATGACCGGTGGTCAAAATAGGTTTATTTAAATAGTTAGCTGGTCAAATTCTAATTTTTTTTAGTTGAGTGATCAAAACAGGTCGCATCCAATAGCTGAGTGGTCACTAAGGTAGTTTTCTCAAAAAATTATTGTAAAACGGAAATAATGAGTTAGAACTTAAACGAACAGAACCTTAAGTATCAAAATAAAAAACTTTAAAAAACCAATCCCTGAGTTGTGTGCCTCATTAAAAACTTCGATATACTTATGTTGAGGAAAAGAGTACATCACAACCGGGATACATCGATAAAAAAAACAACCACTTGGAGAAATACTAACCAAGATACACACCAAACTAATCATACCAGAAAACCAAAACGCCAAACACTAACAAATGACCAACACACAACCAATGAGCAACTTATTCTTAGAGGTCAAAGAAACAGCAAGCATACAAACCCACATAACCTACCAAGAAGTCTCAATACTCGACAAGTAGCACCTCAAAAAGACAATAAGATGAATCCTACTTGCCACTACCAATAGAAACCGTAAAAACACCATCACTTGGAAAAATTTTGGAGCTGCTCGTAACTAAAAAATAGCACTCCAATAGCAAAAAATAAAAAAAACAAAAAACTTTAAAGTATGCATACCGCATTGAAAATTTTGCAGTAATTCAGGTGGCATTACCCCTCTATTATATTACATAGGGCAAAATACATGAAATATCACTGAATTTTAGGATCTGACTCGATTTTATCACTGGATTAAAAAATAATACTATTATACTAGTGCACTATAGTAAAATGTTCGATTATACCACCGAACTTTAATAAAAGGTTTGATTACAACATTGAACTGTAGCAAACAATTTAATTATACCACTGAACTTTAATAAAGGTTCAATTATACTATTGGGTCGTTACCGAGTTAATGACGTGATGACGTGGACCATGAACCAAAACGACACCATTTTAGTATGGCTGCTTTGATGTCTCAGATACCCGAAAATGATGTCACTTTGTTAGAGAAAAATTAAAAAATATATATTACTCTCAAGGAGGTTTGAACCAAGTATCTTTGGGATAAAAGATTAGCACATAACCACCAAACCAACATAGAATCTTAAAATAATTTCAACACAAATAATATGCTATAAATAATATTATCGTCAAAATTTACAAGGGTTTGATTGCACCATAACACCCTTTCGGTCCATTCTTAAATGGGGTCCTAACACGCCAACAAAGGTCGGTTCTTACAAAGAGGTGAGTTGTCAACTTCGGTTATAATATTATGACATAAATATCAGAGAAGTGCGTAAATTATATAATTTACAATAATATTAATTAATTGAAATTGTTAATACATATTGAGGGGATCATTGATCTTAGACTGACTAATCCAGAATTAGTAAGTATATATAACAAGAGTTATATTTCTCTCAAGGAGATTATTTGTATATTTTATCTAATTAAAATTAGTGGTACAAATAGATGTGTGATATTTTATTGTAGGATTTTCCTAACACAACACAGTAACATAATTTGTTTAAACATAAGAAAAATCATTTAAGAATAAAACTGAAACATGACGTGACACAATAGTTAAAAATATTATATTCAATTTTTTTTTCTTAAATTTAAAAATGAATTTTAGTTCTAGTTTTTCTTAATATATTTAAAATTATAGTTAGACATATAGAATCATTTTGTGATATAACGTGTTAATTTTTTATTGTATAACTTAAACAATTACTTTTTATTTAACACTTTAATACATTGTCAAGTGTAAAAAGAAAGTTACAGTAAAACTGAAATAATTTAAAAGGTTATTGTAAAAAATTGAAATAATGAGTAGACGAACCTTGTCACTTCATATTTAACGGCGTTAGAATAGACGAACCTTGTCACTTCATATTTAACGACGTTAGATTTTAGGTACCAGAATCAACATTTTTAAAGTATGAATACCGCACTGGAAATTTTGCAGTGATTTAGGTGCCATTACCCCCTTTATTATATATTATGCTCTCCAATATGCGACGCCAATGTTGGTGTTGTTTTCAAATTGGAAGATTTAACAATTTTCCCAAATGAATAATAATATAGATTCAAAATGAAGTTTATATACATCAATAACATAATTTTCGTACTGATCTTTCAATAGGTTACGTGCAACAGTGACAGATCAAAAAATTTATCTTTAATGTTATAAAGATGTTTTAAAAAAAACAGCAATACCTAGTGTAATTAAGATCAACAAATGAAGAAGATAAACATTTATTTGAAACCTCAATCCTTATTAGATAGGAAAAACTCAGTACATAAATGACTTAGTTTTCAGTGGAGAGGAAGAAAGCTTTTTTGGGCAATTCAGACATTGAGTTCACCCCAAATATCTTGCCCGAACAATCGAATTTTCCTTTTAATTTGGACTTTAAACTTCTTCATAAATGACTCAGTACATAAATGATTTAAAAAATAGTAGAATAATGTCTTTGTTTAAACTAATATTAGCTTTTGTTTATGTTTTTGTATACCCTAAAACTAAGGCGCTTGTGAATCTTTCAGTTTCCACCGCCAGTGTATAGGATATTAATCATTTAAGTATTTGTTCAATTATACCACCAAACTTTAATAAAAGGTTTAATTACAACATTGAACTATAACAAACAATTTAATTATACCACTGAACTTTAATAAAGGTTCAATTATACCATTGGGTCGTTACCGAGTTAATGACGTGATGACGTGGACCATGAACCAAAACGACACCATTTTAGTATGGCTGCTTTAATGTCTTAGATACCCGAAAATGATGTCACTTTGTTAGAGAAAAAATAAAATAATATATATTACTCTCAAGGAGGTTTGAACCAAATATCTTTGGGATAAAAGATTAGCACATAACCACCAAACCAACATAGAATCTTAAAATAATTTCAACACAAATAATATGCTATAAATAATATTATCGTTCAAATTTACAAGGATGTGATTGCACCATAAGACCCTTTCGGTCCATTCTTAAATGGGGTCCTAACACGCCAACAAAGGCCGATTCTTACAAAGAGGTGAGTTGTCAACTTTGGTTATAATATTACGACATAAATATCAGAGAAGTGCTTAAATTATACCATTTTTTCTATTTAGGTGTTTTAATTTTATTTCGGACCAAATAAGTGTCTAATATTTCATTCTATCACTCAAATCATAACATGTGGCATATGTATGTAATGTTATTTTCTTTAACTTTTAAAAACTTAATAATATTTTAATTTTTTAAAAAAATCAAAATATTTAGTTTCTCTAAAAACCCTCAAACTCAAACTCTAAATCACTAAATTCCTCCCCAACCACTGATTCAACCACCACCAATTACCTTTATTTTCGTCGAACCTCAAGACTGAAAACTCCATCATTTTGTTGATGAAAATCGGTGAATGAACCATCGATTGTACCGACTAACAATCAACAATAAAAAAATCGATTGAGTTCTGATAGACCGTATTGATTGAATTAATCAAATCAAAGATGGTTACGAAATCATAAAAAAGAAATATTCCAAGCCTTAGCAGGGCAACAATTAATCGTATATGTACGTATGGAATTGCTGAATATATATGCCTTTTAAAAATGCTTACCGGGTGCTCATGAAAAACAAAATAAAAATAAAAGTCTATTTAAAATAAATAAGTTTATTCAGCAAATGTAGAAATAAACATTTATTTGAAACCTCATCCTTTATTAAATATGAAAAACTTAGTACGTAAATGACTTAGTTTTCGGTGGAGAGGAAGAAAGCTTTTTGGGCAATTCAGACATTGAGTTCACCCCAAATATCTTGCCCGAACAATCGAATTTTCCTTTTAATTTGGACTTTAAACTTCTTCCATGGCGCCTCGCCTTCTTCGGGTGGTCTCTCTATGAAAGTGACTTCGTCGTTTGCTTTAAGTTGTTTCTCCATTGAAAACTGAGGCCAACTGATTGACATACAATCCCCCAACTCTGGCTTGGTATGAAACCTGACCAGAAATTTCCTCACTTTCTCCAAGCTGTCCTGGACCTCCATGAAGGACAGTTTCTCTGGTTGAAACTCGAAAAATGCTGCAACCGCAAAGAAAGGGAAGAATATCATGCGGTGCTGCACTTCGCCTTGGGTCAGTCGCCTTGTGAACCTGTCCATGGCTTGCTCTTGGTTCCCCCCGGCTTGCCCTTGGTTTTCCATGTCTGAACAATGGTTGTAAATCTTGAAATGTTATAAACTGAAGATTGATGCTGTGAGACCAGCACTGATACGAAAGACGTTTATATATTTGACGAAGAAACATGTCTTTTTAACATGTACCACTTGGAATTGGATAAACAGGCATGTGATTTTTCATCAACCCTTCCACTCAACTAGTGAACAAACACTACTTTTCGTCACAATTCTTTTAAACTAAACGTTGAATCCGATACTAGTCCAGAATTCTTCGGTATCGGTAACAGCTGAAGTTTCAATGAGATTTACAGAGAACAGTCCGCGTCCCAGAAAAGGTTTATTTGTTTGGTAAATTAATTAAATGTGTAATTATTTCATGCACATGCGGTGGAAACAAAAAGTTTCCATAAGTACTTTAATTTTAGGGTTTAGGGACTCCGTTTATGATTTAATGTATAGATATTTAAGTACAAGAGTTCTGAATTTAAAGTGTGGTTAGAATATAGCGTTTATGGTTAAAATTTAAAATTTATATGTTAAAACCTAAATTCCTAACCATGTTACCTTAAAACCTAAACCCTAACTCTAAACCATCCATTCTAAACTTAAACCCTAAGTTATAACCATAAACGCTATATTCTAATCTCTTACACTTAAATTCATAAACTCTAAACCATATACCAGATCCCTAAACCTTAAAACTAAGACGTCTATGGAAACTCTAAGGTTGACCTATACAATGCCACTATGTCACAGCCCAACTTCCCACGACCGAGCAAGCCGCACCCATAGGGGCTTGTCTTAGCACACCACGAGCCTTACCCGACCGAGGGACCTGAGTAGATGCCCACACCACACACAAAGGAGCTATGCCCAACGCCCTATGTGGTGTCCAAGTCTGAGAGAGCCGAGCCGAAGCACTTCCCATGAACAATGGGGCCACGTCAAGCACCCCATGTGCAGCTCACGAGAGTAGCACCCGAGGGAGCCCATTACATGCACCTGAGGGGGCCTTGCCGAGCACCATCCATGCAGCCCAAGCCATGGAGCCGGAGTCAGCCCCCAATGTGCACCCAAAGGGGCCGAGACACGGCCTATCCGAGTTGCCACCATGCCTAGGGCCCGATTCAACACCTAGCATGCCACCAAGGGGGTTTTGGACGAGTCCTCCGGGCCATGCCAAGCCCAATCCGCCCAAGAGACCAAAACCCATGGCAAGTTGTCATCTTTTGACCAGCACACAAGGAAAGCTATCCACCATGGAGCCAACTTGGGGAAAGTCTTCCTTGCCAACAAATCTATGATGTCATAGTCAATGTATTCTAGGCAACTTGTTATTATGTGATAGAGTTGCCATGTTTAGGAGATAAGATTCATCCATAGCTCTTGGGTCGAATCATTCTTAGCCATTAGATCGAGAGGGCCAAGGCTATAAATAGAGCCTTCCCCCAACCCTTGTATTCATCTTCCATTCTTTGTAAATCTTTCTTGAGTAGGAGTTTTGAGAAGTTTCTCTTCATCACTTTCCTAGCCATTCCCCCCCTCATTTTCCAACCAAGCTTCCGCCTATCTAATTTCTAAGCACTCTTGCTTAGCAAATTCGAAGGCTGAGTTAGTCCATCGACTTAGCTCGACGACTAAGGCCGCACGAATCATCTAGTTAGATCCTAGCCCCGTGACAAGTGGTATCAAAGCCATTTTCTGCATCCGTACGAGTCGAGATGGCAGGCAGCAGATCCGAGAACGAGCACGAGGGTCGACGTATGACACGACAAACCGAGAAGACCAAGAGGGCTAGTTTCAAGGACCAAATCACGACACTTGAGGACAAGGTCATCCGCCTTGAGAATGCCACGATCGATGCGAAAGATAGGCTCAATGTGGTTGATGTCTGACTATGGGAGTTGGGCGAACATGATGACAAACTCAAGGAGGAGTTCCAAGGAATAATCAATGATGTCAATGAACGTGTCGATCTACAAGACGGATCCCTCAAAGATGAAGTAAAGGCACTCAAGAAGATCGTGGAAGATCTTGCTAAACAAGCCGAGGTAGCCGCGCTCAGAAAGGAGATCGAGGATCTCAAAAGTGAGGTGCTTGTTTACAAAGCCGCTGTGAGAAATGGCGTGGTGTCTAGCCCATCGAGAGTGCTAGTCGATGTCCCGAAGCCGAAGCACTTCGAGGGGACGAGATCAGCCCAACAAGTCGAGAACTTCTTGTGGGGGCTAGAGCAGTACTTCAAAGCATCGTGCATCATCGAGGATGATGACAAGGTAAGTACCGCGTCAATATATTTAACTGATCATGCTTTACTTTGGTGGAGACGCAGGTGCTCCGACGAGAAACGTGGAGGCACTAGTGTTCAAACGTGGGACGAGTTCCAAACAGAATTCAAGAACCAATTCTACCCCGGAGATGCTGAGAGAGAGGCGCGATTCAAGCTTAGACATCTCAAGCAAGAGGGATCAATCTGAGACTACATTCAGGAGTTTAGTGAGCTGCAACTCCAAATTCCCGATATAAGTGAGAAAGACGCCCTATTCCACTTCATGAATGGGCTAAAGCCGTGGTTATGCATCGATCTAGACCGGAGAGACGTGAAAGAACTCTCCAAGGCCATTGTCGTTGCCGAGTCATTAAAGGATCATAATGTTGATCGAAACAAATCACCCAAGTCCAATCCACGTTTGAGTGATTGGAGAAACCGAGATAAATCCAACGAGAGTGAAAGGGAGGAGTTATTGAATGGTAGTGGTAAGCCATCGAATGACAAATCCTTTAGATTCACGAGGCCTTGGGAGAGGAAGGACCGAGGTCCAGTGAAGTGCTACCATTGAGAGGGACCCCACCTCGTTCGAGATTGGCCGAAAAAGATGAACCTTTCCGCCATCCGAGGAGGAGATGGAGAAGAGGACGAGTACGCCCAAATTGGTTCCATCGTGAGTTCGCTTCAAGCCAAGAGTGGCCGAAAGAAGAAGGGACTTATGTTCATGGACAAAGTAGTTGCCGGCAAAAAGCTAAGCGAGCTTGTGGACTGTGGTGCATCCGAGTTGTTCGTGTCCGAGCAAGCGGCCAAGCAGTTGGGCCTTCGAGTTAAAAAGGCGAGTGGATGGATCAAGGCTGTCAATTCCGAAGAAGAGCCCATTACGGGAGTTGCAAATGGCGTGGATCTTTGAGTCAGAGATTGGCACGGTAAAACATCCACCAAGGTAATTCATTTAGATGATTACGATTTCTTTTTGTATTTATCTTTCCTTGAGCGGGTTGATGCACTTGTCTCGCCCAAGAGGGATGTTTTGTGTATTCTAGATCCCCGCCAACAATGCGTTGTGCTAGTAAATAGAGTTGTGGACAAGAGCACCAAGGTGTTAGCAACTATCCGTTTCTTCGAGGGAGTGCCCAAGACAAGAGTCAACGATGACGAGGCCATGGTAGAGTCCATGGAAGTTCCTGAGGCAAAGGGACGAGTCTTTGAGGAGATCAAAGATGAGAAGCCTTTGGAGTTGCCAAAGACATTGCCACCAAGGAGCAAGGTGGTTCGTGAGATCGAGTTCCCAACCGAGTTTGATGAAGTGGATCGAGTTCCCAACGAAAAAGGGGCTAGAACTTTTCTACGAGGAGTTGCAAGCCGAATTCGCCGAGTGGTCAAAGTCTATGGACGAGTGGAATGAGCTCATGGAACCGAGCCAAAGCACTGTGATGGAAGGAGCAAGCCAAAAGTCTCCAACTATCATGCAAGCTGAAGGAGAAGTGCTAGAGAGCACCAAAGGGGGCCTATTCCAAGCCCCGCCATCATCACTTGCCTTGAGTATCGACAAGGCATAGTGAAGCCAACCGACAAGGACCTGGTGTCCGAGGTGAGTGAGCCTTTCTTTGATGATTTGGGTCTAACTTGCTCTATTTCCATCCACAAGTTGCTTGCGAGATCAAGCAAGGAGCCGAGTCGAGTTGTGGAGCAAGTAGGCGAGAAGGCCTACGAGATGGAGTTACCAACGAGAGAACAAGCAAACCTTGCCATCATCCCTAAGCCGTTGGACGAGGATATCGATGGTCAAGAGTGAAGCAAATCGAGCCAAGCACAAAGCAAGGCGAAGGTCTCCTTTAACGATGAGACACCACACATCGAGACGAATTGAGAGCCAAGGCACGAAGGCCTTTCACTTTGCACGAGAGTTCCCTTAGCCGAGTAGGAACTTGACGAGGAGCCGAGGCCGTTTGAGGACGAGACGACAGAGACTCATCATTGCCTATCAACGAGGGCGTCGAAAGATTCAGTGGGGGAGAATGTCACAGCCCAACTTCCCACGACCGAGCAAGCCGTCCTCAAATGGGCTTACCTTAGCACACCACGGGCCTTACCCGACCGAGGGACCCGAGTAGATGCCCACACCACACACAAAGGGGTCATGCCCAACGCCCCATGTGGTGTCCAAGTCCGAGAGAGCCGAGCTAGAACACTTCCCGCGCACCATGGGGCCAAGTCAAGCACCCCATGTACAGCCCACGAGAGTAGGACCCGAGGGAGCCCATTACACGCACCCGAGGGGGCCTAGCCGAGCACCATCCATGCAGCCCAAGCCATGGAACCCGTGTCAGCACCCAATGTGCACATTCAATTAGACATTAAATTTAAACCTAAATCTGCACCATATTTTCCTAAAAACTAAACCCTAACCTATAAACCCTAAATTATAACCATAAACCTTAAATTGAAACAACTATCTCTAAATTCTAACCCCTACCCTTAAACCCCTAAACCCTAAACTAACTCCTTATACCCTAAAACTAAGGCGCTTGTGAAATCTTTCAGTTTCCACCGGCAGTGTATAGGATATTAATCATTTAAGTATTTGTTTAAGTTGGTGTTACAGGTTAACTAGACATTAAATTTTAAAAATAAATCATTTAATTAGGAGATTTAAGATATTTTTGGTGCACATTCAATCTTTGATGTTAGTATCAAATATTATATAATTTCTTTCCTTCACCTCCAACATTCACGGCACAAAATTTATCTTTAATGTTATAAAGATTAAAAAAAAACAGCAATACCTTGTGTAATTAAGACCAACAAATGAAGAAGATAAACATTTATTTGAAACCTCAATCCTTATTAGATATGAAAAACTCAGTACATAAATGACTTAGTTTTCGGTGGAGAGGAAGAAAGCTTTTTGGGCAATTCAGACATTGAGTTCACCCCAAATATCTTGCCCGAACAATCGAATTTTCCTTTTAATTTGGACTTTAAACTTCTTCATGGGCGCCTCGCCATCTTCACGTGGTGTCTCTATGAAAGTGACTTGGTCGTTTGCTTGAAGTTGTTTCTCCATAGAAAACTGGGGCCAACTGATGGACATATAATCGCCCAACTCAGGGTGGGCATGGAATCTGACCAGAAATCTCCACTCTTTCTCAAACCTGTCCTGGACTTCCATGAAGGACAGTACCTCTGGTTGAAACTCGAAAAATGCTGCCACCGCAACGAAAGTGAACAATATCATGCGGTACTGCACTTCGCCTTGGGTCAGTCGCTTTGTGAACCTGTCCACGGCTTGCTCTTGGTTCCCCCCGGCTTGCCCTTGGTTTTCCATGTCTCAACAACGGTTGTAAATCTTGAAATGTTATAAACTGCAGATTGAAGTTGTGAGACAAGCACTCATACGAAAGACGTTTATATATTTGACGAAGAAACATGTCTTTTTAACATGTACCATTTGGATAAACCGGCATGCAATCCTTCATCAATCGTCCCACTCGACTATTGAACAAACACTACTTTTCGTCACCATTCTTTGAAACTAAACGTTGAATCTACTAAATTCCGACTAAGTTTGATTTGTATTGATGGCTGCACGATCATGCATGGCCGATAGTAGTCCACATTTGTTCAGTAGCAGTTGAAGTTTCGATGAGATTTCTTCAGCAACAGTTGTTATATTCCAAATCTTTATACTGCAATGAATGGTCAATGTAATACCCGTATTTTGTCCGGGTATACCCATATATAAATATATACACTACACATCTCTATAAATAAAACCAAATAAAAATAAATAGTGAACCCAATAATAAAAGTCCAATAAAATAGTGTCCATTTTACATTCCAAGAGTAAAAGCTCATTTTAAATACAAAGTCCAATTTATAAAGACCCAAGCTCTCTTTGATAGCCTTTTCACGCTCATTTTGCTAAAACAAACACACATTCAGTCTTAAAATGATTTTCATGCTCAAAATTAGTCTATGTGGCGGCGTTCCATTCGTCCAATCAATTATCACGCAAATTGTGTTTCTTCTCTTGTGATCTGGAGCCAACTGGCATATGCTGACGTCATCATAACGTCAGCAAGTCAGACTCCTATAAAAAGAAAGAGAGAGAATGTAACACCCGTGTTTTGGAGTTAGGAGTTAGACGCGTGAGTCGGTTCGAGTCGTTAAAATTGATTTTTAATTAAATTGACCTTAGTCTTGATTTAATTGAGATTTAAAATAAAAAGGGTGGATTTTTGTAAATAAGTGGAAAAAGGGATGACAACCTTTTTTTAAATTAAAAGAACAAAAAAAGGCTTTATCTCCCCCCCTTTCCCCAATTCCAACGTGAAACTCACCTAAACCCCTCCCAAAACCCCTATTCACTATTCCATTTGATTTCTTCATCTATTCAAGGGCATTTTCAAAGGTAATTCCATTTCTCAACTCTCCTCATCATCCCCATCATTTTCATGGTCTTAGATTTGAAAACTATCATCTTTTTTGGAATTTCAAGTTTAGGGAAAGTTTGGATTTTTAATGGTTTTTTCATTTGTTTTTGATTTGTTGAGTTGGGTTTTGGTTTAATCTCACCTAAATACACTTAATATCTTGAAATGGATGGATTTGGGAGAAATCCCGAAGTGGGTCTTTGGAGCAATTTTTAAAGTGTCTAAGCTTGAGTTTTTGAGGTGTTTTTGAGTTGGGTTGAGGGGCTGATGGTATAGGGTTATTAGGGAAGTGTTTTGGGACCTTTTAGATGTCATTGGGTATAGGAAATCATAGTTTTCAGCTGGGTATTTGGGGATCACGAAAATGGAAGTTTTGTGATTAGTTGAGTTTGAAAATGGTGAAGTTTGGCTTGTGTTTGTGGGTTGGAGTTTGTGACTGAATTTAGCATTGATTTGGTGAGTAATGATTGTGTTTTGATTGGTTAGAAGCAAGGGGAAACATCAGAGAAGGATCGGGACCGAATCCGGGAATCAAAGAGGCTTGACTTGCTTGATTGGTTTGCTAAGGAAGGGTGGTGAGTAAAACTTTAAATTTGTTTTAAAGTTGGTTCAAGTGTGTGTAGTGGAGGTATTGGAATGAGTTTGGTAGACCATTCCAAGGTATAAGTTAAATTGGTAGTTTGACTTCTTGTTTGTTAATGAGCTTTGATTTCCTATGCCTATCTTGATCTTGCATACTGTGAATTGACTTTGTATGTGTATACATTGTTGTGTGATGATGGTTGAATGATGTGAATGATGATTGATGTGATGTGATTTAAAGAAATTGGCACTAATTTACTTATCGGGTGTAAATGATCGATCATTAGGATTAGTATGCACACGGTTGAGTCAAAACGCGCGTAGCCTTGATGGCGTTGAGTCATCAAGGAGGAGTACGGTGATGTAATATTCTACCGAAAATTTATTTATATTATACGTGATGATGAGTGGAATCCTATCCGTAGGGCACGCGGTGATGAGTGGAATCCCACCCATGCAAAGGTTTGGTGATGCGTGTAATCCCACCGAGGTAATGTCGTTGTTGAAAGTAAATTCACACATCCGAGTAAACTAATAGTGGTCAATGTACTTGCTCTTATGATTATGATGTTGTGATATTGGTTTATATCGTTGAGCTTAATATGATGTAAGATGCCATATTTATGACTCTTGAAACACTAGCTAGGTTGCTATGTTGACACCTATGTATGTTGTGTGTGATGTTAAGGATTGCATGCTTGGACCCTGCATTGTTGTTGATTTTTGTTTTTAGAGCATCCTCACTAAGCTTCTTGCTTACGCTCTCATTTTCAACAATGTAGATCATTAGCGTGGTGTTAGCAAGGAGCAAGGCGAAGGGGTTTTCCAAGTTTGTAGTTGCTCAAGTATGACTTAGTAATTAAAGTAGTAGTTTAGCAATGGGGCTACTATGTTTTTGTATGAGCGTTGTATGACTCATAAATGTTGTTGATGTTTATGTTTTGGCTTGAATTTGTAAACCATGCTTTGTCTTGTAGAATGCTTGTGTGGGATGGCATGCCTTTGGATGTTTTAAGTTACTTTTGGTTGGCATGTAAACCTTCATGTGATGACTTGTGCCATTTGGCCTTTTTTATTTCTTAAGCATGCCCATTTATGCAATATTTGCCTTTGTGTGAATGCCATGTATGAATGCCTTGTTAACCATCTAGATTGCTCTATATGCTAATTCTTAGTCGTAGTATGTTGCATGAATGCTTGTATGTGGCTAGGGAAGTCATAAAATGCATTTAGAGTTTGAGTCTTGTTGGTTTTTGCTGAAATTGTAGACTTGTAGAGCATGGCGTATCGGTACGCCTAAGGGCCGTATCGATACGGTCTTGCCTAAAAGACTCAGTTTTGGCTAGGCGTACCGATACACGGGGGTGTATCGATACGCTCTTTGCTCACTGGAATTCTGAGAATTGGTGAGTGATTGGCGTATTGGTACGGGGTTGAAGCGTATCGGTACGGTTCTATCTCATTGACCACAAGATGTTGACCGAGAATGGCGTATCGATACGCTCAAGGTCTGTATCGATACGGTCTTCCCTGAGTTGACTGTTTGGGTTGACCTAGTCAAGGCATATCGATACCCTTGATTGGTGTATCGGTACGGCCTGCCCTGTAAGTGTAAAATGGACTGTTTGAGGTGTGGTTGTGGTTCGAATGTGCTTATTTATTGATGTTTTCCGCTGACGTGATCACTTAGGAATTAACATGCCTTTAGACAAGATTAAAATGAAAGAAAATTTTTAGGGTTGCTAACCGAGGGGGAACCTTAACGGGTTTCGTTTTGATTTTCCCCGTATAGCCTACTCGAACCGGTCATCCGGCCAGACCGATTAAGTAATTGTATTGTTTTGGTGTGTGCCTTGCCATGAATTCTTGTCGTTTGGTTGTTCATATGGTGTGTGGAAGCATGAATTGTTGCGTTTGGTATAGTGTCGAGTGCCCATTGGTACTATTACTTAATTTAAAAAGGTTTTGTAAAGGAAAGTACTTTAGCACAGTTGGACCCTTGCCTTTGCTAACTTAATCCTTATCTGTTGTTTGTTGTAGTTATAATCTTGCTAGATGTATCATGAGACAACGTGGGAGGCCTAGGATGGTTCAGCCGGAACCACGGGAACAAGCTCTGGGGATTGAGCAGATTGGTCAAGCACCGACTCCTCAACCTCCTCCACCTCCTCCTCAGCAAGAGGGAGGTGAGGCGGGAGCCGAGGGTGTTGGACCTCAAGTAGGCCAAAGACCGACCAGAATTGATTTAGCTCCTTTAGTTCAGGCGATAGCCAGGGCTTTCCAGGCTGCAGTGGCTGGGGGTGAGGCAGTGGCACAACCTCAGGGAGAGGGTACTGGTTTGCCATTGGAGAGACTCCGCAGCCTGGGAGGCGAAGAGTTAAGAGGGTCGACACCAGAGAGGTCTGAGATGTGGCTAGAGAAGATCGTCCGCATTCTGTCTTAGATGGGATGTACCGAGGAACGTAAGTTAGGGTGTGTTGAGTCTTTGCTTCAGGGTGATGCCTGCACTTGGTGGGTCACCATCACCACGGGCATGGAAGAGGCTGAGATCACTTAGGAGTTCTTCAAGTCAGCTTTCCGCAAGAAGTATTTGGGTCCTCGATATCTCGATGAGAAGAAGGGGGAATTTATGGCTTTGCTTCAGGGGAGTATGACTGTGACGGACTATGAGATTTGATTTGTTAGGCTGAGTCAGTATGCGTCTGAGCTTGTTCCTACTGAGGTGGAACGTTGTAACCGTTTCCATTATGAGCTGAATGAAGAAATTAAGAGGTACACTCTAGCTTCGGACTACACTGATTTTGATGTCTTGGTCGCTAGGGCCAAGGACTTGGAGCATAGTTTGGGCTTGACCAAATGATCTGGTGGTTCTAGTTCTAGTAAGAGATCTAGTGACTTGGATAAAGGTGATGCCAAGAGGCATCGGGACAATCAACATCACTATGACCATAGACGTGGTGGAGGTAACCATGGTAGGGGCCAACAAGGCCGGAGGGCTGGTGGGAAGTTGCCCACGTGTGCTACTTGCGGGAGGAACCACACCGGTGAGTGTTGGGGGAATTTCCACTCGTGTTGGAGTTGTGGAGCTAGGGACCATATTCGGCGTGACTGTCTACATCAGGTGGAGCAGGCACCAGCTCAGGCTCCTGCTAGAGCCAATGACTTTCAGAGAGGTCGCGGGCGCGGTAGAGGTAACTTCCAGCCGAGAAATGATGGCCAGAGGAACATAGCACATGTAGTTGCAGTCCAGCCAAAGGGCGGAGGTCAGGCCAGAGTTTACGCTCAGCGTGGGGATCAGCATGAAACAGATGTGATCGCATGTAACTTCTCGATACAGTCTTTGGGTTTGCTTTCTTTTATTGACTCAGGGTCTACACATTCTTATATATTGAGTGAGCATGCACAGTTGTTGAAATTGCCTTGTGAAACATTAGAGGTAGGAGTTAGTGTTACTAGTTCCTTTGGGGACACGGTAGTAGTTAGAAAGATATACAGAAGGTGTCCGTTGATGGTTCAGGGACATGTATTTCCAGTGGATATGATGGAGCTACCATTTTATGGTTTTGATGTAATTCTGGGTATGGACTGGCTCACTGAGCATAGAGCTAGGATAGACTTTGAAACTAAGAGGATTTCTTTGAGGCTCACAGATGATTATGAGATACTGGTGGTGGGTGAGAACGTGAAGTTCTTGTCCAACGTAGTTTCAGTTCTAGAGGCTAAGAGGTTAGTTGAGTTGGGTTGCGAAGCATACTTAGCCTATGTGATGAATCCGAACATGAGTGAGGTTAGACCTCATGACATCCAGACAGTGTGTGACTTTCCTAGTGTGTTTCCGGAAGAGTTGTCGGGTTTACCACCTGATAGAGAGGTAGAGTTCACTATAGAGACTTATTCTGATTCAGCTCCTGTTTCGATTGCTCCGTATCGTATGGCACCGAAAGAACTGAAAGAGTTGAAGACTCAGTTGTAAGAGTTGACGGATAGAGGCTTCATTCGACCTAGTTCCTCACCTTGGGGTGCACCAGTTTTGTTTGTGAAGAAGAAAGATGGAAGCATGAGAATGTGTATAGACTACAGACAGTTGAATCAGTTAACAGTGAAGAACAAGTATCCAATGCCTAGAATTGATGATTTGTTTGATCAGTTGAGAGGGGCATCAGTCTTTTTGAAGATTGACTTGAGATCAGGTTACTACCAACTAAAGGTAAGAGAGGTTGATGTACCGAAGACGACCTTTAGGACTAGATATGGTCACTATGAGTTTTTAGTCATGCCTTTTGGGTTGACTAACGCACCGGCTGCTTTCATGGATATGATGAATAGGATCTTCCATCAGTACCTAGATCAGTTTGTAGTTGTTTTTATAGATGATATCTTGGTGCATTCGCGAACCGAAGAAGACCATGATCGACACTTGAGACTAGTTTTGAAGAAATTGTTAGATAATCAATTGTATGCGAAGTTGAGCAAGTATGAGTTCTGGATCCGAGAGGTAGTCTTCCTTGGGCATGTAGTGTCGGCCGATGGGATTAGAGTCGATCCGAAGAAAATAAAGGCCATTGTTGAATGGAAACAACCGAAGTCAGTAACAGAGGTATGTAGCTTTCTAGGCTTAGCTGGATACTATAGAAGATTTGTAGAAGGTTTCTCGAAGTTAGCTACTCCATTGACACAGTTACTTCAGAAGAGTGTTCAGTTTGAGTGGTCAGATGCAAGACAGAGAGCCTTTGAGAAGTTGAAAGAAGCTTTGACCCAAGCACCGATCTTGATTCAGCCAGAGTCTGGGAAAGACTATGTAGTTTACAGTGATGCTTCCTATGTAGGCCTAAGTTGTGTTCTCATGCAAGACAAGAGAGTAGTGGCTTATGTCTCAAGACAGTTGAAGACTCACGAGCGTAACTATCCGACCCATGACATAGAGTTAGCTGCAGTTGTGTTTGCTCTGAAGATTTTAAGACATTATTTGTACGGTGAAAGATGCACAGTGTACACAGATCACAAGAGTTTGAAGTACATCATGACTCAACGAGATTTGAATCTCAGACAACGTAGGTGGTTAGAGTTTCTAAAAGACTATGATCTCACGATTGAGTACCATCCGGGTATGGCCAATGTAGTGGCCGATGCTTTGAGTAGAAAGGTAGTCGTAGACTTGAGAGCCATGTTTGCTAGATTGAGCTTGCCGGAGATGGTGGCTTGGTAGCCGAGCTTCAAGTTAGACCTACTCTAGGTCAGTGGATTAGGGAGAAGCAACTCCTAGATAGATCTTTGGCACCTCACGTGAAAGATGTGGCTGAGGGTAGACCTTCAGACTACAGTTTCAGTATCGATGGGGTCTTGTGTTTCAAAATAGGATAGTTGTGCTAGAAGACAGTGACTTTAGACGTACGATCTTGACTGAAGCGCACAATAGTTCTTTTGCTATGCATCCTGGAAGTACGAAGATGTACCGCGATTTGAAGAATGAGTACTTTTGGGTTGGTTTGAAGAGAGATGTGCTGACTTCGTGAGTAAGTGTTTGGTGTATCAGAGAGTGAAGGCGGAACATCAGGTTCCCTCAGGTTTGTTACAATCGTTGAGAATTCTGGAATGGAAATGGGAGAATATTACCATGGATTTTGTTTCGGGTTTGCCTTTGACTCCTACGAAGAAGAACTCGGTTTGGGTTATAGTATATCGTTTCACGAAGTGTGCTCACTTCTTGGCAGTCAATACCACTTATACTTTAGATAGATTGGTCGATCTGTACATTGGTGAGATTGTTAGATTGCATGGTGTGTCGAAGTCTATTGTGTCCGATAGAGATCCGAGGTTTATAGCTCGATTTTGGGAGTGTCTGCATACATCTTTGGGTAGCCGTTTGAATTTCAGCACGTCTTATCATCCTCAGTTAGATGGTCAGTTAGAGAGAGTTATACAGATCTTAGAGGATATGTTGCGTTGTTGCATCATTGATTTTCAGGGTACATGGGAGAAGCACTTGCCTCTAGTTGAGTTTGCTTACAATATTTGCTTCTAGTCGAGTATTCAGATGGCTCCGTATGAGGCCTTGTATGGTAGGAAGTGTACAACTCTAGTTTGTTGGGCTGAAGTGGGACAGAAGTTGTTACCTATGCCAGATTTGCTCAAAGGGACAACTAACTAGGTGAAATTGATTTACGATCGCTTAAAGGCAGCTTCGGGTAGGTAGAAGTCCTATGCCAACTTGAAGAGGAAGGAAGTTGAGTTCTCAGTGGGTGAGAAAGTGTTATTGAAAGTGTCTCCGTGGAAGAAAGTAATGAGATTTTTCCGAAAGGGGAAGTTGAGTCCGAAGTACATAGGACCGTATGAGATTGTGAAGAGGGTTGGTCCAGTTGCTTACTAGTTGCGTTTGCCATCCGAGCTAGAGAAGATACACGGTGTATTTCATGTTTCGATGCTCCGTAAGTATAGGTCATATCCATAACATGTTATGTTTGTAGAAGATATTGAATTGAATCCAGATTTGACTTATGATGAAGAACCAGTTGAGATCCTTGCTTCAAACAGTAAGGTGTTGCGGGGTAGGTCGATTGAGTTAGTGAAAGTGCGGTGACAACGTCGAGGGGTGGACGAGGCCACTTGGGAGAGGAAGGAGGATATGGAGAGGCAGTTTCTGTATCTCTTTCAGTCAGGTAATTTCGGGGACGAAATTCCTGAAGTGGGAGAGAGTTGTAACACCCATGTTTTGGGGTTAAGAGTTAGACGCGTGAGTTGGTTCGAATCTTTAAAATCGATTTGTAATTAAATTGACCTTAGTCTTGATTTAATTGAGATTTAAAATAAAAAGGGGTGGCACTTTTGTAAATAAGTGGAAAAAGGATGACAACCTTTTTGAAATTAAAAGAACAAAAAAGGGCTTCATCTCCCTCTTTCCCCCAATTCCAACGTGAAACTCACCTAAATCCCTCCCAAAACCCCTATTCACTATTCCATTTGATTTCTTCATCTATTCAAGGGCATTTTCAAAGGTAATCTCATTTCTCAACTCTCCTCATCATCCCCGCCATTTTCATGGTCTTAGATTTGAAAACTATCATCTTTTTGGAATTTCAAGTTTAGGGAAAGTTTGGATTTTTAATGGTTTTTTCATTTGTTTTTGATTTGTTGAGTTGGGTTTTGGTTTAATCTCACCTAAATACACTTAATATCTTGAAATGGATGGATTTGGGAGAAATCCCGAAGTGGGTCTTTGGAATAATTTTTAAAGTGTCTAAACTTGAGTTTTTTAGGTGTTTTTGAGTTGGGTTGAAGAGCTGATGGTATAGGGTTATTAAAGAAGTGTTTTGGGACCTTTTAGATGCCATTGGGTATAGGAAATCATAGTTTTCAGCTGGGTATTTGGGGAGCACGAAAATGGAGGTTTTGTGATTAGTTGAGTTTGAAAATGGTGAAGTTTGGCTTGTGTTTGTGGGTTGGAGTTTGTGACTGAATTTAGAATTGATTTGGTGAGTAATGATTGTGTTTTGATTGGTTAAGAGCAAGGGGAAACATCGGAGAAGGATCGGGACCAAATCCGGGAATCGAAGAGGCTTGACTTGCTTGCTTGGTTTGCTAAGGAAGGGTGGTGAGTAAAACTTTAAATTTGTTTTAAAGTTAGTTCAAGTGTGTGTAGTGGAGGTATTGGAATGAGTTTGGTAGACCATTCCAAGGTAGAAGTTAAATTGGTAGTTTGACTTCTTGTTTGTTAATGAGCTTTGATTTCCTATGCCTATCTTGATCTTGCATAGTGTGAATTGACTTTGTATGTGTATACATTGTTGTGTGATGATTGTTGAATGATATGAATGATGATTGATGTGATGTGGTTTAAAGAAATTGGCACTAATTAACTTATCGGGTGTAAATGATCGATCATTAGGATTAGTGTGCACACGGTTGAGTTAAAACGCGCGTGGCCTTGATGGCGTTGAGTCATCAAGGAGGAGTACGGTGATGTAATATTCCACCGGAAATTTATTTATATTATACGTGATGATAAGTGGAATCCCATCCGTAGGGCATGCGGTGATGGGTGGAATCCCACCCATGCAAAGGTCCGGTGATGAGTGTAATCCCATCGAGGTAATGTCGTTGTCGAAAGTAAATCTGCACATCCGAGTAAACTAATAGTGGTCAATGTACTTGCTCTTATGATTATGATGTTGTGATATTGGTTTATATCGTTGAGCTTAATATGATGTAAGATGCCATATTTATGACTCTTGAAACACTAGCTAGGTTGCTATGTGATGCCTCTGTATGTTGTGTGTGATGTTAAGGATTGCATGCTTGGACCTTGCATTGTTGTTTATTTTGGTTTTTAGAGCATCCTCACTAAGCTTCTAGCTTACGCTCTCATTTTCAACAATGTAGATCATTAGCGTGGTGTTAGCAAGGAGCAAGGCGAAGGGGCTTTCCAGGTTTGTAGTTTCTCAAGTATGACTTAGTAATTAAAGTAGTAGTTTAGTAATGGGGCTACTATGTTTTTGTATGAGCGTTGTATGACTCATAAATGTTGTTGATGTTTATGTTTTGGCTTGAATTTGTAAACCATTCTTTGTCTTGTAGAATGCTTGTGTGGGATGGCATGCCTTTAGGTGGTTTAAGTTACTTTTGGTTGGCATGTAAACCTTCATGTGATGACTTGTGCCATTTGGCCTTTTTTGAGTTCTTAAGCATGCCCATTTATGCAATATTTGCCTTTGTGTGAATGCCATGTATGAATGGCTTGTTAACCATCAATATTGCTCTATATGCTAATTCTTAGTCGTAGTATGTTGCATGAATGTTTGTATGTGGCTAGGGAAGTCATAAAATGCATTTAGAGTTTGAGTCTTATTGGTTTTTGCTGAAATTGGAGACTTGCATTGCAGGGCGTATCGGTACGCCTAAGGGCCATATCATACGGTCTTGCCTGCAGGACTCAGTTTTGGCTAGGCGTGCCGATACACGGGGTGTATTGATAAGCTCTTTGCTCACTGGAATTCTGAGAATTTGGTGAGTGATTGGCGTATTGGTACGGGGTTGAAGCATATCGGTACTATTCTATCTCGTTTACCAAGAGATGTTGACCGAGAAGGGCGTATCGGTACGCTCAAGGGCTGTATCGATACGGTCTTCCCTGAGTTGACTGTTTGGGTTGACCTAGTCAAGGCGTATCGTTACCCTTGATTGGTGTATCGATACGACCTGCCCTGTAAGTGTAAAATGGACTTTTTGAGGTGTGGTTGTGGTTCGAATGTGCTTCTTTATTGATGTTTTCCGTTGACGTGATCACTTAGGAATTAACATGCCTTTAGACAAGATTAAAATGAAAGAAAATTTTTAGGGTTGCTAACCGAGGGAGAACCTTAACGGGTTTCGCTTCGGTTTTCCCCGTGTAGCCTACTCGGACCGGTCATCCGGCCAGACCGGGACGAGGGGGTTATAGAGAAACTCATAGCAATTAATGGGGATTTAAAAAACAATGATAATAATAATAATAATTAATAATAAAATAGCGAGAGGATTGATTACCTTGGGAGCCGAACCGTTGCCGGAATGATGAACGGTCGTCGGAGTCGTGTTATTAGGAATATGTGAAGTCATCGAAAAGCTAAACCGCCTGAAGTGAAATTGTCACTAGAAGCCAAGAGATTACCGGAGAAGCCTGTTTTTCGTCGAAAATGAAGGTCGGAGAGAAGATTGGAATGCCTTTTTTACGTCGTTGGAGGTATATTTTTCATTCTTTAGTTTACCTGCAAAAAAAAAACACAAAATAAGTTAGATCTAAACAAATAAAAGTAAAAAACATTAGCGAAAAAAAAAGAAAATAAAATGAAATTAGGAGAAATGGGTTAGGTTGCAGATCTCGTCGGATGGCTGGAGTTTTGAGAGAATGTCGGAGTTGAAGAGGTGCGAGTATGGGTGGATAGCTTTAGGTCAGGGAAGAAGGGCAGCTTCGACAAGCCGGGGTTAGATTTAGGACTTAGGGTTCAAAATTGGATTTTAGGTTTTTAGGGTTCCAACATGGCGGTCGGTCGGAACCACATGGTGGTTAGGGGATATTGGTGGCGGCTGAATAACAAGAAAACTCGATTAGGATTAGGGTTTTTGGATCAAATGAGTAAAAAGTGAAGAACTAGTGAAGAACATTGACGAAAAGTGAGTTTTGATCTGTTTTATTCAAGTTTTGGGGTTGGTTGGTGTTTGTGTAGAGAGAATTCAGAGAAGGGGGTAGGCTGACTCAGTTTAGAGAGAGAGGCTTGAGTGAATGGCCGAGTCTGACTCGGTTTGGACCTTTTTATAAGCGGACCAAAACGTCACCGTTTTAGTGTCGGGTCACTAGGATCTGTGCGCTAAACGGGTCGGATCGAGAGGATTCACGCCCAACTTCTTGGTTCTTGCACTTTGGGCTGCTTTGTTTTGTTTTTTTTTCAATTTGGTCCTAAAACCATGTAATTTGGCACCATAGTTTGCAATTCAATTCAATTTAATCTATGTTTCAGTTTTAATTGTTTAATTTAAATGCAATTAATTTATATGTATGTTTGCATGTTCTTTGAATAAGAATGTAGTATATTTGTTTAGAAGACTTTAATTCGCCTAGTGTATTAAAATTAGAGTCTTTTAAGATTAAGTGCTTTAATTAAATTTAATTAATTCGATGGGAGAAGACACTATAGTAAATAAATGGATATTGAATGAAAGCTTAAATATCCTAAATTGATTAGTATCGCATTGCAATGTGATGTAAATCAAGAGGATATTTAGGTAAGAGATTCAATACTTCATTTGAATATAGAAAAATGAAAATCTCATGTAGCTAGTTTAATAAAATTGGAATTAGGATTAAATCATTATTGACATTAATAATAGGAATATTATTAATTCAGGGCAAATATGGGGCAGTGCCCAAATCTTTGGGTGTTATCACATAAGCTCTAAACTTGATAATATTCATAGATATTAATCAATCAAATCAATAGAGCCCTAATTAGGTTCTTACTTATAAATGACAAGATAATAATTGAACATGCATTAAACCTTTTGTGTTGAGATACATCTTGAATATAAATTGAAGTGTCCTAATGTATTTGGACGTTTCAAGACATATATTCGTCCAAAATGTATTTTCTTACAAAAGGATATGCCCATTCGAAATGGAATCCATTTAACAATTAAAGATTTAATTAAATTCAAATTAATGTTCAAAATGCCAAAATGCCACGTGGAATTAATAAGGTACCAGTAACGAGCATTCGTATGGGTGCTAACCCTTTCCTACACATAACCGACTCCCGGACCCGAATTTTATTAAAAGAATCTATGGCCCGTTTTTATGGTGTCCGGTCTACCAAAGTGATCAGTGGCGACTCCAAAATGATTTTAAAGAATAAATAAAGGAAATCCGATTTAATATATAAAAATCCTAATTTCAAGATCCAAATTAAAAATGAAAAGACCTCGATTTCCAAAACTCTAATCGTCAGGATGGTTTTATACATCGGTTTTAAAAACGGTCGCGTCAGCCCAAGTGGTAAACAATTTAATATTGCTTAATTATTAGTGTAGATAAACCATAAGCAACACGAATAAGTTAGTATAAATCATTAAGGAATAGAAGCATTCAGATTGAGTATTGCAGTTGAATGAATTAGTAGCAGTTGAAGTTTCGATGAGAGCATGTAGGTTGATACTGGTTTTATGGGGTTTTTTTCAGTTTTATTTCTCTTGTATATACAGGTTGTTTGGCTTCAGTTCATTCACTTTCCTAACTATTCCCGGTTTCACATACATTTTCAATCACATGTGACATTGCATAATAATATCACATGCAAAAAAGTTATTATTTCATTTTTAACAAAAAGAATTTGATTTGACATATAACACAACGAAGGTCTTTATAGCGAATGCTACTCACCGATGCAAGGCTGATGCATGTGGCTCTCATGATAGAACCTGCATACCCATTATTTGAAAAGTATATTTAGTTTAGTGTTAATTTTTTTTAAATAGTTTAGTTTAGTGTGTAAAGGTAAAAATGAAAATTTATACACTCATCTAGAAAAAAAATTTATTTTAAACATTATTCTTTAAATTTTAGATCTGCCACTGTCGTAATTCACTACTAATATGAATATAGACAATTGATTAAGTGATTATGTTGTCGCAACCTGTAGATCAATTAAAATTTGAGTAAAACAGGCAGATGGTCCTTCAACTATATGACATTCTTTTGTTGAGTCTCCAATTATGAAAAACTACAAAATAAATATCCGACTTAAAAAGTAATAAATTAGTCGTTGGTTGTTAATTTTAATATTTTTCTAATTAAATTAGTGTTCAATTAATTCGGGACACTAATTCATCGAAAAACATATTGATTTTTATAAAAATTTTAATATTTTATATTAAGTTTAAATTTAATATTAATTCGTATATTTTAATTTATGTAACACCCTCGTCCCGGTCCGGACGATTGACCGGTCTGAGCGGGTCACACGGGGGTAACCAAGGCAAAACCCGTTAAGGCTCCACTTCGGTTAACAAACCGAGAAAACTTTTTCATTTATTTATCTTGTCTAGATGAATTCAATTAGACCTATGTGTGAAGCGACAGCGGAAAACAAGACTCACAAGAAGACTAACATCAAACAGGGCCTAAGCCCAATTCACAGCAATTCGGCTCCTTAAGTGAACCTAGCCGACGGGTTCACGAAGTAAGAATTGTTTCACTTGAAGATAAAATAGACAAATTAACTGATATAGTTAATTCACTTGTTTTAGGAAAGATTGGAGCTGCAAAAGTCTGTGGAATTTGTACGATGTCTGATCACCCAACGGATCGCTGTCCAATGTTACAGAATGAATCTAGCGCCCAAGTCAATGCCATAAATAATTTTCCAGGACCTCCTCAAAGGCCTTATAACCCATTCGGCAACACTTATAATCCGAGATGGAGGGACCATCCAAATCTGAGCTACGAAAACAACCAAATGGCCAACCCAAATTATCAGCCAAGACCTCCCCCTTTTTCCTACTCAAATGCCACAAAAAAATCCCTTGAGACCATTGTCAAAAGGTTAGTTGTTTCAAAAGAAAAATTCCAAACCCAAACACAATCACATCTCCAGGAAATTGATAAACAAATAAGCCACCTAGCTCAAACCATTGGCTGCCTAGAGTCTCAAGGATGATTGCCCTCTCAAACCGAAACAAATTCGAGGGAAAATGTGAGCGTGATTACTTTGCGAAGTGGTACAGTAATTTCACCAGAACTGCCAAAGGAGACTGAGAAAAAATCCGACAAAGACAAAAAAGGCACTTCTTCGAAGGACCAAGAAGGAAAATCTTCACCAGCCTCAGGTAACATCCAACCCAATCCTTCTTTTTCTAATTACGAGCATGTTCCTCCTTTTCCAGGTCGACTAGCAAGACGTGACAAAAAGAAAGAGGAGAAGGAAATTTTGGATATATTCAAGAAGGTGGAAATCAACATTCCACTTCTTGATGTCATTCGAAAGGTGTCAAAGTATGCAAAGTTTTTAAAGGATTTATGCTCAAATCGGAGGCGACTATCCGGGAATGAAAGAGTTAACCTCATCGAGAACATTTCAGCCATTTTTCAAAGATGCCTACCACCAAAATATAAGGACCAAGGGATGTTCGCAATTCCTTTCAAGATCGGAAATGTCAGAATAAAGAGGGCAATGTGCGATCTAGGTGCATCTATTAATGTCATGTCATTGAGCGTCTACAACAAAATTTCGATTGAACCATTGAAGGAAACGTGAGTGACGGTTCAGTTAGCTGATCAGTCAATTATCTACCCCGAGGGGATACTAGAAAACGTGTTGGTAAAGGTAAACGATCTTATTTTTCCTGCTGATTTGTACATTATTGACATGGAAAATGTCCGCAACAACAAAGGATCAGAAATCTTACTTGGCCGCCATTTCTTGTCAACAACACATACAAAAATCGATGTCCGTAATGGTATCTTAACTATGGAATTTGATGGGGAAGTAGTTAAGTTCGATGTGTATAAAGCTATGAAGTATCCTGATTTGGTCGCAAGTTTGAATTTTATTGATATTATCGATCCATTAGTCGATGAAATTTTAGAAACTAAATTGTTTGTTGATGCTTGCAGGGAATTAGGAATAAAGGAACCCGGCGAAAGGGAGTTTAAAGAAATTTCTTCTACTATTTCTTCTACTTCTAGTATTACATTAATGCCTTCAAAGTCTAAAGCTCTTCCTTCAATTTTGCAGGCACCAAAACAAAAATTAGAGCAATTTAATTATGTATTTTTGGGCGAAAATGGTACCTTGCCCATCATCATTTCCAACGAGGTGTCAAAAGAAGAAGATAGTAGCTTAGTTGTTGTTTTGCGCACAAATAAAGAGGCAATCAAATGGACCTTATTCGACATTAAGGGGTTGAGTCCACCCATGCGCATGCATAAAATCAAGACGGAGGAAGGCGTAAAAACGACGAGGGATGAACATCACCGCTTAGTTGAAGAACTTATTTTTGAATAACCAAAAATTTAACACAGGTTGTCGAGCTAAACGACGTTAAACAAAGCGCTACATGGGAGGCAACCCATTTATTTTCTTTCCTTTGCTTTATGTTTATTCTTTCTTTTTATTTTATTTTCTTTCATTTACAATAATTTTTTGTTTTAAATTTTTTAGGTACATTACTCGGATTTAAACAAAAGTCTAAGCGTAAATTTTACTCAAATAGTGCCAATATTTGAAGCCCTTTTCGAGTAGCACTCAAACCAATTTTTGAGGCCATTTTCCACGATGGTTCGGACGCGACACCAAGGTTGCGGTTTCCCTTAATCACGGGGAGTATCCTTTACCCTTCTTTGTTCTTCATTTCCTTTATTTTCTTCGCATTGAGACAATACGATTAAGCGAGAGAGAGGGTAAAGGATGAAATTAAGTTCGCCTTGCTTTTCATATTTGCTTGATGGTGTGATTGTTTGAATTGATTAGAAGAACATCTCCTTTATTGTTGCTCACCATTAAGCATGTTATGATTGTTTTTAGTTCATTAGAATACTTAATTCTAGCATGCTTGATAAATCGAATGGTATGGCTAAGTTCAGTTGACATTCCTTGCAATTTGTCTTGATTGTAATAGTTGAATTCCTCACCTAGCTTAATCAATTAACCCATTTTGTGAGAACTTGAGTCTTGAGCATGTACAACTATATTTTTATGCTCATTTTTCTTGATTGAGAGTGTCAATTTGGATATTGGAATCTAGAACTTGTGGCTTGTATGCAATTTGAGATTACATTAGAATGTGATGCATTAATATGATTTAGGCACTAGGATTCACCCTTTCTTTTTACCTCACTAAAGGCCTACCTTTTCTTTTCCCCCAGTGAACCAAGTTGAAGCCTAATTCCGCTTTCTTTGTTTTCACCATGATATTAATTAAACCCAAGTCTTTTTCATTTATCCCTCTCTTTCACCCTTGACAAGACAGAAGTATGAATTTCAAGTTGTGCAATCATGTTTCACGAAAAAAAGAGGGCAGCAGCAAAAAGAAAAAGAAAAAAAGAGCAAAAAGAAAAGAAGAGCAAAAACTTTCGAAACAAAATAAAAGAAAGATTTGATGCTATTTATTTTAGTTACCTTTGTTGTTATGTTGCCTACATTTTATAAGTTATGGACGTGATTTAGTAACTTGTTGAAAATTTCTTGTCTTGATCATTCTAGCCTTATTTTAGCCTTTTTCCTACCTCTACCCCAACCCCATTATACCCTTGATTTAAGTCCTAATGATTTTTGCATCTCATTTCTTAAAAGTAGTAGAGAATTATCTTGCCACAAGCCTATGGAGACCCTTGTTCAAATTTTGACTTTGAGAGTTTTTTTGCTTTCTACACCCGACACACTTTGAGTGACTTGAGTGCATCTTGGTGAGGATTAAGCTTAGCTTGGAATTTGATTATCATTTGATAGGTAATAGTAAGGGTGAAGAATTGTTCTTACATATCCATTCGTTTAGATTCATGCTTGATTCATGTTATTTTTGGTGCACTTGAACTCTCATGATTTTGTTTAAAGCTTGCAACAATTTAGGGAGATGAATGCTTTTGATTAATTTCTTTCAAATATACTTGAGGGCAAGTATGAGACAAGTGTGGGGGAATTTGATAAGCTCCTATAGATGCCACTTTTTGTTTGTTATTTTCTTTGTCTTGAGGACTTTTCACTACTTAATTGGTTGCATTTATCTCATTTTCTGTGCAAGGACTCAATTCTGGAATTAGTAGCAAAAAGGTGCATTTTTGCAGTTTTATTTATTTTTCTGGTTGTGGCTGGCATCATGGGCACGACGCGTCTGACGTGGCAATTTCTAGAAGATACAGTCAGCGCAAGGAAAGACTCTAGAAGATCCAGTCAGCACAATCCGAACTTAGGATTTTTAAATTTAAATTTCAAACAAACATTTTAAATAATGTTATCTTTTTGTTATTTTTAGTAAATCTAAGCCTATAAATATCTTTCTTGGGTAAGGCTTAAGATCATCTCTTGTTTATGTTTTCTTGTTGCTACTTGCTTTTAATTCAATAGAAATATTTTCTTGCTTCATCTTTACTCTTTATTTACTTTACGTTTCTTAAACATTTTTCCACAAAAATATGCTAAGTATGACAATTAATATCATGCTTAGCTAATTTTCCCAAAAGCCGAGAGCTAGTACAAATCAATTCTATGCGTGAGAATTGAACATTTCTGAAATCCCTTCGGGATACATTTTCATCTTTTTGTTTAGATAGTTTGGCAATCGGTCATACTAAAAGTGTTAAACGTTTTTCAAGTAAAAAAGGATTTGTTGATGTAGAATCGTTTAATCATACAGTTGGGAGGAAGAATCGGCCTGTGGCACTTCGACTTCCTATGATCACTCTTAGCGGCGGTCTGCTAAGGAAAGATGAAATCAGAAACGATTCTCAACGAGACAACTTCTGAGTTGAGCTTTTCTTATTTTTAAACTAAGTAATTCAACGGCGATAGACGTGGTTGGTTTATTTAAGAATCGACTTTCGGAGATAGACTTGGGAAGATCAGTTACATAGAGAAAAGCAAGTTACGATGGGTTGGGCCTCGTAGACTGTAACCGACATGAATCTCGTTGTGAAAATATATTTTCAATGATCGCGGGAATTGACGAAACTAGCTCGAGGCTGCTTTCCTATTAGCGATTTTTCTTCATTCTTAACATTATTTTTTTTTGCGAGTAAAACGACGCTTGTAAACATGAGAACCTTTAGAGATGTCAAAAGCCCCATTTTTTGCCTGTGTTTCGAAACAGGCTTGCCCGTTTCGAAACACGGGCCCAGTTTAAAAAGCCAACTACCTGTACCGAAACGCATCCACCCCGTTTCGGAACAGGGGACCATTTCGCCTAGACGTTCCGAAACACGTTCCGGAATAGGCAATCATAGTAGCAAAAACATTTCGAAACTCATATTGGAACAGGGGTTCATAGTAGCCAAACCATACCGAAATGTGTTCCGATACGGGTGTCCCTAGAACAACACTAGTTCTGAAACGCCGGCAACCAGTGAGTTTCCAAAACCAGATTTAAACATCTCTAAACGATCCCAAACGACCCCAACGACTTCAAGAAGCAAGACACAACATGCAACCACAACTCTAGAGCCATAAACCCTAGTACGAGCATGCTTAAACACTTAACATACAAGACAAGGGCGTACATTGAAAGGGATCAAGCATTCATCATGAAGAGACATACATTGCATATTAAGGTTTCATGCCTTAGAAACAAAACATGTAAACATTCAAGGTAGGGGCACAAGGCCAACATACAAGGCATAAGAAAACCATAAAAAAAGTCAATATATCAAAGGAGTCTAAACAAGCTCCTATCACAAAATAACAACACAAATCCCGTTGCTTATCTATTACATCTCATAACTTAAATGTTCATACATGATGATAGCAAAAGCACAAATAGCACACTTGGAGGCCTTCTCCTTGCACAAGTAACCCACGAACTAAGGATCTGCTTGTCGAACAAAAAAGAGCGTAAGAATAAAGCTTAGTGAGGGTAAGCTCATTAAACAAACCTCGACAATGCAGGGTTCAAGCACGAGAAACACAACCAAGGAAGAATGCATGTTTTCTTAACCTTCGAAGCCACAAGAGTCAAATATATATGATGCATGAACATAATATCAAATATCACGCCATGCCAACATGTCCATAAACACAACCATGTGGAAACACATTTAACAATACGTATTGGCACTGACAAGTCGTCGTTTAACCGGTCAAAATAAATAAATTAATTAACCTCTTTCAACAATAAATAAAATAAAGAAATTAAGTAGAATAAGGAAAGAGGGTCGATCCACAGGGAGATTAGTCGAAATTCTTGACTTAAATTTTGTCGGATTTGAATTCCCAGGAATATCTGCAAAACAAGGAAATAAAAGGGGGGTGATCTGATATTGAGTGAAGTAATAAGATAAAATGCAAGAATTAAAAATAATAGTAGGAAAAACCAAATATGAAAATTAGCCTCGAGCTAGCCTTGTCAATTCCCTCGATCATTGAAATAGATTTTTACTCCGGGGATCATGTCGGTTACAGTCTGCGAGGCCCAACCCGTCGCAACTTGCTTCTCTCTCGAGTAACCAATCCTCCCAAGACTATCTTCGAAGGTTGATTCTTAAACAAATTAACCACGTCTATCGCCGTTAAAATATTTAGTTTTGAAAGCAGGAAAAGCCCGACTCAGAAATTGTCTTAAAAAAGAATCGCTTCTGATTTTATCTTTCCTTAGCGGACTGCCGCTAAGAGTGTTCACAGGAAGTCGAAATTGCCACAGGCCGATCCTTCCTCCCAACTATGTCTTTAAACGATTCCAGACCAACGAGCTCTTTTTGATTTGAAAAACGATTAAAAACTTTAGTAAGGCCGATTGCCAAACTATCTAAACAGAAAGATAAAAATGTATTCCCGAAGGAATTTAGGCAATGTTCAATTTTCACGATTAGAATTGATTTGGCTAACTCTTGGCTCAAGAAATTTAGCTAAGCATGATAATCAATATCATGCTTAACTTGGTTTTGGAAAAATAATTAAATAACATAAAATAAATGAAACAAGAAAATAAAGAAAAAGAACTTGAATTAAAACTAAAAAGTGTTTACAAAGATAAAAGAAAACACAAAACTAGAAGATGATCACTAAAATGATTGATGATCTAAGCCTTTACCAAGGGTGGTATTTATAGGCTTAGATTTACAAAGATAAAGTGATGAGATAATTTAAAATAATAAACAAAAGATAAATAATTCAAATGTTTTGAAATTTAAATGCAGGAAATCTAATCAGATAAGCTGATAAGCTCTCTCAGAACGTTCCAGAAGCTTCTAGAAGTCGCCACGTCATTGTCACGTCACTGCCACGTCAGACGCGTCGTGCCCGGTGTCGTGCCCTTGATGCCAGTCA
This sequence comes from Hibiscus tridactylites, assembly GCA_958450335.1. Taxonomy (NCBI): domain Eukaryota; kingdom Viridiplantae; phylum Streptophyta; class Magnoliopsida; order Malvales; family Malvaceae; genus Hibiscus; species Hibiscus tridactylites. The sequence continues at coordinate 95,809,322 of OY288268.1, forward strand.
TGACAGAATTATAATAAAAACTGCAGAAATGCCCATTTTCACTGCTATTTCCAGAATTGGATCCCTGCACAAAATATAACGAAAACAACATGTATTAAGCAGCAAGAAGTCCAAATAACTAGAAAAATAGAAAATGAAATATGTCATATTTGAGAACTCATCAAATTCCCCCTCACTTGTCTCATACTTGTCCTCAAGTATGTCCGAAAATGATATTAACCAAGAATGCATTCTTCAAGCCATTACAAGTATCAAGCATAATTATAAGAGTTCAAGTGCAAAAGAAATACCATGAAAGAGACACAAATCAAACCAAGTGGACATAAGCAAAGAACAGTCTTTCATTCTTTCAATCGTCTATCAAGTAGTAATCAAATCCTAACCTAGTCTTAATCCTCACCAAGGTACACTCAAGAGCACTCAAAGTGTTTAAAGGTAAATGTGAAGCAAAAGCACTCTAAGTCATGCATGAACAAAGGTTTCCATAGACTTGTAACAAGTTCAATTCTCCACTACTTTAATAGAATCGAGGTGCAAAAATCATTAGGTTTTTATTCAAGGTGTAATGTGGGTTTAGAAAAAAAAATAGAAATATGGGAAGAGAAACAAAAGAGGATGATCAATGCAAGATATTTCAAACATTCAGCAGCGAAGACATTAAAAAGGAGCTAAAATGGGCAAGCAAACACACATTTTTTGCTTCTTTTCGAAACTGTTTTTTTTCTTTTTTTCTCTTTTTTCTTTTCGAAGCAATTGCTTCCTTTATTCTGTTTTTCTTTTTTCTTTTTTTTTTCTTTTTTTTTTCTCGAAAAATTCTGCCCTTTATTCGAATTGCAGCCCTTTTTTGTCTAGCAATACAATTTCTAGCATTCAATCAAAAAGTTTGGTTGAGGGTTAAGCCAAAAAAATGGGATATAAGGTTTCAAGAGGGTTCACTAAGCGAAAGGTAAGTTTTAATGAAAGAGAGAAAATCCTAATGCCTAAATCATCTTAAAGCACCTCATTCTAGTGTAGTCTCAAATCGTATACAAGGCACAAGTTCTAGATTCCTAAATTCAAGATGACACTCTCAAGCAAGGAAAAACGAGCATAAAAAATAAGATGCATGCTCAAGGCTCAAATTCTCACAAAATTAGGCTAAGTTGATTAAGCTAGGAGAAAAATCCAATTATCACAATCAAGACAAATTGAAAAAAGATGTCAAACTATCATTATACTCATGCCATTTGATTATCAAAATGTCATCATTCAAATATTTCTATGCACTATAACAATTATAACATGTTGGACAGCAAGCAATGACAAAGAAAATATTTTCTCAAAGTTAAACCAAAATCAAACATATATCAGATAAGCATGGCAAGTGGTTTGCTACCCTCCCCCTCACTTAAGTGAATTTCCCCAATTCATAAAAATTAAGGAAATAAAGAGATGGTAAGGGCAAAAGATACTCCCCGTGAATGTAGAGTGAGTCGATGGGAAAGGTGCACTGTGAGTGGCTCGGATCAGCGGCGGCAGAGGGCTTTGAGCGGAGCTGTCGGATGTGCCAAAAAGGGTGCAGCGAAGGGTGGTTCAGCATTTTTGTTGGGCACCCGTCGAATGGTTGCTGGTCGTCGGCCATCACGCGTGGAGAAGGTGCGGAAGTCAGTTCGGAATCGCTGTTGATCGCTATAAATTGTGGCGATGCAAGACGCCACCGATGACCAACGGTGGTTCGTGGGGAAGCCGGCGAGCCTGCTGTCGTGTGCGGGGCATGGTGGATTGCGGCTGAGTGAATCGGCTGGTGAGTTATCTAGGGTTTTGTAGTTTGCGGGAATGAAAGAAAGGGATAGGGGAAAAAAAAGAAAATCGGGGTGATATGCCAAGGGGAAAGGGGATGGGCTAAGATGCGCCGACTTCTTTGGGCTATGCTAATGTGCACTGTTTAATGAAACGGTGCACTCCAATGCTTAGGGTCAAAATGTGTTGCTGTGAAGTGTTAGAAGCATGGCTTGGCTTGCTGTGTGCGAAAAGAAACCTGCAGAGGGAAAGGAAAATTTATTAAGGCAACGAAAGAAAATGAAAAATAAAGAAGCATAAATTAAATAAAAAAATGAAGTAAAAAATGACAAAAAATAAATCAATGGGTTGCCTCCCATTTAGCGCTTTGTTTAACGTCGTTTAGCTCGACGACCTTTGCTAAATTTTTGGCTCTTCAAAATAAAGGTCTTCAAATAATCGATAATGTCCATCGCTCGTCGTTTTAACGTCTTCCTTCATCTTTCTTTTTGTGCGCAAAACAACAACTAAGCTTCTACCTCCTTCCCAAGACGGCAACTTACTCAAGATGATGTTTGGCAAAGTTTGGTTGTCGCCTAAAAATATATAATCAAACCATTCCAACCTTGGCTTTGGTTTCTTGCAAAATTGATGGAAAATGTTTAGTTCGAATTGGAATTAATCGAAAATCAAAAAGGGAAGAAAGATTTGAAATGATTTCGCCTTTGTTTTTATCGTCGAGATCTGCGAATTCCCTACAAAATTCATAACACAAATTAGTTTCGATCAAATCATTAGCTAACAGATCTATAATATCAATGAAATTTAAACTTGCGACCGAATCAGGATACTTCATAGCTTTATACATATCAAATTTAACTACTTCCCCATCAAATTCCATAGTTAAGATGTCGTCGCGGACATCAATCTTTGTATGCGCAGTTGACAGGAAAGGTCGGCCAAGCAAGATTTCGGATCCGTTATTGCTGCGATCATTTTCCTTGTCAATAATGTAAAAATCAGCAGGAAAAATAAGATTTTTTACCTGTACCAACACGTTTTCTAGTACTCCCTCGGGGTAGATGACTGATCGATCAGCTAATTGAACCGTCACTCGCATTTCTTTCAATGGTTCAGTCGAAATTTTGTTGTAAACGCTTAACGGCATGACGTTGATAGATGCCCCTAAATCGCACATCGCCCTTTTTATCCCAGCATTCCCAATTTTACAAGGAACCACAAACATACCTTGATCCTTGTACTTTGGCGGCAATGGTCTTTGAAGAATAGCCGAAACGTTCTCACCAAGGTTAACTCTTTCATTCCCAGACAATCGCCTTCGGATTGTGCATAGATCTTTCAAAAATTTTGCGTACTTAGGGACCTTCCGAATAACATCCAAAAGTGGAATGTTGATTTCCACTTTTTTGAATACATCCAAAATTTCCTTCTCTTCCTCCTTTTTATCTTGTTTCACCAATCTACCTGGAAAAGGAGGAACAAGTTCGTAAGTAGAAACAAAAATATTGGATTTAGAGTTACCTGCAATGGGTGGAGACTTTTCGTTCTGGTCCTTCGAAGAGTTGCCTTGCTCGTCGGATTTTTGCTCATCTTGCTTGGGCGGTTTAGGCGTTAAAACTGTTCCACTACGCAAAGTTATCGCACTAACGTTTTCCCTTGGGTTGGTTTCGGTTTGGGATGGTAACTTTCCCTGGGATTCTATACGGCTAACGGCTTGAGCTAGTTGGCTTATTTGTTTGTCGATTTGTTGGAGGTGGGATTGTGTTTGGGTTTGGAATTTTTCCTGCGAAACTGCCAATCTCTCAACAATAGACTCAAGCGAGGATTTTTGGGGTGCTTGGTTTTGGTAGGGAGGTTGTTGCCTAGGTTGATAATTCGGGTTCTGATTACCGTAGCTCAAGTTTGGGTGATCTCTCCAACCGGGATTGAATGTATTGCTATGTGGGTTATAGGGTCTTTGGGGAGGTCCGGGAAAGTTGTGTATGGCGTTAACCTGGGCACTAGACGTATCTCGCAATAATGGGCATAAGTCGGTTGCGTGATCTGACATAGTGCATATTCCGCATACCTTAGCAGCTTTTATCTCCCCTGAAACAAGAGAATACACAATATTAGTCAAATTATCAATTTTATTCTCCAATGAAATTGTACTTACTGCGTGAACCCGTCGGCTGGGTTCACTTGTAGAACCAAATTGCTGCGAGTTTGCAGCCATTGTGGAGATTAATGTTCTCGCTGCAGTTGGAGTCATGTTAACGAGCGCGCCACCGCTAGCTGCATCTACCATCTTTTTGTCCATTGGTAACATTCCTTCATATAGGTATTGAAGGAGTGTTTGCTCGGATAGGCCATGTTGCGCACAGCTTGCGCACAGCTTCTTGAACCTCTCCCAATAATCATATAGGGATTCATCGTGCATTTGTTGGATACCCAAAATGCTTCGCCTAAGTTCATTCGCTTTTGCTGCAGGGAAATACCTGTCAAGGAAAACACGAGAAAGATCAGCCCATGTATTAATAGAATTCGGAGGTAAATAAAATAACCATTCTTTAGCCATTCCGGCTAAAGAAAAAGGAAATGCCCTTAGTTTTATCTGATCCTCCGAAACTCCTTGCGGTTTCATGCTGCTGCACACCATGTGAAATTCGGCAAGATGCTTGTGTGGGCTTTCAGTAGGCAGGCCGTTAAAGGTAGGGAGTAGGTGAATTAGGCCCGTTTTGAGTTGAAAAGGAGTATCGCCTTAAGGAAAAGCGATGCAGAGTGGTTGTTGCACGGTAGGGGCTGCGTTCAGCTCTCGAATTGTTTGATCTTCCATCGGTTCTGGTTCTTGTGTAGGTTCGTCGATTGGTGTGGTCTCGGAAGTGGATTCCTGTTCGGATTGTCGTGTGCTTTGTTGCTTCTTTCGTCAAAGTGTTTCACCGTGAGTTCTACGAGCGCTTGCTTCAATTTCCGGGTTATATGGAGCTAAAATACTCGGATTCTTCCTGGTCATAAAATAAAACAAATATCAGTCAAAATTGCCGAAAATAAATCTCCCCGGCAACGGCGCCAATTTTGACAAGTCCTCGTTTAACCGGTCAAAATAAATAAATTAATTAACCTCTTTCAACAATAAATAAAATAAAGAAATTAAGTAGTATAAGGAAAGAGGGTCGATCCACAGGGAGATTAGTCGAAATTCTTGACTTAAATTTTGTCGGATTTGAATTCCCAGGAATATCTGCAAAACAAGGAAATAAAAGGGGGGGTGATCTGATATTGAGTGAAGTAATAAGATAAAATGCAAGAATTAAAAATAATAGTAGGAAAAAACAAATATGAAAATTAGCCTCGAGCTAGCCTTGTCAATTCCCTCGATCATTGAAATAGATTTTTACTCCGGGGATCATGTCGGTTACAGTCTGCGAGGCCCAACCCGTCGCAACTTGCTTCTCTCTCGAGTAACCAATCCTCCCAAGACTATCTTCGAAGGTTGATTCTTAAACAAATTAACCACGTTTATCGCCGTTAAAATATTTAGTTTTGAAAGCAGGAAAAACCCGACTCAGAAATTGTCTTAAAAAAGAATCGCTTCTGATTTTATCTTTCCTTAGCGGACCGCTGCTAAGAGTGTTCACAGGAAGTCGAAATTGCCACAGGCCGATCCTTCCTCCCAACTATGTCTTTAAACAATTCCAGACCAACGAGCTCTTTTTGATTTGAAAAACGATTAAAAACTTTAGTAAGGCCGATTGCCAAACTATCTAAACAGAAAGATAAAAATGTATTCCCGAAGGAATTTAGGCAATGTTCAATTCTCACGATTAGAATTGATTTGGCTAACTCTTGGCTCAAGAAATTTAGCTAAGCATGATATTGATTATCATGCTTAACTTGGTTTTGGAAAAATAATTAAATAACATAAAATAAATGAAACAAGAAAATAAAGAAAAAGAACTTGAATTAAAACTAAAAAGTGTTTACAAAGATAAAAGAAAACTCAAAACTAGAAGATGATCACTAAAATGATTGATGATCTAAGCCTTTACCAAGGGTGGTATTTATAGGCTTAGATTTACAAAGATAAAGTGATGAGATAATTTAAAATAATAAACAAAAGATAAATAATTCAAATGTTTTGAAATTTAAATGCAGGAAATCTAATCGGATAAGCTGATAAGCTCTCTTAGAACGTTCCGGAAGCTTCTAGAAGTCGCCACGTCATTGTCACGTCACTGCCACGTCAGACGCGTCGTGCCCGGTGTCGTGCACATGATGCCAGTCATGACAGAATTATAATAAAAACTGCAGAAATGCCCATTATCACTGCTATTTCCAGAATTGGATCACTGCACAAAATATAACGAAAACAACATGTATTAAGCAGCAAGAAGTACAAATAACTAGAAAAATAGCAAATGAAATATGTCATATTTGAGAACTCATCAGGCACCTAGCTATGACCCGAATACGCGGATAACAACCGTTGGAACTCACATCCAACAACTCAACCATTTCCTTACGGTGGGATTACACTCATCATCGTTTCACGCGGAGGGGGTTCCACTAATCCTCATGCCCCGTCGATGGGATTCCACTCATCACCGACTAACATATAAAAGAAGATTTTCCGGGCATACTCGTACTCCATCTTGATAACTACCATCACCAAGACCACACGCTCATTTCGACACTCGTGTGCGCACTAAACATCCTAATGATCGATCATTTGTACCCAAGCATACTAGTGTCAATAGTAACTCATTTCACAATCTTTCATAACACAAATTCCATACCATTTCCCGTGCCTAGCACGTAGCCACCATGATTTACAATCATGTACTCACATTGCATCAACCACATGCATATCACAATGCATCAACAAATCATCATGCCTCAATAACACACATAGCCACAATGTGCATAGCAACATTAATCACAAATAAAATGTGAGGCATAAACACAACATTCAAAGTTCAACCAAAGGTCTCTAACTAAAGCTTGAGATTACACTACCAATCTAATCCCAACTGTAGGTGGGTTTACCAAGCCCGACCTAGGTCCACATCTCGAACTAACATTTGAAAACCAATTTAAAACCAAAGAACCACTCACCGGACTTTCCAAACACAAGCAAACAACCGATCAAGCTCCCAACGGTTCCGGATTCGAACGTGAGGCTTCACCAACAAAGTTTCTTGTTTCTAAACAATCAAACACACTATATTAATCACCAAAACAACCACAAACCACTGCTGTAACTCATAACACTTATCAAGCATCAAATTCAAGCCAAGAACACTTTCAAAACCCCTATTTTCGAGCAGCCCATTTGCACATCTAATAACCAATGATTCCAATACTTTTAACACACCTAATAGCTTCCAAAATAACCCCTAAACATCATACAACTATCAGCCATCAATTTCAAACAGAAAACAGCCCCAAAACTCAACTTTAAACCTCTCTAAAACCCCCAACAAACCCAAATCCGAAAATCATTATAAAACCATGAAAAAATTAGTTATGTTGGACCTTTTGGATAGTAAATAACTTATCTAACAACAACAAATCAAAAGCTTAACTAAAAGCTAACAAAGTTAACATTTTTAATTCAAAACCCCAAAACTTCAAAATGCAATATACTAGGTTTTATTGAAAACTAAAGGTATAGGAATGGAGAGGAAGGTGAGGACAAGTCAAAAACACAATTACCTTTCAAAAATCTTCAAAGATGAAGGAGGATGGTGATGGAATAGTGACTTCAATGGAGGGGGAGGATATGTCGTTATTTTTGAATGGCAGAGGGGAAAAATGGGTGTTTTATTTGTTGTGTTTTATTTTTAAAGAAAAAAGACTCATTTACCCTTAATGAAATTGGATATTCACAATAGCATGTAATCCATGGCTATTTGGGCTTGATTTAAAATATGTCCAACACAATTAATTATTTTGAAAACAAAACCCGGAATATTATTTTTATTATTTAATTCACCCGACCCCCAAACCCGGGTGTTACAACTCTCCCCCACTTAAAGAATTTCATCCCTGAAATTACCTGACGGAAACAAGTACGAAAACTGCTCAAGCATATCAGCTTTCCTCTCCCACGTGGCCTCTACCACGCCTCTATGTCTCCACAACACCTTGACCGACTCTATGGTTTTGCCACGCAACACCTTGCTATCTGAAGCAAGTATCTCAATCGGTTCTTCATTGTAAGACAAATCCGGATTCAGTTCTATCTCCTCAACGAGCATAACATGAGACGGATCTGATCTATATCTCCTAAGCATCGACACATGGAAAACATCGTGGATCTTCTCTAACTCTGAAGACAATCTCAAACGGTAAGCTACTGGCCCAATCCGCTCAACTATCTCATACGGACCAATAAACCTCGGACTCAACTTGCCTTTCCGGCCAAATCGCATTACCTTCTTCTACAGAGACACTTTCAAAAACACTTTCTAACCCACTGAAAACTCGATCTCTTTTCTCTTCAAATCTACGTAAGATTTCTGACGATCGGAAGCTGATTTCTAACGGTCACAAATCAACTTCACCTTATCATTAGTCTCCTTAAGCAAATCCGAAATAGGTAACAACTTCTGACCCGTTTCGACCCAACAGATCGGAGTCCTACATCGTCTACCATACAATGCCTCATAAGGAGCCATCTGGATACTAGCTTGGTAACTGTTGTTGTAAGCAAACTCGACTAAGGGTAAATGCTTCTCCCACGAACCCTAAAAGTCAATCACACAGCAATGAAGCATATCCTCTAACACATGTATCACTCGCTCTAACTGACCATCTGACTGCGGATGATACGAAGTACTAAAATGCAAACGACTACCTAGGGCACTATGCAAACAACCCCAGATCCTCGATGTGAATCTCGGATCTCTGTCTGATACAATTGACTTCGGAACTCCATGCAACCTCACAATCTCGCGGATGTACAAATCTGCCAACTTGTCTAAGAAATCTGTGGTGCTCACTACTATGAAATGAGCACACTTAGTTAATCTATTAACTATCACCCAGACAGAATTCTTCTTCGAAGAAGACAACGGCAACCCTGACACAAAATCCATAGTGATTCTTTCCCACTTCCATTCTGGAATTTTCAAAGGTTGTAACAAACCTGAAGGAACCTGATGTTCTACCTTTACTCTCTGACAAACCATGCAACGGCTCACATACTCGGCTACATCCTTCTTCAAACCAACCCAGAAATAATCATTCTTCAGATCTCGATACATCTTAGTACTACCCGGATGCATAGAAAAGGACTTGAATGTGCTTCACTCAGAATCATACGTCTCAACTCAACGTCTTCATGTACTACAACTCTGTCTCTGAAACACAACACGTTCTCATCACTGAAACTGTACTATGTTGGTCTACCTTCTGCAATGTCCTGAACATGTGAAGCTAAAGATACGTCTTGCAACTTTTTCTCTTTGATCATTTGAATCAACAAAGGCTTTACTTGCAACTCTGTAATCAAACCACCATCCCCAGACACACTCAGTCTAGCAAACATAGCTCGCAACTCAACTGCAACTTTTCTGCTCAACGCATCGGCCACTACATTTGCCTTACTCGGATGGTACTCGATAGTCAAATCATAGTCTTTCAACAATTCAAGCCATCTTCTCTATCTCAAGTTCAACTCTCTCTGAGTCATCAAATACTTGAAGCTTTTATGATCAGTGTAAACCGTTCACTTCTCACCAAACAAGTAGTGACGCCAAATCTTCAACGCAAACACAACTGCTGCTAACTCAATATTGTGTGTAGGGTAGTTCTTCTCGTGCACTTTCAACTATCTCGAAGCATAAGCAACAACTCTCCTTTCTTGCATCAGAACACAGCCTAAACCTACGTAGGAAGCATCGCTATAGATCACGAACTCTTTCCCTGAAACTGGCTGTACTAACACTAGAGCATTCGTTAAAGCTTCTTTCAACTTCTCAAAAGCACTTTGTCTCGCATCTGACTACTCAAACTTTACTTCTTTTTGCAACAATTTAGTCAACGGAGCAGCTACTCTAGAGAAACCATCAACGAACCTCCTATAATAACCAACTAATCCTAGGAAACTCCTAATCTCAGTCATTGACTTAGGTTGTTTCCACTCAACAATGGCTTCAATCTTCGTTGGATAAACTCAGATACCTTCAGCTGATACTACATGGTCAAGAAACACAACCTCTCTAATCCAGAACTCGCATTTACTCAGCTTAGCATACAACTAATTACTCATCAGTCTCTACAAAATAAGTCTCAAGTGTTCATCATGCTCTTCTTCTGATCTCAAGTACACAAGGATGTCGTCTATGAAAACAACTACAAATCGGTCTAGATAGTCTCGGAAAACTCTGTTCATCATGTCCATAAAAGCTGCTAGTGCATTTGTGAGCCCAAATGGCATCACAAGGAACTCATAATGATCGTATCTAGTCCTAAAGGCTATCTTTGGAACATCACATTTCTTTACCTTCAACTGATAGTACCCTGATCTCAAATCTATCTTCGAAAACACTGAGGCACCCCTCAACTAGTCAAACATGCCATCTATGCGAGGCAACGAATACTTGTTCTTTACTGTCAACTGGTTCAACTGCCTGTAGTCGATACACATCCTCATATTGTCATCCTTCTTCTTCACAAACAACAAGGGAGCACCCCAATGCGAACTACTAGGCCTAATAAAACCTCGGTCTAACAACTCCTGAAGCTTACTTTTCAACTCTTTCAACTCTCTTGGAGCCATACGATACGGAGCAATAGAAATTGGAGTAGACCCTGAAATAGTCTCAATCACAAACTCTACATCTCTGTCAGGAGGCAAACCCGGTAACTCTTCTGGAAACACATCCGGATAATCACAAAATGTTCTGATATCTTTCGGTCTAACCTCACTCATATTCGGATTCATCACGTACGCTAAATAAGCCCCACAACCGGAGTCCATCAACCTATGAGCCTCTAAAGCTGACACGACGTTCGATAAGAACTTAACGTTCTCGCCTACTACCACTACCTCGTAGCTATCGGAAAGCTTCAATGAAATTCTCTTTGTCTCAAAATCTACACTAGCTTTGTGCTCAACCAACCAATCCATACCCAAAATGATATCAAAACCTTAGAACGGAAGCTCCATCATATCAACAGGAAACACATGACCCTGAACCTTCAACGAACACCTCCTATACATCTGTCTTACTACAACTGTCTCACCAAAGGAACTAGTCACATGCATCCCTACATCTAAGATCTCAACAAGTATGTCTAACTTCTTTGCATGCTCACTCAAAATATAAGAATGCGTGGAACCCGAATCAACTAAGGAAAGCAAAGACATGGACTGTAACTCAAAATTACCTGCTATCATATATGTGTCATTCCCAATCTCTCTCTGTTCGTAGACTCTAGCTGGTCCACCGGCCTCTGGCTGAACTGCCACAACACGAGCAAGATTCCTCGGTGCCTCTATCCTAGGTGCATCAGCCCTCGGCTGGAAATAACCACGACCGCGCCCACGGCCTCTCTGATAGTCGATCGCTCTCGCAGGAGCATGTGCCTGAATCGCTGCCTGTGCCGCCCGATGCGGACACTCTCTCTTGAAGTGGTCTCTCGATCTACAGTTCCAGCAAGCATGGTAGTTTCCCCAACACTCTCTCGAATGATGTCTCCCACATCTGGCACACTCGGGCAAACGCCCTCCATCTCTCTGGCTCTGATAGCCTCTACCATGGTGACCACTGCCACGCCTATGATCAAACTGATGTCCACTGCCCCGATGCCTCTTGGCATCACCACGATCAAAGTTGTTGTGCCTCTTCCCTAAACTAGATCCTCCCGTACGCTTGATCAGCCCCAAGCTATGCTCGATGTCCTTGGCCCTAGTGACCAAGACATCAAAATTAGAATAATCAGTAGCCAAGGTGTACCTCTTGACTTCCTCATAAAGCCCATACCTGAACCGATCACAACGGTCCCTCTCAGTAGGAACCAACTCTGGAGCATACTAACTCAGTCGGACAAAGCGGATCTCATAAAATGTCATGTATGTGTCTCCCTTAACAAGAGTCGTGAACTCTCTCTTCTTCTCATCTAAATATCTCAGGCCCAAATACCTCTTTCTGAAAGCAGTCTCAAAGAAATTCCAACAGATCTCGGCCTCAGGCACACCGGTTGTAATGGTGACCCACCAGGTGTAGGCATCACCCTGAAGCAACGAAACTACACAGCCCAACTTACGAGCCCCAACACATCCCATCTGAGCTAAGTTACGAACTGTCTTCTCCAGCCACAACTCTGATCTCTCAGGCGTAGATCCCCTGAACTCATCCGCTCCGAGGCTACGGAGCCTCTCTAAAGGTAAGCTAGCATCATCTCTTCTCGGCTGAGCTGTAACTTGAGCCCCGACAACTACAGCCTAAAACGCTCCCGGTATAGATTGAACTAGCGAAGCCATGTCTATTCCTGTAGGACCTTGGCCATCCTGTCCAACCTGAGGTCCCGCTCCTTCAGCTCTAGCCTCGCCTCCCTCATCAGGCTAAGGAGGTGGTGGTGGTGGTGGAGCTCCGACTCCAACAGCATGCTCTTCCGCAGGAGCCTCCACTCCAACCATCGGCTCATTAACAGGAGCCGCAACACGGGGTTCCTGGCGAACCAATCTGGGTCTACCTCTAGGCCTCGACATAACCGCTCATAGATAACAACTACAACTACAACAACATACAAGATAGAGTTAGCAAGGGCAAGGGTCCAAGTTGCTCAAGTATGTTTCCCTCACTTAAAAATCTTTTTTTTCGATGTAATAGAAGCAATGGGACTCTACTCAACATGCTTCAAACAACATACACAAACGATCAATCAAACAAGCATCAAGACATACTTGATAAGCAAGCAAACACACATACATGGCAAGAAAACACACATACATGGCAAGCAAACACCGTGCAATTGCAATAAAAGAATTTAACTTACCTCACTTACATGCCCGAGGTCTCGGAAACCTCAAGCTCTGATACCAAAAAGTGTAACCCCCTCGTCCCGGTCCGGGCGATTGACCGGTCCGAGCGGGTCACACGGGGATAACCGAGGCAAAACCCATTAAGGCTCCACTTCGGTTAACAACCCGAGAAAACTTTTTCATTTATTTATCTTGTCTAGATGAATTCAATTAGACCTATGTGTGAAGCAACAGCGGAAAACAAGACTCACAAGAAGACTAACATCAAACAGGGCTTAAGCCCAACACATGAGAAACTTTAGAGATGTCAAAAGCCTCATTTTCAAGCACCTGTTTCGAAACACGAGCCCAGTTTAAAAAGCCAACCACCCGTATCAAAACGCATCCACCCCGTTTCGAAACAGGGATCCATTTCGCCTAGACGTTCCGAAACATGTTCCGAAATAAAGAATCACAGTGGCCAAAACGTTTCGAAACTTGTATCAGAAAAAGGGTACATAGTAGCCAAACCGTACTGGAACGCGTTCCGATACGAGTGTCCCTAGAACCACACCCGTTCTGAAATAGCCTTCCTCGTTCTGAAGCACCTGCAACCAGTGAGTTTCCAAAACAAGATTTAAACATCTTTAAACGATCCCAAACGACCCCAACGACTTCAAGAAGCAAGACACAACATGCAACCACAACTCTAGAGGCATACACCCTAGTATGAGCATGTTTAAACACTTAACATACAAGACAAGGGCATACATTCAAAGGGATCAAGCATTCATCATGAAGAGACATACATTGCATATTAAGGTTTCATGCCTTAGAAACAAAACATGTAAGCATTAAAGGTAGGGGCACAAGGCCAACATACAAGGCATAAGCAAACCATAAACAAAACGTAAACATATCAAAGGAGTCTAAACAAGCTCCCAACACAAAATAACAACACAAATCCCATTTCTTATCTATTACATCTCATAACTTAAATGTTCGTACTTGATGATAGCAAAAGCACAAATAGCACACTTAGAGGCCTTCACCTTGCACAAGCAACCCACGAACTAAGGATTTGCATTGTCGAACAAAAGAGAGAATAAGCATAAAGCTTAGTGAGGGTAAGCTCATAAAACAAACCTCGACAATGCAGGGTCCAAGCACGAGCAACACAACTAAGGAAGAATGCATGTTTTCTTACCTTCGAAGCCACGAGAGTCAAATATATATGATGCATGAACATAATATCAAATATCATGCCATGCTCAACATGTCCATAAACACAACCATATGGAAACACATTTAACAATATGTATTGGCACCTAGCTATGACCCAAATACGCGGATAACAACCGTTGGAACTCACATCCAACAACTCAACCATTACCTTACGATGGGATTACACTCATCATTGTTTCATGATGAGGGGATTCCACGCATCCTCACGCCCCGTCGATGGGATTCCACTCATCACTGACTAACATATAAAAGAAGATTTTTCGGGCGTACCCGTTCTCCATCTTGATGACTACCATCACCAAGACCACGCGTGAATTTCGACACTCGTGTGCATACTAAACATCCTAATGATCGATCATTTGTACTCAAGCATTCTAAGGCCAATACTAACTCATTTCACAATGTTTCATAACACAAATTTCTTACCATTTCCCGTGCCTAGCACGTAGCCACCATGATTTACAATCATGTACTCACATTACATCAACCACATGCATATTACAATGCATCAACAAATCATCATGCCTCAATAACACACATAGCCACAATGTGCATAGCAACATTAATCACAAATAACATGTGAGGCATAAACAGAACATTCAAAGTTCAACCAAAGGTCTCTAACTAAAGCTTGAGATTAGACTACCAATCTAATCCCAACTCTAGGTAGGTTTACCACGCCCGACCAAGGTCCACATGCTCGAACCAACATTTGAAAACCAATTTAAAACTAAAGAACCACTCATCGAACTTTCTAAACACAAGCAAACAATCGATCAAGCTCCCAACGGTTCCGAATTCAAACGCGAGGCTTCTCCAACAAAGTTCCTTGTTTCTAAACAATCAAACACACTATATTAATCACCAAAACAACCACAAACCACTATTGTAACTCATAACACCAATCAAGCATCAAATTCAAGCCAAGAACACTTTCAAAACCCCCATTTTCGAGCAGCCCATTTGCACAGCTAATAACCAACGATTCCAACACTTTTAACACACCTAATACCTTCCAAAATAACCCCTAAACATCATACAACCATCAGCCATCAATTTCCAACACAAAACAGCCCCAAAACTCAACTTTAAACCTCTCTAAAACCCCCAACAAACCCAAATCCGAAAATCATTATAAAACCATGTAAAAATCAGTTATGTTGGACCTTTTGGATAGTAAATAACTTATCTAACAACAACAAATCAAAAGCTTAACTAAAAGCTAACAAAGTTAACATTTTTAATTCAAAACCCCAAAACTTCAAAATGCAATATACTAGGTTTTATTGAAAACTAAAGGTATAGGAATGGATAGTGACTTCAATGGAGTGGAGGATATGTCGTGAGTTTTGAATGGGAGAGGGGAGGAAGATGAGTAAAAATGAGTGTTTTATTCGTTGTGTTTTATTTTTAAAGACAAAAGACTCGTTTACATTTAATGAAATGGGATATTCACAATAGCCTGTAGTCCATGGCTATTTGGGCTTGATTTATAATATGTCCAACACGATTAATTATTTTGAAAACAAAACCCGAAATATTATTTTAATTATTTAATTCACCCAACCCCAAACCCAAGTGTTACAATTTAACATAAATTTAAATCTAATTTTACAATAATATTAATTAATTGAAATTGTTAATACATATTGAGGGGATCATTGATCTTAGACTGACTAATCCAGAATTAGTAAGTATATATAACAAGAGTTATATTTCTCTCAAGGAGATTATTTGTATATTTTATCTAATTAAAATTAGTGGTACAAATAGATGTGTGATATTTTATTGTAGGATTTTCCTAACACAACACAGTAACATAATTTGTTTAAACATAAGAAAAATCATTTAAGAATAAAACTGAAACATGACGTGACACAATAGTTAAAAATATTATATTCAATTTTTTTTTCTTAAATTTAAAAATGAATTTTAGTTCTAGTTTTTCTTAATATATTTAAAATTATAGTTAGACATATAGAATCATTTTGTGATATAACGTGTTAATTTTTTATTGTATAACTTAAACAATTACTTTTTATTTAACACTTTAATACATTGTCAAGTGTAAAAAGAAAGTTACAGTAAAACTGAAATAATTTAAAAGGTTATTGTAAAAAATTGAAATAATGAGTAGACGAACCTTGTCACTTCATATTTAACGGCGTTAGAATAGACGAACCTTGTCACTTCATATTTAACGACGTTAGATTTTAGGTACCAGAATCAACATTTTTAAAGTATGAATACCGCACTGGAAATTTTGCAGTGATTTAGGTGCCATTACCCCCTTTATTATATATTATGCTCTCCAATATGCGACGCCAATGTTGGTGTTGTTTTCAAATTGGAAGATTTAACAATTTTCCCAAATGAATAATAATATAGATTCAAAATGAAGTTTATATACATCAATAACATAATTTTCGTACTGATCTTTCAATAGGTTACGTGCAACAGTGACAGATCAAAAAATTTATCTTTAATGTTATAAAGATGTTTTAAAAAAAACAGCAATACCTAGTGTAATTAAGATCAACAAATGAAGAAGATAAACATTTATTTGAAACCTCAATCCTTATTAGATAGGAAAAACTCAGTACATAAATGACTTAGTTTTCAGTGGAGAGGAAGAAAGCTTTTTTGGGCAATTCAGACATTGAGTTCACCCCAAATATCTTGCCCGAACAATCGAATTTTCCTTTTAATTTGGACTTTAAACTTCTTCATAAATGACTCAGTACATAAATGATTTAAAAAATAGTAGAATAATGTCTTTGTTTAAACTAATATTAGCTTTTGTTTATGTTTTTGTATACCCTAAAACTAAGGCGCTTGTGAATCTTTCAGTTTCCACCGCCAGTGTATAGGATATTAATCATTTAAGTATTTGTTCAATTATACCACCAAACTTTAATAAAAGGTTTAATTACAACATTGAACTATAACAAACAATTTAATTATACCACTGAACTTTAATAAAGGTTCAATTATACCATTGGGTCGTTACCGAGTTAATGACGTGATGACGTGGACCATGAACCAAAACGACACCATTTTAGTATGGCTGCTTTAATGTCTTAGATACCCGAAAATGATGTCACTTTGTTAGAGAAAAAATAAAATAATATATATTACTCTCAAGGAGGTTTGAACCAAATATCTTTGGGATAAAAGATTAGCACATAACCACCAAACCAACATAGAATCTTAAAATAATTTCAACACAAATAATATGCTATAAATAATATTATCGTTCAAATTTACAAGGATGTGATTGCACCATAACACCCTTTCGGTCCATTCTTAAATGGGGTCCTAACACGCCAACAAAGGCCGATTCTTACAAAGAGGTGAGTTGTCAACTTTGGTTATAATATTACGACATAAATATCAGAGAAGTGCTTAAATTATACCATTTTTTCTATTTAGGTGTTTTAATTTTATTTCGGACCAAATAAGTGTCTAATATTTCATTCTATCACTCAAATCATAACATGTGGCATATGTATGTAATGTTATTTTCTTTAACTTTTAAAAACTTAATAATATTTTAATTTTTTAAAAAAATCAAAATATTTAGTTTCTCTAAAAACCCTCAAACTCAAACTCTAAATCACTAAATTCCTCCCCAACCACTGATTCAACCACCACCAATTACCTTTATTTTCGTCGAACCTCAAGACTGAAAACTCCATCATTTTGTTGATGAAAATCGGTGAATGAACCATCGATTGTACCGACTAACAATCAACAATAAAAAAATCGATTGAGTTCTGATAGACCGTATTGATTGAATTAATCAAATCAAAGATGGTTACGAAATCATAAAAAAGAAATATTCCAAGCCTTAGCAGGGCAACAATTAATCGTATATGTACGTATGGAATTGCTGAATATATATGCCTTTTAAAAATGCTTACCGGGTGCTCATGAAAAACAAAATAAAAATAAAAGTCTATTTAAAATAAATAAGTTTATTCAGCAAATGTAGAAATAAACATTTATTTGAAACCTCATCCTTTATTAAATATGAAAAACTTAGTACGTAAATGACTTAGTTTTCGGTGGAGAGGAAGAAAGCTTTTTGGGCAATTCAGACATTGAGTTCACCCCAAATATCTTGCCCGAACAATCGAATTTTCCTTTTAATTTGGACTTTAAACTTCTTCCATGGCGCCTCGCCTTCTTCGGGTGGTCTCTCTATGAAAGTGACTTCGTCGTTTGCTTTAAGTTGTTTCTCCATTGAAAACTGAGGCCAACTGATTGACATACAATCCCCCAACTCTGGCTTGGTATGAAACCTGACCAGAAATTTCCTCACTTTCTCCAAGCTGTCCTGGACCTCCATGAAGGACAGTTTCTCTGGTTGAAACTCGAAAAATGCTGCAACCGCAAAGAAAGGGAAGAATATCATGCGGTGCTGCACTTCGCCTTGGGTCAGTCGCCTTGTGAACCTGTCCATGGCTTGCTCTTGGTTCCCCCCGGCTTGCCCTTGGTTTTCCATGTCTGAACAATGGTTGTAAATCTTGAAATGTTATAAACTGAAGATTGATGCTGTGAGACCAGCACTGATACGAAAGACGTTTATATATTTGACGAAGAAACATGTCTTTTTAACATGTACCACTTGGAATTGGATAAACAGGCATGTGATTTTTCATCAACCCTTCCACTCAACTAGTGAACAAACACTACTTTTCGTCACAATTCTTTTAAACTAAACGTTGAATCCGATACTAGTCCAGAATTCTTCGGTATCGGTAACAGCTGAAGTTTCAATGAGATTTACAGAGAACAGTCCGCGTCCCAGAAAAGGTTTATTTGTTTGGTAAATTAATTAAATGTGTAATTATTTCATGCACATGCGGTGGAAACAAAAAGTTTCCATAAGTACTTTAATTTTAGGGTTTAGGGACTCCGTTTATGATTTAATGTATAGATATTTAAGTACAAGAGTTCTGAATTTAAAGTGTGGTTAGAATATAGCGTTTATGGTTAAAATTTAAAATTTATATGTTAAAACCTAAATTCCTAACCATGTTACCTTAAAACCTAAACCCTAACTCTAAACCATCCATTCTAAACTTAAACCCTAAGTTATAACCATAAACGCTATATTCTAATCTCTTACACTTAAATTCATAAACTCTAAACCATATACCAGATCCCTAAACCTTAAAACTAAGACGTCTATGGAAACTCTAAGGTTGACCTATACAATGCCACTATGTCACAGCCCAACTTCCCACGACCGAGCAAGCCGCACCCATAGGGGCTTGTCTTAGCACACCACGAGCCTTACCCGACCGAGGGACCTGAGTAGATGCCCACACCACACACAAAGGAGCTATGCCCAACGCCCTATGTGGTGTCCAAGTCTGAGAGAGCCGAGCCGAAGCACTTCCCATGAACAATGGGGCCACGTCAAGCACCCCATGTGCAGCTCACGAGAGTAGCACCCGAGGGAGCCCATTACATGCACCTGAGGGGGCCTTGCCGAGCACCATCCATGCAGCCCAAGCCATGGAGCCGGAGTCAGCCCCCAATGTGCACCCAAAGGGGCCGAGACACGGCCTATCCGAGTTGCCACCATGCCTAGGGCCCGATTCAACACCTAGCATGCCACCAAGGGGGTTTTGGACGAGTCCTCCGGGCCATGCCAAGCCCAATCCGCCCAAGAGACCAAAACCCATGGCAAGTTGTCATCTTTTGACCAGCACACAAGGAAAGCTATCCACCATGGAGCCAACTTGGGGAAAGTCTTCCTTGCCAACAAATCTATGATGTCATAGTCAATGTATTCTAGGCAACTTGTTATTATGTGATAGAGTTGCCATGTTTAGGAGATAAGATTCATCCATAGCTCTTGGGTCGAATCATTCTTAGCCATTAGATCGAGAGGGCCAAGGCTATAAATAGAGCCTTCCCCCAACCCTTGTATTCATCTTCCATTCTTTGTAAATCTTTCTTGAGTAGGAGTTTTGAGAAGTTTCTCTTCATCACTTTCCTAGCCATTCCCCCCCTCATTTTCCAACCAAGCTTCCGCCTATCTAATTTCTAAGCACTCTTGCTTAGCAAATTCGAAGGCTGAGTTAGTCCATCGACTTAGCTCGACGACTAAGGCCGCACGAATCATCTAGTTAGATCCTAGCCCCGTGACAAGTGGTATCAAAGCCATTTTCTGCATCCGTACGAGTCGAGATGGCAGGCAGCAGATCCGAGAACGAGCACGAGGGTCGACGTATGACACGACAAACCGAGAAGACCAAGAGGGCTAGTTTCAAGGACCAAATCACGACACTTGAGGACAAGGTCATCCGCCTTGAGAATGCCACGATCGATGCGAAAGATAGGCTCAATGTGGTTGATGTCTGACTATGGGAGTTGGGCGAACATGATGACAAACTCAAGGAGGAGTTCCAAGGAATAATCAATGATGTCAATGAACGTGTCGATCTACAAGACGGATCCCTCAAAGATGAAGTAAAGGCACTCAAGAAGATCGTGGAAGATCTTGCTAAACAAGCCGAGGTAGCCGCGCTCAGAAAGGAGATCGAGGATCTCAAAAGTGAGGTGCTTGTTTACAAAGCCGCTGTGAGAAATGGCGTGGTGTCTAGCCCATCGAGAGTGCTAGTCGATGTCCCAAAGCCGAAGCACTTCGAGGGGACGAGATCAGCCCAACAAGTCGAGAACTTCTTGTGGGGGCTAGAGCAGTACTTTAAAGCATCGTCCATCATCGAGGATGATGACAAGGTAAGTATCGCGTCAATATATTTAACTGATCATGCTTTACTTTGGTGGAGACGTAGGTGCTCCGACGAGAAACGTGGAGGCACTAGTGTTCAAACGTGGGACGAGTTCCAAACAGAATTCAAGAACCAATTCTACCCCGGAGATGCCGAGAGAGAGGCGCGATTCAAGCTTAGACATCTCAAGCAAGAGGGATCAATCTGAGACTACGTTCAGGAGTTTACTGAGCTGCAACTCCAAATTCCCGATCTAAGTGAGAAAGACGCCCTATTCCACTTCATGGATGGGCTAAAGCCGTGGTTATGCATCGATCTAGACTGGAGAGACGTGAAAGAACTCTCCAAGGCCATTGCCGTTGCCGAGTCATTAAAGGATCATAATGTTGATCGAAACAAATCACCCAAGTCCAATCCACGTTTGAGTGATTGGAGAAACCGAGATAAATCCAACGAGGGTGAAAGGGAGGAGTTATTGAATCGTAGTGGTAAGCCATCAAATGACAAATCCTTTAGATTCACGAGGCCTTAGGAGAGGAAGGACCGAGGTCCAGTGAAGTGCTACCATTGCGAGGGACCCCACCTCGTTCGAGATTTCCCGAAAAAGATGAACCTTTCCGCCATCCGAGGAGGAGATGGAGAAGAGGACGAGTACGCCCAACTTGGTTCCATCGTGAGTTCGCTTCAAGCCAAGAGTGGCCGAAAGAAGAAGGGACTTATGTTCGTGTACAAAGTAGTTGCCGGCAAAAAGCTAAGCGCGGTTGTGGACTGTGGTGCATCCGAGTTGTTCGTGTCCGAGCAAGCGGCCAAGCAGTTGGGCCTTCGAGTTAAGAAGGCGAGTGGATGGATCAAGACCGTCAATTCCGAAGAAGAGCCCATTGCGGGAGTTGCAAATGGCGTGGATCTTCGAGTCAGAGATTGGCACGGTAAAACATCCACCAAGGTAATTCATTTAGATGATTACGATTTCTTTTTGGGTTTATCTTTCCTTGAGCGGGTTGATGCACTTGTCTCGCCCAAGAGGGATGTTTTTTGTATTCTAGATCCCCGCCAACAATGCGTTGTGCTAGTAAAGAGAGTTGTGGACAAGAGCACCAAGGCGTTAGCAACTATCCGTTTCTTCGAGGGAGTGCCCAAGACAATAGTCAACGATGACGAGGCCATGGTAGAGTCCATGGAAGTTCCTGAGGCAAAGGGACAAGTCTTTGAGGAGATCAAAGACGAGAAGCCTTTGAAGTTGCCAAAGACATTGCCACCAAGGAGCAAGGTGGTTCGTGAGATCGAGTTCCCAACCGAGTTTGATGAAGTGGATCGAGTTCCTTAAGAAAAAGGGGCTAGAACTTTTCTACGAGGAGTTGCAAGCCGAATTTGCCGAGTGGTCAAAGTCTATGGACGAGTGGAATGAGCCCATGGAACCGAGCCAAAGCACCGTGATGGAAGGAGCAAGCCAAAAGTCTCCAACTATCATGCAAGCTGAAGGTGAAGTGCTAGAGAGCACCAAAGGGGGCCTATTCCAAGCCCCGCCATCATCACTTGCCTTGAGTATCGACAAGGCATAGTGAAGCCAACCGACAAGGACCTGGTGTCCGAGGTGAGTGAGCCTTTCTTTGATGATTTGGGTCTAACTTGCTCTATTTCCATCCACAAGTTACTTGCGAGATCAAGCAAGAAGCCGAGTCGAGTTGTGGAGCAAGTAGGCGAGAAGGCCTACGAGATGGAGTTACCAACGAGAGAACAAGCGGACCTTGCTATCATCCCTAAGCCGTTCGACGAGGATATCGATGGTCAAGAGTGGAGCAAATCGAGCCAAGCACAAAGCAAGGCGAACGTCTCCTTTAATGATGAGACACCAGACATCGAGACGAATTGAGAGCCAAGGCACGAAGGCCTTTCACTTTGCACGAGAGTTCCCTTAGCCGAGTAGGAACTTGACGAGGAGCCGAGGTCGTTCGAGGACGAGACGACAGAGACTCATCATTGCCTATCAACGAGGGCGTCGAAAGATTCAGTGGGGGAGAATGTCACAGCCCAACTTCCCACGACCGAGCAAGCCGCCCTCAAAGGGGCTTACCTTAGCACACCACGGGCCTTACCCGACCGAGGGACCCGAGTAGATGCCCACACCACACACAAAGGGGTCATGCCCAACGCCCCATATGGTGTCCAAGTCCGAGAGAGCTGAGCTAGAGCACTTCCCGCGCACCATGGGGCCAAGTCAAGCACCCCATGTACAGCCCACGAGAGTAGGACCCGAGGGAGCCCATTACACGCACCCGAGGGGGCCTAGTCGAGCACCATCCATGCAGCCCAAGCCATGGAGCCCGTGTCAGCACCCAATGTGCACATTCAATTAGACATTAAATTTAAACCTAAATCTGCACCATATTACCCTAAAAACTAAACCCTAACCTATAAACCCTAAATTATAACCATAAACCTTAAATTGAAACAACTATCTCTAAATTCTAACCCCTACACCTAAACCCCTAAACCCTAAACTAACTCCTTATACCCTAAAACTAAGGCGCTTGTGAAATCTTTCAGTTTCCACCGGCAGTGTATAGGATATTAATCATTTAAGTATTTGTTTAAGTTGGTGTTACAGGTTAACTAGACATTAAATTTTAAAAATAAATCATTTAATTAGGAGATTTAAGATATTTTTGGTGCACATTCAATCTTTGATGTTAGTATCAAATATTATATAATTTCTTTCCTTCACCTCCAACATTCACGGCACAAAATTTATCTTTAATGTTATAAAGATTAAAAAAAAACAGCAATACCTTGTGTAATTAAGACCAACAAATGAAGAAGATAAACATTTATTTGAAACCTCAATCCTTATTAGATATGAAAAACTCAGTACATAAATGACTTAGTTTTCGGTGGAGAGGAAGAAAGCTTTTTGGGCAATTCAGACATTGAGTTCACCCCAAATATCTTGCCCGAACAATCGAATTTTCCTTTTAATTTGGACTTTAAACTTCTTCATGGGCGACTCGCCATCTTCACGCGGTGTCTCTATGAAAGTGACTTGGTCGTTTGCTTGAAGTTGTTTCTCCATAGAAAACTGGGGCCAACTGATGGACATATAATCGCCCAACTCAGGGTGGGCATGGAATCTGACCAGAAATCTCCACTCTTTCTCAAACCTGTCCTGGACTTCCATGAAGGACAGTACCTCTGGTTGAAACTCGAAAAATGCTGCCACCGCAACGAAAGGGAACAATATCATGCGGTACTGCACTTCGCCTTGGGTCAGTCGCTTTGTGAACCTGTCCACGGCTTGCTCTTGGTTCCCCCCGGCTTGCCCTTGGTTTTCCATGTCTCAACAACGGTTGTAAATCTTGAAATGTTATAAACTGCAGATTGATGTTGTGAGACCAGCACTCATACGAAAGACGTTTATATATTTGACGAAGAAGCATGTCTTTTTTAACATGTACCATTTGGATAAATCGGCATGCAATCCTTCATCAATCGTCCCACTCGACTATTGAACAAACACAACTTTTCGTCACCATTCTTTGAAACTAAACGTTGAATCACTAAATTCCGTCGGTCGTGTTTGATCCGACTAAGTTTTATTTGTATTGATGGCTGCACGATCATGCATGGCCGATAGTAGTCCACATTTGTTCAGTAGCAGTTGAAGTTTCGATGAGATTTCTTCAGCAATAGTTGTTATATTCCAAATCTTTATACTGCAGTGAATGGTCAATGTAATACGGGACCAAAAGCTCATTTTAAATACAAAGCCCAATTTATAAAGACCCAAGCTCTCTTTGATAGCCTTTTCTCGCTCATTTTGCTCAAACAAACACACATTCAGTCTAAAAATAATTTTCCTGCTCAAAATTAGTCTACGTGGCGGCGTTTCATTCGTCCAATCAAATATCACGCATATTGTGTTTCTTCTCCTGTGATCTGGAGCCAGCTGGCATGTGCTGACGTCATCATAACGTTAGCAAGTCAGACACCTATAAAAAGAAAGAGAGAGAAACTCAGAGCAATTAATGGGATTTAAAAAAACAATGATAATAATAATTAATAATAAAGTAGAGAGAGGATTGATTACCTTGGGAGCCGAACCGTTTCCGGAAAGATGAACGGTCGTCGGAGTCGTGCTATCGGGAATGTGTGAAGCCACTAGAAAGCTGAACCGCCTGAAGTGAAATCGTCACTGAAAGCCAAGAGATCATCGGAGAAGCCCGTTTGCGGTCAAAAACGAAGGTCGGAGAGAAGATTGGAATGTCTTTTTTACGTCGTTGGAGGTATATTTTCATTCTTTTGTTTACCTGCAAAAAAACACAAAAATAAGTTAGATCCGAACAAATAAAAGTAAAAAACATTAGCGAAAAAAAAGAAAATAAAATGAAATTAGGAGAAATGGGTTCGGTTGAAGATCTCGTCCGATGGCTGGAGTTTTGAGAGAACGTCGGAGTTGAAGAGGTGCGAGTATGGGTAGATAGCTTTAGGCCGGGGAAGAAGGACGACTTCGACGAGCCAGGGTTAAATTTAGGACTTAGGGTTCGAAATTGAATTTTAGGTTTTTAGGGTTCCAGCACGGCGGCCGGTCGGAACCACATGGTGGTTAGGGGATATTGGTGGCGGCTGAATAACAAGAAAACTCGATCGTGATTAGGGTTTTTAGATCAAATGAGTAAAAAGTGAAGAACTAGTGAAGAACATTGGCGAAAAGTGAGTTTTTATCTGTTTTATTCAAGTTTTTAGGTTGGTTGGTGTTTGTGTAGAGAGAATTCATAGAAAGGGGGTAGGCTGACTCAGTTTAGAGAGAGAGGGGGGCTTGAGTGAATGGCTGAGTCTGACTCGGTTTGGACCTTTTTAGTGGCGGACCAAAACGACACCGTTTTAGTGTCAGGTCACCAGGATCCGTGCGCTAAACAGATATCAAATTTATTTTACTATCATTATTATTATTTCGTATTCAATGTCATATATTAGATATATTTTCATATTATAGGTCAGAAATCAGAGAATTGCTTTCCTTTCGTATTACAGTATTATAATTCTAAATTTTAAGCATATAGTCTTGGTTTAGAACATAAAGTATTTACAGATACATGGTACACGCTTTATGACCCAATTCATTTCTTATAGGTACTTGATAGATATAAAAAAGATGCATTTGACAATTTTGGATTGATTTCAGAACGAGGTCCCTACGTATAGGGGACGTGTTAAGACTGGATACGACGTGTTACATAAGATTGGAAAACTAAGCCTAGTCACTTCATATTTAACCACACTAGAATAGACGAACCTTGTCACTTCATATTTAACGACGTTAGATCTTAGGTACCAAAATCAACATTTTTAAAGTATGAATATCGCACTGGAAATTTTGCAGTAATTTAGGTGCCATTACCCCTTTATTTTATATTATGCTCTCCTATCTCATAGGCGACGCCAATGTTGGTGTTGTTTTCAATTTGGAAGATTTTTGGAGGAAAGATCCTAGAGACTTGGTGCTGGTGGGGATTTTTAAGCTTTCTTAGGCATTAATTCTGGTTTTGTACAACAATTTTCCCAAATGAATAATAAATAATATAGATTCAAAATGAAGTTTATATACATCAATAACATAATTCTCGTACTGTTCTTTTAATAGGTTGCGCGTAATAGTGGCAGATCAAAAAAATTTAAGAAGAAAGTCCAAAAATTTTTCTTTAAATGAGTATATAGATTTTCTTTTCTTTTCTCTCTATACACTAAATTAATTTTATATTGAAAAAAAATTAATACTAAAAAAAATCTTAAAAAGGGTGTAATTGCTCTCTTGAGTGGCCATGGTGAGAAGGGGGTCATGGTAGCCGAAGTAGATAGAATAACGACGGTGTTTAGTGTGTAAAGGAGATGAACCGTGGTTAGGGATTTAGGATAAAATACGAAGAAAAGGAAAATTAACATTTTATTGATTATAGATCAAAAGGTTGAGTTCAGACACATTACAATGGCTTTGTATTTATATCCTCAAACTAATAGACAAATCACCTAACAAACTCTAAACAAACTATTAACTAATTGAGATTATTTTTAACTAATTATATTCTAATACGCTTAATTTGTGAATGTAATTACAACTAATTATAATTGTCTAACATTCACCTTGTTTTCTTCTCTTGTTGAACTTCTTCATTCTCATTTATTGGGATGGAGTTGAGGCCATGAGCTAACTCTGTGAGTTGGTTCAGGGAGTTGGGGAGTTGGTCTTTCTTCAACATTCTTCATCATTTTTTTTTACTTTCTTTCTTCTTCACCATTCACAACATTATTTATCTTTATTCGAACAAAACAAAGCAAAACAAAAAATGCAGGTGAGCTAGTACCCGAAGAAGAAAAGCAATTGACTTCAAATCTATCTTTACTTGAACATCTGCTTAACAATGTACACTTGTTTTTAAGGTAAAATACCTAAATCATCACTCAACTTTGCACTCGGACCTATTTTGGTCACTGAACTTTCAAAACGTTCAATTTACTCACTAAACTTTACTTTTTGACATATTTTAGTTACTTTAGATTAATTTATTAATATTTTGGTATGACATGGCTTATTTTATTATTATTAAATATAAAAATAATTTAAAATAAAAATATATTTTATTATTATTAAATAAAAAATAAAACAAACCCCCAAATCCTCAACACTCAAACCCTTTCGTCGGCGTTACCTTCACCAGCGTTATCTATAACGGCCACCCACCCTTTGCCGGTGTTACCCTCATTGGCCGCTCCCTTAATCGGCGTTATCTTTTAGGTGTGAATCTAACGTTGCATCATAACCGGGATTCATCTACTGTTGTAGACAATGCACAAACCATGAATGAATCAAACACAAGAACAGACAAATACTCTCTCTTCCACTCAGCTATATGGAAATGTGCCTTTGCAAGAATCATCAAAACAGATAAATCTTTACTCTTCTTTTTGCCTCTTCCTACCGCCATCATCTCTTTATTTGGAAAAAATGAATTATTCGACTCGATGCGAAAAAATCGATTCATTTTTACTTAACTCGTAATTTTATAAATCCGACTCGAAATTTTTTCAAATGAAGTTTGAGTTATAAAATGAAAATTCGAATAGCTCAAAATTTTTAGTAATTATGTGATCAATTTTCAAGTTATAGTCGAGTCCATCAATTATACATGATATATATATATATATATATATATATATATATATATATATAACGATAATTTAACAAATATCTTATAATATATAAAACATAAATGTCATAATTAATATTCGAATATTTAAATAAAATCTTTGAAATAAAATCATATTAAAATAATACTTAAATAATCCGAAAAACATAAATAGTCTTTCCGGTATTAAGTATAATATCTCAAAATAATAAATAATAATTTGAATAACTAAAAATAGTTTCGTACTAAATAATAAAATAACCAGATAAAATTGTGAGATTCTCCAAGTACCACGTCGCCTAAAATCCAAAGATATTTGTAATAGAAAACTATGAGGGAGTAAGCTAAGGAGCTTAGTGTGTCTCTAAAGTGCAAGAAAACCATAATCATAAAACATAGTATTATTTTCTTAAAATCTTTTAAACCATGACGCATAAATCACAAGCGCAATGCAATGCACCCAACTACAATCGCCAAGAGAAGAAGAAAATTTCCCAAAACTCCTCACTACATCCATCAATCGATGCGTGGAAAGTGATAGCCTGGTTTAGAAAATTGGAAGGGTGCATTTCACCCTTGTACGCAGATTTTGCAATACAATGGTAGACTATCTGGCTATGGATGAAATGAGTCGTACGAAATGATTTAAAGCATGATGGTATGTTTAAGATTCTAGAAGGAAAGGCCGTGACAGTTTTTTAGTGCCGGTACCTTGTTAACAATAGTTCATAGTTATGGTGTTTGCTTAGGGTGTGGTTATAGGTCTCTGGCTAGTAATTGTTGTATTGCAATGATGTTTGTTGAGGTTATGGTTGTTGGTCCCTTGTATTACATGTTATGTGCCGTACTCTTTTCCTCCAATTAGGATTAGGGAGGTTTTTAACGAGGCGCACATTTCAGGCTTTGATTTTTAATTAATAAAAAATTTGCCTTGCCGAGCAAAAAAAAATCGATGCGTGGTAAAGATCACTGCTTCCTCCGTACAATCTCAACCCATGCTAATACATATATGATGTTTAAAATTCAAGTTTCATAAAACTCAATTTCATAAATCCGATATTTCATAATCATAATTCATAAATCATAGTCCATAAATTCATAAATCATAGTTTTGTAAATCCGATGTTTCATAAATTATAATTAAAACACATTCTTGAAATCATATGCACATGATGTCAAACATACAAGTCATAATAAAATTAATAAAACCAAATGACATACATTTATGGGAGTTGAATATCTAGGAACCAAATGACAAATGAAGAGAATTCCTAATAAAACCAATTGCAATACATGGAAAGAATTCCTAACGACCAATCAATGACAATCTAGCGCAGTTATAAAATTAATAAAAAAAAGGAGGAAAAAGGCGATCTAGAGGTGGATGAATCGAGATTAATCCTATTAGGAGTTGGACTTTCGTTTCCAAATGTAGCATTCTTTCTTTTGCCGGAAGGATCACATGTTACCGTCTCCAATGGGTTAGAAACGTTAGCTAAGAGGGGTTGCCAGAGGAATACATGACCTACAGAGCAAGGAACTGTTGTACGCTCCAAGTTGGGAACAAATTTGACTATACTATCGATACTTATTGAACGAGTTGATTATTAATGAATATTTTTTATATTATTATATAATATTTAAGTATTTGTTTAAGTTGGTGTTACATGTTAATTAGACATTAAATTTAAAAAATAAATCATTTAATTAGGAGATTTAAGATATTTTTGGTGCACATTCAATCTTTGATGTTAGTGTCAAATATTATATAGTTTCTTTCCTTCACCTCCAACATTCATGGCACAAAATTTATCTTTAATGTTATAAAGATTTTTTTATAAAAGAAAACAGCAATACCTTGTGTAATTAAGATCAACAAATGAAGAAGATAAACATTTATTTGAAACCTCAATCCTTATTAGATATGAAAAACTCAGTACATAAATGACTTAGTTTTCGGTGGAGAGGAAGAAAGCTTTTTGGGCAATTCAGACATTGAGTTCACCCCAAATATCTTGCCCGAACAATCGAATTTTCCTTTTAATTTGGACTTTAAACTTCTTCATGGGCGACTCGCCATCTTCACGCGGTGTCTCTATGAAAGTGACTTGGTCGTTTGCTTGAAGTTGTTTCTCCATAGAAAACTGGGGCCAACTGATGGACATATAATCGCCCAACTCAGGGTGGGCATGGAATCTGACCAGAAATCTCCACTCTTTCTCAAACCTGTCCTGGACTTCCATGAAGGACAGTACCTCTGGTTGAAACTCGAAAAATGCTGCCACCGCAACGAAAGGGAACAATATCATGCGGTACTGCACTTCGCCTTGGGTCAGTCGCTTTGTGAACCTGTCCACGGCTTGCTCTTGGTTCCCCCCGGCTTGCCCTTGGTTTTCCATGTCTCAACAACGGTTGTAAATCTTGAAATGTTATAAACTGCAGATTGAAGTTGTGAGACAAGCACTCATACGAAAGACGTTTATATATTTGACGAAGAAGCATGTCTTTTTTAACATGTACCATTTGGATAAATCGGCATGCAATCCTTCATCAATCGTCCCACTCGACTATTGAACAAACACTACTTTTCGTCACCATTCTTTGAAACTAAACGTTGAATCTACTAAATTCCATTGGTCGTGTTGGATCCGACTAAGTTTTATTTGCATGGCCGATAGTAGTCCAGATTTCTTCACTACAGTAGCAGTTGAAGTTTCGATGAGATTTCTTCATTAACAGTAGTTATATTCCCAAAACATTTTGGACAAATTGTGTATTTATTTATACAAAGTAGAGCATAAAACCTGCTAAAAAAAAGGGCCACCCGCAAAAACTAGGCAATACCCCAAGCTATACACATATTTATATTTACCGGATCCGAATAAGCTAAACATTTGCTACTCAACTTAATTCTAACTATTTCTTTAATGCTATCTATAATCTCAAAGGCAGTTTTGGATGGCCCCCTAAACTTTTTGCAGTTTCTTTCCTCCCAAACACAATATATACGAGCATTCCATGCAATCCTCAATATGAAGACTAATAAGGATTTTTCCGTGAGATAGTTACTCGCCCAAGCAAGCTCTTGGTCCCAATCATAAACGGACCTTCTCAAGTTGCATAATGGGAAGATCGTCTCCCAAATGCTATGCGACAAGGGACATTCAAAAAGCGGTTGATTTTGGACTCCTCTGCTGCATTACAATTCAAACACATAGGATTTAGAGTGTTCCCAAATGATATGATCGAATGCTTTGGGACATGTAACGAAAACCAAATTAGTTTGTCCATGAGAATGGTCAATGTAATACCCGTATTTTGTCCGGGTATACCCATATATAAATATATACACTATATATCTCTATAAATAAAACCAAATAATAATAAATAGTGAACCCAATAATAAAAGTCCAATAAAATAGTGTCCATTTTACATTCCAAGACCAAAAGCTCATTTTAAATACAAAGCCCAATTTATAAAGACCCAAGCTCTCTTTGATAGGCTTTCCCGCTCATTTTGCTCAAACAAACACACATTCAGTATAAAAATGATTTTCCTGCTCAAAACTAGTCCACGTGGCGGCGTCTCATTCGTCCAATAAAAAATCACGCGGATTGTGTTTCTTCTCCTGTGATCTGGAGCCAGCTGGCATATGCTGGCGTCATCATAACGACAGCAAGTCAGACTCCTATAAAAAGAAAGAGAGAGAAACTCAGAGCAATTAATGAGATTTAAAAAACAATGATAATAATAATTAATAATAAAGTAGAGAGAGGATTGATTACCTTGGGAGCTGAACCGTTGTCGGAAAGATGAACGGTCGCCGGAGTCGTGCTATCGGGAATGCGTGAAGTCACCAGAAAGCTAAAACCGCCTGAAGTGAAATCGTCACTGGAAGCCAAGAGATCATCGAAGAAGCCCGTTTGCGGTCGGAAATGAAGGTCGGAGAGAAGATTGGAATGCCTTTTTTACGTCGTTGGAGGTATATTTTTCATTCTTTTGTTTACCTGCAAAAAAAAACACAAAAATAAGTTAGATCCGAACAAATAAAAGTAAAATACATTAGCGAAAAAAAAGAAAATAAAATGAAATTAGGAGAAATAGGTTCGGTTGAAGATCTCTTCTGATGGCTGGAGTTTTGAGAGATCGTCGGAGTTGAAGAGGTGCGAGTATGGGTAGATAGCTTTAGGCCGGGGAAGAAGGACGACTTCGACGAGCCAGGGTTAAATTTAGGACTTAGGGTTCGAAATCAAATTTTAGGTTTTTAGGGTTCCAGCACGGTGGCCGGTCGGAACCACATGCTGGTTAGGGGATATTGGTGGCGGCTGAATAACAAGAAAACTCGATCGAGATTAGGGTTTTTGGATCAAATGAGTAAAAAGTGAAGAACTAGTGAAGAACATTGGCAAAAAGTGAGTTTTGATCTTTTTTATTCATGTTTTTGGGTGTGTTGGTGTTTGTGTAGAGAGAATTCAGAGAAAGGGGGTAGGTTGGCTCAGTTTAGAGAGAGAGAGGCTTGAGTGAATGGCCGAGTCTGACTCGATTTGGACCTTTTTATTGGCGGACCAAAACGACACCCTTTTAGTTTCAGATCACCAGGATCCGTGCGCTAAACAAATATCAAATTTATTTTACTATCATTATTATTATTTCGTATTCAATGTCATATATCAGATATATTTTCATATTATATGTTAGAAATCAGAGAATTGCTTTCCTTTCGTATTACAGTAACATAATTTTAAATTTTAAGCATATGGTCTTGGTTTAGAACAGATAGTATTTACAGATACATGGTACACGCTTTATGGCCCAATTCATTTCTTAGAGGTACTTGCTAGATATCAGAAAGATGACAATTGACAATTTTGGACTGATTTCAGAACGAGGTCCCTACGTATACGGGAGTTCGATAAGACGAATCAAATCAACATCAAAAGTTGATGCATCAGAATCATTGAGATTTTAGATATATCGAGAGTGATTCGATCGTTAAAGCTTACGAGGGTATTGTTGGTTATTTTAAATACAAAGACCAATTTATAAAGACCCGAGCTCTCTTTGATAGCCTTTCCCGCTCATTTTGCTCAAACAAACACACATTCAGTCTAAAAAATGATTTTCCCGCTCAAAACTAGACCACGTGGCAGCGTCTCATTCGTGCAATCAATTATCACGCGGATTGTGTTTCTTCTCCTGTGATCTGGAGCCAGTTGGCATACACTGACGTCATCATGGCGTCAGCAAGTCAGACTCCTATAAAAAGAGAGAGAGAAAGTCAGAGCAATTAATGAAATTATTAAAAAACAATGATAATAATAATTAATGATAAAGTAGAGAGAGGATTGATTACTGTAAAGTGTCCACAAGTTCTAAATTTCATACACATTTCATACATATTATTGTTGTTTTCAGTACATTTTAGGCATAATTAGGACCATGCATTGCATTTTACAGTATTTCTTTACTTTGCCATGTTTTTCTAGTTTATCTTTTATTTGGTGATGAAAAGATATTGTTTTAGCCTAGTTTTAGTTTCTGGTACTAGAGGCTGACAGGGGGAAAGAGGAGCCGAGGACGTGATGCTGAGGCAGCGAACCAAGGAGCTGTACTGATGCAATTTCAGACAGAGACAACAATTGCCGAGTAGCTATCGCCGCCCACCTTGCCGCCCAAGAAAACAGACTATGGAGTTGGAGAACCGGAGTGCGATATGTAGAGCAGAAAATCCTAATTCTATCGATGTTGTCCACTCAATTTTTTGACGTTTGTAGCAGCGGGTAGAGCCACCGAGGGAGAATCTTGAGATTGCTTGCGGAGCAAGGCAACGTGATAAAGTTCACATTCAACCTGTCAAGCTTGCTTCTTTACTTGCGGAGCAAATATATTCTTGTCTATGGTAAATGGGTGGATGAAAATTCTAGCTTTATATGTATCAACGTTTATACCCCATTTACAAAATCGGACAAGCAAATGTTGTGGAGCTAAATTGAGGCTCTCAGGCGTAATTGGCGGAGATTTCAACGCAATTAGAAGCAGAAAGGAAAGATGTGGGGCTGGCATTCGATATCCGGGAATCGAAGAATTCAACAATTTCATTGATAATTGTAAGCTCATTGAGATCCCTCTCATTGGTAGGAGGATAGGTCCTAGAAACAAAAGAAGCAAACATGTTCTTGGTGAAAGAAGACTGGTATATTAAAAACAAAGAGGCCCTTAGCCTCCTAGCACCTAGACTGCACAAACTTGCTTCTAGAAAGGGTGTTGTGATTGCTTCTATTACTTCATATAGCTTCGATGATCTTAATTGGACAACTATGTTTTCTAGGCCTCTACTGGAAAGAGAAGAAAGCTTACAGCTGGCAGTGTTAAAAGACGTTGTAAAAGGAGAGTGCATTATGAAAGAATGTCAAGGCAGAATAATTTGGGTGCACGTCAAAGCAAGCTCCTTTTCTGTTAGCAAACTCACGGAACTTCTGATTAGCACAAACATTGAAGATCCTTCTTTCGAATTCGATAAAATTTGGAAAATGAAGGTGCCACCAAAAGTTCGAAGCTTCTTGTGGTTTTTGAAAATCCAAAGAGTTCCAACTAAAGACTTCCTTAGAGAAAGAGTTGTTAAACTAGTTGAAGATGGAGCCATATGCCCTTGGTGCGAATTAGGTATTGAACTATAAATCACTTGTTTCTGGAATGTAGATTTGCAATGTGTTATTGGCGAAATTTTTGCAGTTGGTGGTCGATACAATGGCCCAATATCTCGAGCATAGATGATTTCTTCTTCTGCTGCTAGAATACAACTTGGTCTGGAAACACAAAAACCTTATTGTTAATCTCTATAGCCTATGCTGTTTGGAGCCTATGGCTGGCAAGAAATGATAAAGTTTTCAATGAAAAGACGACTGCTATGAAGGATCTCATCTTTTTTTCGCGAAAATGAGAGCTTTCTCTTGGAGTAAAGCTGTAAATGCTGATATCTTTCTTGATGTCAACTGCTGGTGGAATAAACCTTTTGTCTGCGTCAATCTCAAGCCAAATTTAGAATGGATCTCTCCAAGGTCAGATGAGGTTAAATTCAATGTCGACGGAGCGTTCAAAGATCCAAAAGCCGGGTGTGGTGGTATTTTGAGGACAAGCAATGGAGATATTAGAATACTATTCTCTGGACCTACTGAGCAGCTATGTTTTGATTTTTCAGAGCTGATTGCTATTAAGACAGCCCTGTCCATTTTCGTTGAAGCAGGTTGGAAGGGAAAGGCTAAGCTGATAATAGAATCTG
Source organism: Hibiscus tridactylites (assembly GCA_958450335.1). Lineage (NCBI taxonomy): Eukaryota > Viridiplantae > Streptophyta > Magnoliopsida > Malvales > Malvaceae > Hibiscus > Hibiscus tridactylites. The sequence continues at coordinate 95,844,501 of OY288268.1, forward strand.
ACTCGCAAACAGTGCTGAATTGTATTGGGAATAGAGTCATCTGGCCTTGGCGTTGGTGGACTTTGTTCGATGAAATTGACAAATTATGCTCCCTCATCCAATATGTATCTTTTGGCTACACTTCTAGGGATCAAAACTGCATCGCTGATCAACTGGCAACATATGGAATGCCTAGGACACAGATGTTCAAAGCATGGTGGTAGAATGTTGATCTGATTGCTACAACGTTATAAGGTTTTATTTTGTTCAACATTGATTTTTGAACTGCCCGCTTTGTACCTTCTTAGTCGTGTCGTAGTGCACTCTTTTTCCTCCACCTAGACTTTGGGAGGTTTTTTAACGAGACACTCGACTCCGACAACTATCAATAAAAATCTTATTGCTTAGCGAAAAAAATCTTGAAATGTTATAAACTGAAGATTGATGTTGTGAGACCAGCACCAATACGAAAGACGTTTATATATTTTTTTGAAGAAACATGTCTTTTTAACATGTACCATTTGGATACACCGTCATGCAATCGTTCCACTCAATTAGTGAACAAACACTACTTTTCGTCACCATTCTTTTAACCATTTGGATAAACCGTCATGCAATCCTTCATCAATCGTCCCACTCGACTAGTGAACAAACACTACTTTTCGTCACCATTCTTTTAAACTAAACGTTGAATCCGATAGTAGTCCAGATTTCTTCAGTATCGGAAATGAAGGGTATTGATAAGTTTAGGGTGGAAATGTTATAAACTGCAGATTCTCCGACCAACTTAACACAACCTTGGAGTCTGTTTCCATGATCAGCGGCTTAGGGAGGTTTTTAACGAGGCACTCAATGCGAGCGTAGACTTTTAAGTAATCTTAATAAAACTTATTTTGCCGAGAAAAAAATTTAGTTTTGTTTATAAATTTTAAAATATTTAAAATTAGCATTAGACACGTAAACTATTATCGTTCTCCTATTTTTGTCCCTAAACTATGTTTTTCGGCAAAACCGTCCCTTCTGTTACATAGTTCTCCTGTTTTGGTCCCCCGACGTTAAATAGCTAACGGTTTTGCTGACGTGACATTTTTTAAATATTTTTTTAATTATTTCTCTCTCCTTTTAAAAAAATGCCACATCAGCAAAACCGTTAGCTATTTAACGCCGATGACCAAAACAGGAGAACTATGTAACAGAAGGGACGATTTTGCCGAAAAATATAGTTTGGGGACCAAAATAGGAAAATCGTAATAGTTTGGGGACCACCGGTGTAGTTTTCCCTTTTTTTTATTGAGAGACAAACATAATTAATTTTTATCTAGCACGTGGCATTATAGTTTGTTGGTAAGTGTAAAAAAATTTAGGGAAAACTACCATAGTGACCATCCAATTATTGGCTGCGACCTGTTTTGACCACTCAACTAAAAAAATTCAAAATTTGACCACCCAACTATTTAAATAAACCTATTTTGACCATCGGTAGTTAAAATCTAAAGGAAAGCTGACGTGACCGTTAAGTAAAATTTGTATAATTACACATTTGGTCCATGTTAGTTACTTATTATATCAATTTGGTCCTAATTTTAATTTAAATAAATAAAATTAATTAACCAATTAGGTGACGACACGCGTCATCACCTGATTAGATGCATTTATTTTATTTTTAGTTTATTTACTTTAATGGTTTCACTCACCCAATCAGATGACGACACATGTCATCTGATTGGTTTTAAAATTATCTAAAATAGATTGCTTGGGATCAAATATGCAACCTATGAATTGAATTGCATCGCTTCTACCACTATGCTAAACCCTTCAACCGGCATAAATTCCCTAGCTTTGTTTATTTGAATTTGTTTGTTTTTTTTTTTTCGTTCAAAATTTCCGCATTCTTTCTTCACACCAATTTTCCCATCGCCATCTTCATCAAATCTGTGAATCATTTTTCTGCAATTCTCAATCTCCAATCCATTTTTCAATCCCATAACACAAAGAACTCTCTGCAATTCCTCTGCATCGATAAACCCATTTTTTTCACATCAAAAGCCTCCTTCAATTCACCCGAACTCAGCTCATCTTCTTCAAGCAACCTCGAAACTTTATCAAACTCAAACGATTCATTCAATTCTTCACTTTATTGGCTGCACAAAATCCTCAGGTTTCCATCAATTTCTCCACTTCCTTTTTACAGTAATTTAGGTGCCATTACCCCTTTATTTTATATTATGCTCTCCTATCTCATAGGCGACGCCAATGTTGGTGTTGTTTTCAATTTGGTTGATTTTTGGAGGAAAGATCCTAGAGACATGGTGCTGGTGGGGATTTTTAAGCTTTCTTAAAAGTTCTTCGGGGATTAATTCTGGTTTTGTACAACAATTTTCCCAAATGAATAATAATATAGATTCAAAATGAAGTTTATATACATAATAACATAATTCTCGTATTGATCTTTCAATAGGTTACGTGCAACAGTGACAGATCAAAAAATTTAAGAAGTGAGGTCCGAAATACTTTTTTTAAAATGAATATATAGAATTTTTTTCTCTACACACTAAATTAATTTTATAAAAAAAATAATACAAAAAAATCTCCTAAAAAGGGTGTAATTGCTCTCCTGAGTGGCCATGTATATCCACCATTGGCACACAAACTGCTTGATCTCTTCCATAATGATTTTTTGGGTTTTCACATTATTGCAATGTTCCAACACTCTATCATGAGAAATTATATTATTTGTCATTCTTACCACATTAATTATGGTCTCAATAAATATAAATCATACACTTTATCATTAGATTCATTTTGACTTGACTCGTAATTTCATAAACTCGACTCGAAAAATTTTCAAATGAAGATTGAGTTATAAAATGAAAAGTCAAATAGCACGATTTTTAGTAATTGTGTGATCAATTTTCAAGTTCGAGTCGATTCCATCAATTATACATGATATATTATGTATATCACATGTGATAATATGAAGAAATATATATGTATATCGTATATGGATATAGTGTAACCCCTAAACTCAACTTAGAAGAAAAAACCAAATTTAGGAAGTTACAATTGAAAACTTAACCCTCAAGAAAATTAATTTTAAAAATTATACTTTAGTTTTTAATATATATATATATATATATAAAAAGATATTTAATAAATATCTTATAATATATAAAACATAAATGTCATAATTAATATTCGAATGTTTAAATAAAATCTATGAAATAAAATCATAGTAAAAGAATTCTTCAATAATCCGAAAAAACATAAAGTCTTTCTGATATTAAGTTACATAATATCTCAAAATAATAAATAATAATTTGAATAACTAAAAATAGTTTCGTACTAAATAATAAAATAACCAAATAAAATTGTTAGATCCTCCAAGTACCACGTCGCCTAAAATCCAAAGATATCTGTAAGAGAAAACTATAGAGAGTAAGTTAAGGAGCTTAGTGTGTCTCTGAAAACCATAATCATAAAACATAGTATTATTTTTTAAAATATTTTAAACTATAACACATAAATCACAAACGCAATGCAATGCACCCAACTACACCCGTCAAGAGAAGAGGAAAGTTCCCCAAAACTCCTCACTAAATCTACCAATCGATGTGTGGTAAAGACCTCTGCTTCCTCCGTACAATCACAACTCATGCTCATACATACATAATGTTTAAAATTTAAGTTTCATAAAATTTAATTCTATAAATCCGATATTCCATAAACATAATTCATAAATCATAGTCCATAAATCCATAAATCATAGTTCTGTAAATCCGATATTTCATAAATCAAATGTTCCATAAATCATAATTAAAACACATTCTGAAATCATATGCACATGATGTCAATCATACAAGCCAAAATACATATAAATAATCACATAAGGAGAAAAACATTATCCCATAGAAAAATAACATATAACACCAGAAGAAGCACACTTTAGCCAAATCAAAACTCAACCATTGAATGATGCGCTTCTACGATCAATTGTATCAGTACTTATGATAATAACCTTGATTCGAATCATTGATCTGTGCTAGGAAAATGGCTTAAGGCTTGACGAAAATAATGGAGTTTGGGGTATGGTTCTCAAGAAAAATAATTTGGGGAAAGGTGCGGCTGTTATGGCATAACACTGCCGAAAAGGGGAAAAAATAAATTGATTTATAAATTGGGTAATTCACAAGGGAAACCATTAAACTTAATGAGCATTTGCAAACTAGCATCTAAGCTTTTCATAATTTATAAATTGACTCCAAATTATTTGTAACACTCTGATTTTAATTAGCATAAAGTATGTGTTGCGACTAAAAAAATTAGGAAATACCGGTGTCACTTGGAGGAACCGGGTTTTCATTCGTTTTTGAAAATTTAATCGAATTTTGAAAAAGAAGGGAGTCGCAACCGGCCATTTAAAAATGGTAGGCCGGACACCAAAATAAAACCAGAGATTTTTTCTTAAGTAAATGGGTTCGGGAGTCGGTTACACACAGGGAAGGATGAGCACCCCCGCCATGCCCTAAAATCGGTACCAAAACCATTACCGCTTAATTAATATTAGATTTTGCGAAGTAAAGTGACGATTCGTATCGAAATTTAGTTATACGAGTGAGTAAATTTTAAAAGCCTTAATATTCGAGAAGGAACGTCCGAACCACCACCACTACGACTGGTATCGGCCTCGTTCACTCCCGAATAAAAAGGCATTCACATTGCAATTTATAATTCGAGATGCAACCTATCAATTCGTAAACGGGACAAATAAACCTCATGATAAAAAAGGGAGAGAAGGGAGCAAATGGCATATGTAACATGGACAACATAAACGATATTCATAAAAAATAAGATAAGTATGCAACAATTAAAATTCCACGTAAATCATACGGTCCATAAAAACATGCACAAAAATACATAACACACATGTGCGGGTGTACAACCTTATGAAGCTATGAAACATGAACAAGGTTACATAAAAACCATATATTATGCATGCTTACACATTCGATGTCATATAAAATAACACGTGACATGCAACAACAAGGGTTTAAGATATGCACTAATGTACCTACATAAAAAACGATAAGGTCATAGAAAAACAACATGATCAACAAGTAAAATGAAAACAAACAAGCATAAATTAATGGGATTAATTAGGGTAATTTACGACCGTTTCAGGGGCTGATTCAAATAGAAATTAAAAGTTTGAAGACTAAAAAGAGATTTATCCCATTCAAAATTATGAGAACAAACTCAGGGGGAAATTAAAAAACGCATTGAACGGTTGGGACCAAATGTATGATTTAACCATAAAAAATAATTAAATCCTCGATTAAGGTCTTAATTAACAAAACACGGGAACATAAAAGGACCAAAGTGGGAATTAACCCACTCGAAATCTGATTTAAACCAAACGATAACAAGATTAAAAACTTTCAAAAACATCGAGGGACCATAAGCGTAATTTCAGGACACGGAAGCCCTTACAAAGACATTTTCAAAACGTGGAGGGGCTTATTAGGGAATTAAGCCATTTTTGAAAACTAAAAACATTATATAAACGCGTTTAAAAACATTTCGATCATTTTGGCTTATTTTGTTTCGAACCCACTCTTTCCCCATTCCTTTCTTCTCCGACAAACCCCTCTCATTCGGGTACATATAAAACCCTACACCAGCCGGTTGCCGTTAGCCGACAACGGCGGTAACCTATCCGAAAAAAACCTAAAAACTATGAACCCTCGAAAAGCCGACGAAAGCAGAACCCCTTTCCTTTAAATCAAACCCTGAAAAAAAGGCCCTTTGATGAGTTCTCAAATGTGACACATTTCATTTGTTATTTTTCTAGCTATTGGGACTTCTTGCTGCTTAATCCATGTTGTTTTCGTTATATTTTGTGCAGGGACCCAATTCTGGAAATAGCAGTGAAAATGAGGCATTTCTGTAGTTCTTATTATAATTCTGTCATGACTGGCATCATGGGCACGACACCGGGCACGACGCGTCTGACGTAGCAGTGACGTGGCAATGACGTGGCGACTTCTAGAAGCTTCTGGAACGTTCTGAGAGAGCTTATCAGCTTATCCGATTAGATTTCCTGCATTTAAATTTCAAAACATTTGAATTATTTATCTTTTGTTTATTATTTTAAATTATCTCATCACTTTATCTTTGTAAATCTAAGCCTATAAATACCACCTTTGGTAAAGGCTTAGATCATCAATTAATCATTTTAGTTTTCATCTTCTAGTTTGAAACGTTTTTAGCTTTAATAAAAGTTCTTTTACTTTATTTTCTTGTTCCATTTTTTATGCTATTTAATTATTTTCCAAAAATCAAGTTAAGTATGATAATTAATATCATGCTTAGCTAAATTTCTTGAGCCAAGAGTTAGCCAAATCAATTCTAATCGTGAGAATTGAACATTGCCTAAATTCCTTCAGGAATACATTTTTATCTTTCTGTTTAGATAGTTTGGCAATCGGCCTTACTAAAGTTTTTAATCGTTTTTCAAATCAAAAAGAGCTCGTTGATATGGAATCGTTTAAAGACATAGTTGGGAGGAAGGATCGGCCTGTGGCAATTCCGACTTCCTGTGAACACTCTTAGCGGCGGTCCGCTAAGGAAAGATAAAATCAAAAGCGATTCTTTTTAAGACAATTTCTGAGTCGGGCTTTTCCTGCTTTCAAAACTAAACACTTTAACGGCGATAGACGTGGCTAATTTGTTTAAGAATCAACCTTCGAAGATAGTCTTGGGAGGATTGGTTACTCGAGAGAGAAGCAAGTTGCGACGGGTTGGGCCTCGCAGACTGTAACCGACATGATCCCCGAAGTAAAAATCTATTTCAATGATCGAAGGAATTGAAAAGGCTAGCTCGAGGCTAATTTGCACATTTGATTTTTCTTATTATTTTTAATTCTAGCATTTTATTTTATTACTTCACCACAAATCATATCACCCCCCTTCTTTTATTTCTTTGCTTTTTCAGATATTCCTGGGATTTCGGATTCAACAAATTCAAGTCAACAATTACAGCTAATCTCCCTGCGGATCGACCCTCTTTCCCTATATTACTCAATTTCTTTATTAATTTATTGTTGAAAGAGGTTAATTTATTAATTTATTTTGACCGGTTAAACGACGACTTGTCAAAATTGGCGCCGTTGCCGGGGAGATTTATTTTCGGCAATTTTTGACTGATTTTTGTTTTATTTTATGACCAGGAAGAATCCGGGTACTTTAGCTCCATATAACCCGGAAATCGAAGCAAGCGCTCGAAGAACTCACGGCGAAACCCTTCGACGAAAGAAACAACAAAGCACACGACAACCCGAACAAGAATCCACCTCCGAATCTACACCAATCGAAGAACCTACACAGAAACCGGAACCGATGGCGAAACAAACGATTCGAGAGCTGAACGCAGCCCCTACCGTGCAACAACCACTCTGCATCGCTTTTCCTCAAGGCGATAGTCCTTTTCAACTCAAAACGGGCCTAATTCACCTACTCTCTACCTTTAACGGCCTGCCTACTAAAAGCCCACACAAGCATCTTGCCGAATTTCACATGGTGTGCAACAGCATGAAACCGCAAGGAGTTTCGGAGGATCAGATAAAACTAAGGGCATTTCCTTTTTCTTTAGCCGGAATGGCTAAAGAATGGTTATTTTATTTACCTCCGAATTCTATTAATACATTGGCTGATCTTTCTCGTGTTTTCCTTGACAGGTATTTCCCTGCAGCAAAAGCGACTGAACTTAGGCGAAGCATTTTGGGTATCCAACAAATGCACGATGAATCCCTATATGATTATTGGGAGAGGTTCAAGAAGCTGTGCGCAAGCTGTCCGCAACATGGCTTATTCGAGCAAACACTCCTTCAATACCTATATGAAGGAATGTTACCAATGGACAAAAAGATGGTAGATGCAGCTAGCGGTGGCGCGCTCGTTAACATGACTCCTACTGCAGCGAGAACATTAATCTCCACAATGGCTGCAAACTCGCAGCAATTTGGTTCTACAAGTGAACCCAGCCGACGGGTTCACGCAGTAAGTACAATTTCATTGGAGAATAAAATTGATAATTTGACTAATATTGTGTATTCTCTTATTTCAGGGGATATAAAAGCTGCTAAGGTATGCGGAATATGCACTATGCCAGATCACGCAACCGACTTATGTCCATTGTTGCGAGATACGTCTGGTGCCCAGGTTAACGCCATACACAACTTTCTCAGACCTCCCCAAAGACCCTATAACCCACATAGCAATACATTCAATCCCGGTTGGAGAGATCACCCAAACTTGAGCTACGGTAATCAGAACCCGAACTATCAACCTAGGCAACAACCTCCCTACCAAAACCAAGCACCCCAAAAATCCTCGCTTGAGTCTATTGTTGAGAGATTGGCAGTTTCGCAGGAAAAATTCCAAACCCAAACACAATCCCACCTCCAACAAATCGACAAACAAATAAGCCAACTAGCTCAAGCCGTTAGCCGTATAGAATCCCAGGGAAAGTTACCATCCCAAATCGAAACCAACCCAAGGGAAAACGTTAGTGCGATAACTTTGCGTAGTGGAACAGTTTTAACGCCTAAACCGCCCAAGCAAGATGAGCAAAAATCCGACGAGCAAGGCAACTCTTCGAAGGACCAGAACGAAAAGTCTCCACCCATTGCATGTAACTCTAAATCCAATATTTTTGTTTCTACTTACGAACCTGTTCCTCCTTTTCCAGGTAGATTGGCGAAACGAGATAAAAAGGAGGAAGAGAAGGAAATTTTGGATGTATTCAAAAAAGTGGAAATCGACATTCCACTTTTGGATGTTATTCGGAAGGTCCCTAAGTACGCAAAATTTTTGAAAGATCTATGCACAAACCGAAGGCGATTGTCTGGGAATGAAAAAGTTAACATTGGTGAAAATATTTCGGCCATCTTTCAAAAGCCGTTGCCGCCAAAGTACAAGGACCAAGGTATGTTTGCAGTTCCTTGTAAAATTGGGAATGTTGGGATAAAAAGGGCGATGTGCGATTTAGGGGCATCTATCAACGTCATGCCGTTAAGCCTTTACAACAAAATTTCGACTGAGCCATTGAAAGAAACGCGAGTGACAGTTCAATTAGCCGATCGATCAGTCATCTACCCCGAGGGAGTACTAGAAAATGTGTTGGTACAGGTAAAAAATCTTATTTTTCCTGCTGATTTTTACATTATTGACATGGAAAATGATCGCAGCAATAACGGATCCGAAATCTTGCTTGGCCGACCTTTCCTATCAACTGCGCATACAAAGATTGATGTCCGCGACGGCATCTTAACTATGGAATTTGATGGGGAAGTAGTTAAATTTGATATGTATAAAGCTATGAAGTATCCTGATTCGGTCGCAAGTTTAAATTTCATTGATATTATAGATCCGTTAGCTGATGATTTGATCGAAACTAATTTGTGTTATGAATTTTGTAGGGAATTCGCAGATCTCGACGATAAAAACAAAGGCGAAATCATTTCAAATCTTTCTTCCCTTTCTGATTTTCGATTAATTCCAATTCGAACTAAACATTTTCCATCAATTTTGCAGGAACCAAAGCCAAGGTTGGAATGGTTTGATTATATATTTTTAGGCGACAACCAAACTTTGCCAAACATCATCTTGAGTAAGTTGTCGTCTTGGGAAGGAGGTAGAAGCTTAGTTGTTGTTTTGCGCACAAAAAGAAAGATGAAGGAAGACGTTAAAACGACGAGCGATGGACATTATCGATTATTTGAAGATCTTTATTTTGAAGAGCCAAAAATTTAGCAAAGGTCGTTGAGCTAAACGACATTAAACAAAGCGCTAAATGGGAGGCAACCCATTCTTTTCATTTTCGTTAATTTTTATTTTTTATTTTCCCTTTTATTTATTTATAGTTTTTAGCTTTAATTTTTGTTTTAATTTCTTAGCTTTTCCAATCTCTTTCAGGGACTCCAGCAGCACTAATTTTCACTCTACATCAAGAAATTTTCAAAGAGCAATGAAGTGCACCGTTTCATTAAACGATGCACGTTAGCGAAACCCATGGTCTGCGGTGCATTTTAGCCAAACCCTTTAGCCTTTACCCTTTGACCACCCAAATATCTCCCGCAGTCAATCAACCCATTTCGTCTCCTTCCTTTTCCCCACCCGCATCATCTTCTTAACTTCATCACCACAAAACCGAGCCCCACCAAAACCGCACCACCATCAATAGTCCGCATATAACGCCAAGACCAGGTCGAGCCTCTACCCACGCACCATTCTCGGTGATGATTCGTTGCGTCGGCGGCCTTCGTGGAGGTGCCCAGTGATTCCGACCAGTCCCCATTCCTCCTCCCTACTGTGGTGGCCGACGACCGGCAACCATTCGACGGGTGCCCAACGAAAATGCCAAATCGCCCTTCGCTGCACGGTCTCCAGCACCGTTCGTCAACCGCCGTTCAAGGATTTCCACCGCCGCTGGCCCATGCAACTCCCGCCGTACTCCTCCTCCTCATTCACCGTCTCCCCCATTCCACTCTATGCCAACGGTGGACTCAATTTCATCACTCACGGGGAGTATTTTTTTTACCCTTATTTGTTCCTTATTTTCTTTATTTTTATTTTGAATTGGGGCAATTCAATTAAGTGAGGGGGAGGGTAAATTACCACTTGTCCTATGCTTGTTTGATAATATGTTTTGACTTTGATTAAACTTGAGATGAATTTTTTCTTGCCATTACTTGTTACCCAGCATGTTGTACTTGTTCTAGTGCTTAGGAATGATTGAATTGGAGTATTTTGATAATCAAATGATATGGGTAATCTGCAGTTTCTCATCTCTTTTAATTACTCTTGATAGTGTTAATTAAATTTCTCGCCTAGCTTAATCAAATTAGCCCAATTTTGGTAAGATTTGAGCCTTGAGCATGCGTTCTTCATATTATGCTCATTTCTTTTGCTTGAGAGTGTCATCTTGAATTTTAGGAATCTAGAACTTGTGACTTGCTTACGATTCGAGACTACACTAAGAACGAGGTGCTTTAAAATGATTTAGGCATTAGGCTTTAACCTCTTCCATCCCTTTCATTTTAATTTGCCCTTTCTCATCGCTTAGTGAGCCTTTGTTAGCCTTACACCCCATTTCCTTGGCTTAACCACTTTTTGATTGATCAAATGCTATAAACTATATTACTAGGCAAATAAGGAGCTGCAATTCGAATAAAGGGCATAATTCTTCGAAATGAAAAAAGAAAAAAGAAAAAAAAAACAGAATAAAGGAAGCAATTGCTTCGGAAAAAAAAAAGAATAAAAAAGAATAAAAAACAGTTTCGAAAAGAAGAAAATGTGTGTTTTGCTTGCCCATTTTTAGCTCCTTTTTAATGTCTTCACTGCTTATGTTTGAAATATCTTGCATTGATCATCTTCTTTTGCCTTTTCTTTCCATCTTTCTACCTTTTTTTTCTCTATACCCACATTACACCTTGAATAAAAGACCTAATGATTTTTGCACCTTGATTCTAATAAGTAGTGGAGAATTGAACTTGTTACAAGCTTATGGAAACCTTTGTTCATGCATGACTCTGAGTGTTTCTGCTTCAAATTTACCTTTAAAACACTTTGAGTGCTCTTGAGTGTATCTTGGTGAGAATTAAGACTAGGCTAAGATTTGATTAATGCTTGATAGGTAATTGAAAGGGACAAGGGCTGCTCTTTGCTTGTATCTATTTGGTTTGATTATGATTCTTTCATGATACTCCTTTCGTGCTAGAACCCTTATGATTATGTTTGATGATTGTAATGGCTTGAAGAATGCATTCTTGGTTAATATCTCTTTCGGACATACTTGAGGACAAGTATGAGACAAGTGAGGGGGAATTTGATGAGTTCTCAAATATGACACATTTCATTTGTTATTTTTCTAGCTATTGGGACTTCTTGCTGCTTAATCCATGTTGTTTTCGTTATATTTTGTGCAGGGACCCAATTCTGGAAATAGCAGTGAAAATGAGGCATTTCTGCAGTTTTTATTATAATTCTGTCATGACTGGCATCATGGGCACGACACCGGGCACGACGCGTCTGACGTAGCAGTGACGTGGCAATGACGTGGCGACTTCTAGAAGCTTCTGGAATGTTCTGAGAGAGCTTATCAGCTTATCCGATTAGATTTCCTGCATTTAAATTTCAAAACATTTGAATTATTTATCTTTTGTTTATTATTTTAAATTATCTCATCACTTTATCTTTGTAAATCTAAGCCTATAAATACCACCTTTGGTAAAGGCTTAGATCATCAATTAATCATTTTAGTTTTCATCTTCTAGTTTGAAACGTTTTTAGCTTTAATAAAAGTTCTTTTACTTTATTTTCTTGTTCCATTTTTTATGCTATTTAATTATTTTCCAAAAATCAAGTTAAGTATGATAATTAATATCATGCTTAGCTAAATTTCTTGAGCCAAGAGTTAGCCAAATCAATTCTAATCGTGAGAATTGAACATTGCCTAAATTCCTTCAGGAATACATTTTTATCTTTCTGTTTATATAGTTTGGCAATCGGCCTTACTAAAGTTTTTAATCGTTTTTCAAATCAAAAAGAGCTCGTTGATATGGAATCGTTTAAAGACATAGTTGGGAGGAAGGATCGGCCTGTGGCAATTCCGACTTCCTGTGAACACTCTTAGCGGCGGTCCGCTAAGGAAAGATAAAATCAGAAGCGATTCTTTTTAAGACAATTTCTGAGTCGGGCTTTTCCTGCTTTCAAAACTAAACACTTTAACGACGATAGACGTGGCTAATTTGTTTAAGAATCAACCTTCGAAGATAGTCTTGGGAGGATTGGTTACTCGAGAGAGAAGCAAGTTGCGACGGGTTGGGCCTCGCAGACTGTAACCGACATGATCCCCGAAGTAAAAATCTATTTCAATGATCGAAGGAATTGACAAGGCTAGCTCGAGGCTAATTTGCATATTTGATTTTTCTTATTATTTTTAATTCTAGCATTTTTTTTTACTTCACCACAAATCATATCACCCCCTTCTTTTATTTCTTTGCTTTTTCAGATATTCTTGGGATTTCGGATTCAACAAATTCAAGTCAACAATTACAGCTAATCTCCCTGCGGATCGACCCTCTTTCCCTATATTACTCAATTTCTTTATTTATTTATTGTTGAAAGAGGTTAATTTATTAATTTATTTTGACCGGTTAAACGACGACTTGTCACCCTTCCCCGTTGAGACTCCGACGGCTCACCCGGACAACCTCCTAGACGGAAGTCGATGGGCTTATTGCCGGCTGGACTTGAAACGTCGGAAAAGGAAGACGGTTCCCGAAAGGTAAAATCAAAAAAGCTTTTCTTTTTATTTTTATTTGTTGGGGATTGATTTTGGGTTGCATGTAATTGAAAGGGAACAAGAAATGCTACCTCAGAAGGTTATTTTTTACTGATTTCTCTGTAAATTTCCAACCGTTTACAATGGTTTTTTGGTTCAGATTTATATCCGAAATGTTACACACCATTCTTTTTGCTTCTGTTCATAGTACATGTTGACTTTTGTTTTTTTGTTTTGCTTTTTTTGCCACATTCGAGTTGCTGACACTCTATTTTTTTCTGTCTTGGTCGGCATTACTCGATCGGGGGAGACATCGGTTGGCCGTGGCAGCCGCGTGGAGATTCTGACGGTACGAGCACATGAAAAAGCAGTCCGAACGACTGGGATTGTGGATGCACGCGCGCGTGCAGGCGATGAAGGGTCGCGCGTGGGAGTCGAAATGACGCGCATGGAAGGAGTGGGCTCCAGAAGCTTCTTCAATCATCTGGGACCGTTCGATCTACCCCCAAATCAAATAGTCAACGTCCTGCAGCGCCGGAGTAAAGGGGTGCTCTCTAGGGTTTTTCTTCGCAGAGGTAATCTCGACCGTCAAATCTAAACTAGATCTGACGGCTGTGGGGTGGCTACGCGGGAACGAACCCTAAAGGCTCGCTAAGGTTTCTTGGCTGACTCGATTCAGGTCGTTCGATTGATCACCAGCTGATATGAGGGCCCCTGGTTAACTGCGCAAAGAACACAAAACATTAGGACTTTTCATTTGTTGTAAAGGGCTTAATGGGCCTGAAACGGGCCACATGTATAAATGATGGTTATTATTTTTTTGGACTTGTAAGGACTTTATTTATAAATTGATTCATGCTTTTATTTATTTGGACTGTATTATTTATTTTTAATCAAAGTTTAGATTTTATTTACTTATGTTTTATTTTTTAATTATGATAATAATACTAGTAATAATACTAATAATACTACCACTAATAATATAATATAATATAATATAATATAATATAATATAATATAATATAATATAATATAATATAATATAATATAATATAATATAATATAATATAATATAATATAATATAATATAATATAATATAATATAATATAATATAATATAATATAATATAATATAATATAATATAATATAAAGGACATAGTAACAATAATGAATAACAATAACACAAAGTAAAGAAAAAATAGTAATATTAATAAAGTAATAGTAATAATAAAAGTTAGTAAATACTACTACTATTAATAATTATTATAATAAGGCAATCACAATGACGGTAGAGAAATATATACATGTATACATTCACATATTATTACTTAATTATAAACAAACATACCTATTCTAATATGAATAATACTACTAATAGTAATAGTATGGTGACACATATATACATTTTTCCTTCTCTTTTTTTCTTTTTCTTTTTTACTTTTAAAACTCATAAAGCCCAATAAGCCCATATTGATAAAACTAAAGGAGTTCAAGGTCCGAACAAAATTAGTGATTACAGCTGCCCCTCTTTGCTTATACTTGTGAAACAAGAATAAAGCAAAGACCATAAGCACTAATTTTTGTCCTACTTCCCTGTTGGACGGTTCGTTTCCCGAAGTAGCCACGCGATTCCAAGCAACTCCTCTTCCCAACGCCTTTCAATCATGAGTCCTCCCCTTAGATGCTCCGAACAGGTAGACAATGTGTTTTTTTTTACTTCCGATTGCCCGAATAGACAGGCTAATTTCCATTCTCCAAGTGCCCGAACGGATGGGTGGGTTCTATTCTCCAAGTACCCGAATAGATGAGCATATTCTAAATATCTTTGTCTTCCCTTTTCGCAAAAACAAGCTGGTCATCCAGACAACCTTGCCTTCCCTTTCGCGGTCTAAAAACAAGCTGTCCATTTCATGATCAAAAAGCAAGCTGAAACTCCAAATATTTTTTTTGCCTCCCGTTCACGGCCAAAAGGCGAACTTGGGCGTCCAAGTGGATTTGCTTTCCCTTCACGGTCGTAAAGCAAACCGGTCATCACTATATTTGTCCCACTTTACTTTCCCAGAGCTGCAACACGCTAGACCGAGTAATTTTCTTTCTGAAGCTTTAAGAATATGGGTTCTCTTTATAGAACTCATTTCCTTGGTGTATTCTCCGAGTGACAGTTCTTTCTATATAGAACTCCCCTCTGAAATCAAGGATCTACAAGTCCCTTCTCCGTAGGACCCTCTGTAGGATCCTTGACCTTGGAATCTGAAGGCAAGGTTGAAAGCTTTCACCTAACACCCTTCAACATCGATCATGAAAGGTTTTATCTGAAATCCTCGAGCAAGGGATAAAATTGAGAAATTTTGATCTGTTTAAGAAGAACCATCATTTAGAGGGGGTAAATTTGAGGTTTTGAATTTTGAATTTTTTTGAAAGGGGTAAAATTGAGAAATTTTGACTTTTAAGAAAAATATCCTTTTGGAAGGATAAAATTGAGAGATTGAGTTTTGAGGAAAACAACCTTTTGGAAGGATAAAAATTGAGAAATTTGAGTTTTAAGAAAAACATCCTTTTGGAAGGATAAAATTGAGAAATTGAGTTTTGAGAAAAACAACCTTTTGGAAGGATAAAAATTGAGAAATTTGAGTTTTAAGGAAAACATCGTTTTGGAAGGATAAAATTGAGAGATTTGAGTTTTAAGAAAAACATCCTTTTGGAAGGATAAAAAATGAGAAACTTGAGTTTTAAGGAAAACATCCTTTTGGAAGGATAAAATTGAGAAATTGAATTTTAAAACCAGGGGTTGGAAGGATTTAAGAAATCCGAATTACGCAAGTCGAAGGACTTTTGATTCTAGTGAGATATGCTTCTCCTCTCGTGAAGCTGTAGACCCATTCTTTTACCGATCTTCATATACTTGTTTAAAGAAAACATAATGCTATGATATTATTTAGCATGCTCCTAGCATGTGTGATATCTAGCTATCGATGATGCATGAGCATATGTGTTTATGAGAATGCAAAGATGCATGGATTTAGTTTGTCTTCATTTTTTAGGGTTAGTGGTCGTTGTCTTGGGACTACAACCATTCATCAATCTCATGTCGTAAGAAATATGGCCCCCAAACTTGCGTTGCTCGCTCTTCGTTCAAAAATCCGAGTCGAGTGACTTTGGTCGTATTCTAAATCCTTTCTGGCCTTATGCCATCTTTCATATACTTCGGTTTGAACCTTTCTACGTGAAAACCTTAGTTCCTCCATGAACAATGTTGCCCCATCATGGAAAATTAGCCTCACCGACTCTTCGTCATTCCACCCCACGTCGTGCTTCTCAACCTTTGGGCCTTGCTGATGTATTATATCTGAAGTAATACAGAGAGATTTCTTGGTTTCAAAAAGTACAAATTTGTGGATTGTCATTCTAATGAAGAATGCCCTTTTTATTAGCATACAGAACCTTGAAATCAAAATTCTAATTAAAAGAAAAAATAGAATAGGATGCCCCGGACATCAAATGCAAGAGCGTCTTAGATTCTACTTTCCAATGATCAGCTTGAGTCAATGGAGTCTCTGAACGTTGTGACGATATGCGAAGTTGTGAAACTCTTTCCAAATTTATCGGTTCATCTTCATGATTATGGTATTTGCTTAATTGGCTCGATGACTATTCCTTCTAGTTCTCATCATGTTTCTCCATATGCTTCCAAAGAATTTTTTAGCCCATGGATCGGAAGATGTCACTCTAAGAATTTTAAATCTGAGTATATGCTTCTAATTTCAATTAGTATTGTGTTAGTGTCCTCAAGGATTCACATCCGAGACTTATTCGATTTGCTCATTCATTTCTTTTTTTTCTAAGGGGAATTCAAATCGTCATAGTCCTTTGTCTTGAGGATAATGATGGAGCATACAACAATACCCCAAGTTACTCGACATAGTCACGATTTGAAAATATTACCATCACTCATGAAGCAAAGGGTTTCGGGCTTCAACGGAGTGCCCCAAGAATTCCACACTCGTATCCGAAAATGCCTATTAGCAGATTTCGAACATTAGAGTGCTTTTTGGTTAATGCCTATTACCAGGCTCTAAAATCATTTTGCTTTATTTTGAAACAATATATATATATATGTCTCTTTTTTTTGAACATTCGAGTAACTCTACTTGGGCTTTCTTAGGATATTTCCTTATCATCGAAGGAATAGCAATCTTGCTTTTCTCGCTTTACCGACTGGAGCGGACGGAGCGGGACATCACATTTCATCGTTTTCACAACATTTGATGGATCCCCTTTAGTAGAATCAATGCCATGTCATACATATGATATTCGAGGACCTATGGAGGTAAGGAGAGATATATGCATATATATGATTTCAAGGCCATTGTATGTTAAAAAAAGTGCATTTTCATTAGAAAGTCAATTTGTAAACATAACAAATGCCCTTAAAAAATCATTGTCGTCTTCGGGCAAAGGATAGCAATGTTTGTTCCATGCATTACTCAAGAGAAAATGCAACATACAAGAAACACGAAACTCCTAAATATGACCGGGTATTAGCACACCCCAAAAGTCACATCCCCAATCTTTCCTTTCAGAATGTCAAGAGACCGTTCTCGATCAGAGCCTGCACCTTGTTTTTCAGTGCCACACAGTTCTCCGTGGTGTGGCCCGTGCTTCCCACATGGTAGTCACATACGACATTGACGTCATAGCTTTCGAGATAGGGAGGATCCTTTGATTTGGACTGAACTGGAGTTAGAAGCTTCTTCTCAATAAGCACTAGGAGCAAATCAATGTACGACATAGGAACTGGATGGAGATCCCTTGGAGGCTTTGCAGACCGGGATGCTTGATTATGGTAGCGGCCAGAAGACTAGTTGTTCGGGTGAGAACCCACCATGTGAACTTGGGACCCATGCCCTTTGTTAGTGGTTGTGCCATAGGGATCTACTATCTTCCCATTCTTGATAGTGTCCTCAATACGTTCTCCCGTCATGACCATGTCTGCAAAGCTACTGAAGGGATTGCTTATCAAGCGATCGTACAAGACTCTTTTTAGAGTGTCCACAAACAAAGGAATGAATTCACCTTTCGAAAGTGGGGGCTGCACCTGAGCTGCTACGTCTCGCCAACGCCGGGCATGCTCACGAATAGTTTTTGCGTGTCAAAAGTCCTATCGCAATGTAGTGCAAGTGTACACGACGCAAGTAGTAAAGTGACACTCAAAGTTGTAACACCCTAAAACTACCCTAGTTGGAATTATAGAAAAATAACATGAAAAATGTAAACATTTTACACTTTAGCTATGATTATAAAAAAACAAAACAAGATAGGTTATGTCTTAATAAGTTACAATTGGATTTAAAACAACAAGTATGATAATGTAAATACATATATATACTTACGGTGGTAATGGAAATTAACATGTACAATATATCATATGTATAAAATAATGGGATTTTATGTTAGATTAACATTATAATATGATATATAATAATATGTTAGTGGGAATTAAACTTATAATAGATTTATATATATATATATATAATTGTGGTCGAATACATTATAATATAATATACATGAGATAGTGGAATTTAGGTGTCTTAATACATGGCTTAAAATAAACCATGTTTCCCTTTTTTGTCTCTAAGAGACACACGGCTACAAGGGTGAAACAACCCCCAAATGCTACCATCTTTCTCCCATTTCCTCACACAACCGAAACTAAGAGGAAATAAGAGAGAGAGAGAGAGAATTTATAGAGATTAATGCTGGAAAAATTGAAAGGGAAGCATGCATGTTCATCTTAGACTCATAGCCTATTGAGGAAGAGGCAATAGAGGATACAAGGAGTGAACAATAAGGAGAGACAAGGGCATTGTGATAAGGGACAACAAGTAGCTTGGAGTATTGTGAGTGTAGTTTTGTTTAAAGTGTTAGGATTAGTATCCTAAACTTGTTATTTTTTATTATTAGATAACATGAAGGAAGCATGAAATGAACCTAATAATGGTTGGTAAAAAAATTAAAATGCTAAGGAAGAAGGATTAAAGGAAAGACTTATGATATGTTGACTATGCTAGTTAGATAAGCTTACTTTGGCCTAGATATGTTACATTGGGTTGATGATTGAATAAACCATATGACATGAACTTATATGATGAGTTTAGCTACTGTATTTTGATGTTTACATGATGAAAATGGCAATATGTGCTTGCTGATTTTTCATGTTATCATGAATTGAATGATTGCTCTTAAATAAAGATCGATATTGTTACATGTTTGGTGAATTGTTGAATAACAAGCAATTGGTTTTGTTAAACATATAAGATAAGATAAGACCTTGGTTTGATTATTGTCTATAGGTAGAAGGGCATGCCTTAAAGTTATTGAGCTCCTCTGATTATTGTTACAGAATGGTGGTTAGTCACCAATATTCCTTAAGGTGGTAAGTCACCTTGATGCTATGGCATCCTCTCATTGCACGTCACAAGTTGGTTACAAAGCATTGATACCTTTGGGTATCCAAAGTCATATGTCACACGTAGACTCGATTACCTTGTTCATTAATCATCCAAGGCAACATATTTAAAAGTTACATGACTTGAAAGATAAGGACCTAAATGATAAGTACCAATGAAATGAAATTGATATACCTACTTGCCTTGTATATGCTAATGCTTTTAAATGATGCTTGTTGTTGTATATGATAATGTTTTGATTGATACTTGCTGTATGAATGAACATAAAAGTATGTTGTTTATGTTGCATCAATGGTTACTTGATTAGTTAAGTCTACTTATGCATGATGGACTAGCTAGGTGAATTTTTGATTAAAGCCTAGTTAGGTAACCTTAAAGATTGAATAATGCTCTAAAAGATAGTAATTAGTAAAGTTTAGGGCTGCCTCACTAAGTACATACCTTGTACTTATCACTCTTATGTTCCCTTCTTCCAAAAATTTCAGGTACTAGTCCCGAAAGCTAGTTGATTGTCTTAGAGAGCTGACCTTGAAGTCCAAGCACAAGTATGACTCTTTTGGTTATTATAGTTGGTGGCATAGATGTATATAAGTGTCACATGCATATGATACATGTATTTTGGATGCTTGTCATGTAATTGCTATGTTTAAGACTTGGTTTTGTTTTGTATATATATGTAAGCATAAGCTTGTTTTGTAATAACTTTATGTTGGCATGTATATAAGTGATGTTTGTTAACTTTAACTTTGTTATGATGGTTGCTATGGGATTTAAAGTGTGCTTGTATGGTTATGTGATCTTGGAAAATTGATTGTGTTAATGAGACATGAACTATAAGATTGTAATATGCATCTAGATGTATAATATAAAATGAAGATTAAAATGTATTGCTATGCTTAGTTAGAATGTACCTAGGGAATGAGCCTTGTTTATATGTATGATTCAAATAGGGTAGATTAAGAAATTGGTTTGGTAACATGATTATGTAATGGCTGTTGAATGTATAAGCATGGTTAAATGATTATCTTGTTGTGTTAGTACATGTATGTAATTGTTATGAATGTAACATGATTGCTTGTATGTAATAGTTAAGGTTTTTGTTATCCCACATATATGTATGTTTACATTTTTAGTTGTGTTAGAGTAAGCTTCCGCATGTATTTGTAGTATAAATCTAAAGTATGATTCATAAAGAAACTTGTATGTCAAGTATGTTATCATAATTGGAATTGCTTATGTATGTCATGAATATGTATAATATGAATCCGAATAATAATAAGCTACAAATGTAAGGCTCCTCGCTCGCATTCCCGGGCGAGGGGTGTTACATAAATTGGTATCAGAGCTTTAGGTTATAGATCCTAAAATTTGCCCGAACATGTCATGCATCATATAGGATTACACTATGCCACCTAGGAGTCTTATATTGAATTATTTGTGACTTCGCTCTCTAATTCCGAACTTTCCTCTGAATTCCTTGTAGAATGTATGCTACCAACTTAGCTCGGGACGATAAGAGTCCCCAAGGATCTTCTACTAAGAACGGGGATAGCATTGCTATGCGACCCCCGGTTGAACCTGAACAACCTCGAGAGCAACCTCGAGTACAAGTCCCTCCTCGTTTGGACAATGCGACCATTGAAACTATTCGTCGGGAATGTTTTACCAGTGTCAAAGAAATATTCGATCACTCTGCAATGGGTGTACGAGCAACCTCGGTTGCTGTTGCACCATCTCAAGCCCCGATCGACAAGCTCGCTTCACACCGAGCTATTCCTTTTAGTGGCCTTGATATCGAGAAACTAGAAAAAGGTGAGAAGTGGCTCGATAAAACTATCCAAATCTTGACTAAGCAACTCAAATGTTCCAATGAACATAAACGCGAGTGTGCAGTCTCCTTATTAACAGAAGACGCCTTAAGCTGGTGTGAAACCACGATCCTGACTACCCCTGCTGAGTCAGTGATTTGGGACTTCTTCGTTGATGAGTTTAAGAAGAAGTTCATTAGCGAGCAATATCTGGTTGACTGCAGAAATAAATTCCTTTACTTGAAGTAGGACAATCGGCCGATTGAACAATATGTTGCTGATTTCTGCAAATACTGCAAATACGGAGCCACTTACATTAAGACTAAAGAAGAGAAATGTCGTAAGTTCGTTAGAGGTCTGAACGACGAGCTAAAACCGATGTTCACTGCCCTTGGTCTCACAAACTTTCAAACTCTTGTGAACCGAGCTATTTCTACTGAAGCTACGATGAGGGTCGCAGAAAAGCGAAAGAGTAGTTATCGTCCGGGCAAGGGTAAGAAAGGTGATAGTAAGTCCCGGTGGTCAAAGAGGCCGAAGCAACAGAATGAGTCCTTCTCTACTTATTCACATGTCACTCAGAATGATTATCGACCTCCGCCCTCAAACAAGATGGCAATTCCGGTGGTTTCTGTTAACAACACCGGAAAATCAGAAATGGCACCTACTAGCAAATTCTGTCAAAAACATCACTTCGGCCAATGCCGATTTCAGTCTAATCTATGTTTCACCTATGGAGGCAATGATCATTATATTCGTGACTGTCCGAAGAAGAATAACCAAACTTCTACTCGTCACTTTAATCCGAGCCTGACACTTTCTGGTCGGAACAAAAATCCGAGGCAGGCTCAATCTAATAATCCGTAAAGAAGCAAGGCTACCCAATCTAGAGCTCCTACTCATCAGGAATCCCGAGCGCCAGCTCGTGTTTATCATATCCGCGACCGAGAGGAAGAAGGATTTCCTGATGTTATTGCGGGTACGGTTGAGCTAAACCTTAAATATGTTTATGCTTTAATAGATTCGGGGTCAACCCATTCTTTTATCGCTTCCTACTTAATTGATGAACTTAAATTGCAACCCGAACATGTTCAAACTGGGTAAATTGTTTCAAACCCTATAGGGGGTAGTAAGCCTATAAATTTGCTTTGTAAGGATTGTCAGATAACAATACGAAATGTACCTTTTTCTTGTAACCTTTATGTGCTACCTAAATGTGAATTCGATTTGGTCATAGGACTAGATTGGTTGGGAAAACATGAAGCCTGGATAGATTTCCAAAACCGTAGGCTATATTTAAGGGGTTTAGGAAGGCCATTGGATGGACGATAGTTAATATCCAAGGCATCAGTCCGGCACTATGTATGCACAAAATTCTCCTAGAGGATGATCATAAGCCGACTATTGATGCTCAGAGACGCTTAAACGATGTTATGCGAGAAGTGGTGAGAAAAGAAATTATCAAATGGCTCGATGTCAGAATAATTTATGCCATCTCGGATAGTAAGTGGGTGAACCCGATGCAGTGTGTACCTAAAAGAGAGGAATAACCGTGGTGACCAACAAAAAGAACGAACTAATCCCAACCAGGACTGTGACCGGTTGGAGGGTTTGTATGGATTACCGGAAGCTTAACAAAGCTACCCAGAAGGACCATTTTCCCCTACCTTTTATTGATCAAATGCTTGATAGATTAGCGAGGAAACCTTACTATTGTTTTCTTGATGGTTACTCAGGTTACAATCAGATATCTATTGCACCGAAGGATCAGAGAAAACGACCTTCACATGCCCATACGACACTTATGCTTTTCGGAGAATGCCATTTGGATTCTGCAATGCACCAGCAACTTTCCAAAGGTGCATGATGGCGATATTCTCCGACATGGTAGAGGACTTCCTAGAAATTTTCACGGACGATTTTTCCGTTTTTGGAGACAGTTTTGAAGGTTGTTTAGGCAACCTACAGAAGGTGCTTGAAAGATGCGAAAAAGCGAACTTGGTCTTAAACTGGGAAAAATGTCACTTCATGGTGGATGAAGGGATAGTCCTAGGCCACAAGGTAAGCTACCACGGCATCGAGGTCGACAGAGCAAAAATTGAAGTAATCGAAAAGCTGCCGCCACCCACCACATTCAAAGGGATTCGGAGTTTCTTAGGGCATGTTGGGTTTTATCGACGATTTATAGCCAATTTCTCGAAGATTACCAAGACCTTATGCCACTTATTGGAGCAGAATCGTCCCTTTAACTTTAATATTGAATGTACTCAGACATTCAGAATTATGAAGGAGAAGCAGGTAACAGCCCCGATCGTATAGCCACCAGACTGGAGTTTGTCATTTGAGATAATGTGTTACACCAGTGACTATGTTGTCGGGGCAGCACTAGGGCAAATGAAGGATAAGCTCTTCCAGGTGATTTATTAGGCCAGCAAAACACTAAATGATGCCCAAGTGAACTACACCACAACAGAAAAGGAACTATTAGCAGTGGTGTTCTCAATCGATAAGTTCCGTCCATACATACTTGGAACGAAGGTGGTGGTCCATACAGACCATTCAGCACTAAAGTATCTGTTCACGAAAAAAGATACAAAACCTAGACTGATACGTTGGATTCTGCTGCTGCAAGAGTTTGACATTGACATCAGGATAAAAAGGGGATAGAAAACCAAGTAGCAGATCACTTGTCGAGATTAGAGATAGGAAAGAGTCTACAGACGAATAGGACCAACATATTGGAGACCTTCCTAGATGAGCAGTTGTTTGCTGCCACAAGCACTGTCGCGACAGCCATGGTGGCAGGTAAGTTTTCAGAACTTCCTTGGTACGCTGATTTTGTTAATTACATTGTTATCGGAGTACTACCTCCTGAACTTAATTACCAAGCAAGGAAGAGGTTCCAAAATGATGCAAAACATTATTATTGGGACGAACCTCTTCTTTTCAAACATTGTGCAAATCAAATTATCAGGAGATGCGTACGACAGGATGAACAGGAAGCTGTGCTTCACCACTGCCATGCTTCCCAATATGGAGGACACCTAGGTGGAAACAAAACCGCTGCCAAGGTTTTGCAATCTGGTCTCTATTGGCCCACACTGTTCAAGGATGCACAAGCCTTCTACAAAAATTGTGATAAATGCCAAAGGACTGGGAACATCTCGAGAAGGCATGAGATGCCACTGCAGAACATTTTAGAAGTTGAAATCTTCGATGTATGGGTAATCGATTTCATAGGACCGTTTCCAGCAACTCAGAAAATGACGCCGCTCAGAAAATGATGCCACTAAAAAAAAGGACTGACAACGGATTATGTGTCCAAGTGGGTAGAAGCGATCGCCACTCAGAAAAATGACGCCAAAATTGTTCAGAGATTTCTGCACAAGAATATTTTCTCCAGATTTGGCATTCCTAAGGTGATGATCAGTGACGAAGGGAGACATTTTGAGAATAGGGTAAATCCAGTTGCCTTGAGAAAATACGGAGTAATGCACCGGATTGCAACAACATACCACCCTCAAACCAATGGACAGGCCGAAATATCCAACCGATAAGTAAAGAACATACTTGAGAAGATGTTAAAACCTACTCGAAAAGATTGGTCTTTACACCTCAATGATGCACTCTGAGCCTATAGAACAACATTCAAAACACCATTGGGAATGTCACCCTACAGGATTATATATGGGAAAACATGCCACTTACCTGTCGAGATAGAGCACGGAGCTTACTGGGCTATCGAGGCAGTAAATATGGACTTGACTAAGGCAGGGCAAAAGAGGCTACTGAACTTGAATGAAAATGAATAAATTCGAGCAATAGCCTACGAAAATGACGGGATATACAAAGATAAAACCAAAACGTGGCACGACAAGAAACTGCTGCCACGACAGTTCTGCCCAGGACAACATGTATTGTTGTTTAACTCTAGGTTAAAAATTTTCCCAGGAAAGCTTAAATCTAGATGGTCCGATCCTTTTCAAGTCGTCCAGGTTTTCCCTCATGGTGCCATCACAATCCAATCCCTAAGAACGGACATCAATTTAATTTAGTTACTTTAGGAGATACCCCTCAAGGCATCCCTAATTTAATTTAATTTAGTTTTTATTTTATTTTAGTTTATTAGGAAATTAGATTTAATTATTTTATTTATCAATTTTTAAGAAACAAAGGAAACATGCCAAAGAGAAGGAGTGAACCAGCCCACAATATCAACAACAGCCCAAGAAGCCCAACGAATGGTTCTGTCGTCACAGCCTGTCATCAGCTGTCACGACAGACGTGGAAAATATAGCATGTCACCTAGCTGTCGCGACAGACACGCAAACGCGTAACAGATGCGCAGCAGACACGGAAACACGTGACAGACGCGTCAAAACCCGCGTAACAACTGGCCCCGTTATTCGCGCCTGCCGTTACAGCTCCAACGGGAAAAAAATCACCCATCTATATAAACCCCCATTCACTATTCATTTTTCATCTCACTCTTATTCTCTCAACTTGTTTCCTCTAAATCTTAAAATTTTCTTTATATTTTCCACAGTCCTTGCAAAGATGACTAGCAGACAAACCCGTAAAAGTGCTGCCTCCAGTTCTGCCGCAGCAGTAAGCACTCCAAGTCATAGTGCCATCCCAGACCGCTTCACCTCCACCGACTCCGCCTCAAGATACTACTGTTCTTTTTAGAAGAGGGAGATGTGGGAAGAACGGGGGTTTCTCTACACCGAACCCACAGGAGACCTAGGGCTTGAACCCTTCATCGCATGAAAGATCCATACACTCAAATGGCAGCAGTTTGCTGCTCAACCGGAAGAAATGAACGTCACACTCGTAAGGGAATTCTATGTTGTCTTCGACAGTAAAGACACTACAACAGTGACAGTTTGAGGTAAACAGCTTTCTTTTGAGCCTTCTCACATCAACACCCTCTACGGCCTCTATGTGAGCAAGAAGGAGGATTCCCACAAGAGATTCATCAATAGTCTGTCGCTGGCAGACTACGATGTTGTGATGGCAGAGATGACCGAGGAAAGGACAAAATGGAACACCGACCCAAAACACCGATGGGCGGTGAAAAGGACTCAGTTGACTCCGGAAGCCAAATTGTGGAATCATTTTGTGAAGAAGCGTATCATGTCGTCATCCCACATCAACACCGTCGACAGACCAGGTTTAGCCCTGGTCCATTCCATTTTAAATGAGAGATCTATAAATGTCGGCTGCTACATAAGGGAGGGAATTCTCGAATGTGCCCTCCGACCATCGGGACACCTTGTCTTCTCATACCTCATCACCAACATATGCTGGGGCCACAACGTACCGGAAATTTCCGAAGATTTTAAAGTCCGAGGGAAAGGGTGGACAAAGAGGAACATTTTCAGCCTCATGGTGCTAAAAGTAGCCACCCACTGTCCTATTTCAACCTCTCTACCACGGTAGAGCAGACAGTAGGCCCCACCTCCGTTGAACTTGCCGCAGTAGAACAGCAGCCAACGGCAGCAGCTCCTCCACCAGACACCTCTGCCTAGATTCTGTCAACACTCAAAAGAATGGAGGAAATGCAGCTCGGACTGATGAGCTTCATGAGGGATTTCACGGTAGCAACGGTAAATTTTAATCATAATGATTTAAATTTTACACATGTATCGTTCCCCTATTTCCCAGAACAATATTTTGTTGCCCCCACACCTACTCCTACCCCTGCTGCGAGCCCAAAAACTTTGTCTGCTGCCTCTTAACCTACACTGGCCACATCAACAGAAGGCGGCAGCCAACCTGCCACTGCCAGAGGCGAGAAACGAAAGGAGCCTCTGCTGGAACACAACGAAGATTATTTTGAAGGGTTCTCCTCCTCTTCCGTCTGGTAGGACTCTGACGGGGAGCCCTCAGTTGCCCGAAACCTCTCCAAGGACTTCACGCCAATGAAAAGGCAGAAGCCCAACGAGGCTGGCGAAAGACCCCCTGGCCAGGGCAGATCTGCCAAAAGCAGCAGGAGCAGCTCCGACGATGAGGTACAAGTTCTGGACAAGCCCTCACACATCTCACCAACCCGTGTCCAGCCACCAAGGGAATCCAAAAAGAAGACATCCTCTACCTCTCCAAGCACACTGTCGGCACCTGCCATAAAAGTCATTGCCCGGCGGCAGCTTCAGATCAACAACAGCAGCGATGACAGCTCCTCAACTTAAGTTTCTATCTTATATTTGATGTCTCTGATGTTTTATTTATTTTGTGATGTACTTTGTTTTTCTTTTCTTTATTTTCTAGTTGTCACGCATTGAGGGCAATGCAACCCTCGAGTTTGGGAGTGGCATCCCTCTAGTAATGAAGTGTTAAGTTGTGTCTTAAAATTGTGTCTAAGTGTTAGTTATTACTTAGTTTATTTTTGCTTAAAAAATGGCTTAAGTCTTTGAACTGGACTTACCTGCCACGACATACTCTGTCGTGGCAGTGCCTTTGGGATGTTTTTAGGAACAGTTTAGAGCCTTGCTATAGTTCTGATCATTAAACTCTCTTTGTGACTCTTATGTTGTCTATACTTCTACTGGTAAACAAGAGTAGGAAAGCTTAACCACTTGAGTTGCCCCTAGAGGTGCCTAACACTGGCTCTAGGAAAAGAAAATAAGAAAACTTAGACTCAATACCCCTAGAGGTGCCTAATACCGGCTCTGGGAAGTTAGCTAGAGGTGCCCAAAAACTGGCTCTAGTTAACTTAAAATAAGAAAAACATCGAGTCTAATTCAGAAAAAAAAACTAAAGGAGCCTAAGAATTACCTCTAAGAAAAGGAAATTTGGCATAAAAACTCAAATAAATAGCTTAACTATTCTAGCAAACTAAAGGAGTCTAGGCACATATTTGTTCACAAAACATGCACACACTACACGAGACCTATAGCATGGTTCCGAATAAATCCAGAAATGTCCGACAAGGTATTACTCGTGATAGAGCATGTGAGGTAGGTAATGAAAAGTTCACTGAATTAAGTCAAACAAAAAATTTTAATTAGGTCGTATTTGCTTGAGGGCAAGCAAGAACTTGAGTTTGGGGGTGTGTTGAGTGTGCAAAAGTTCTATATTTTACCCCTTATTTAACCCATATTTATGCTGCATTCAAGAATAATTCATTACATTTAGGTAAAGTTTCATATATACATCACAATTAGATAAAATAGCACAGTTGCTACTGATTATTGGCTATTTTTGCAAGTATTTGATGTGGCAGACTCAGGACAGCGAAAGAGCAGAGTTGGAACATAAGACTAGAGTCAAGAAAGAAGACGTTGTTGTGACCACTGCCGTGGCAGCCATGAGGACAGCATTGGTGAAGAGAAAAGTGAAGTGGAGCTCGACAGATAGAGGAATTCAAGCCGGTCTATCGTGGACCACTCCTATATTTTTCTGAGCCTTGAGGCAGAATGAAGGCCAAGCCCAAAGTCCAACGAAGAAACCCAAATCAAGAAAAGAGGACGAATTAAAGGCATATACTCAGAAGATTTAATCTCCAATACAGTTGTACTTTAGTTTAAACTTTTATTCTTTCCATATTAGAAAACTTGGACCCAAGGCCTATATAAAGGCATGTAATTCGTCCTAGGGAAGGATATCTCATCTCTAGCCATCTTCCCCCAAACCCTTTTCGTTTCCCCCTTTCATCATGTTCTAAACTTCCACTAGGGCTAAGGGTTGATTCTTTAAAGTAGTTGCAATGATTGTACTGTTTTAGGAATTTTATGTTCAATAAAATAAAACTTCAAGTTTGCTTATTATGGTTTCAACATCTTGAAAAAGTATCGGGAGAGCATTGTGAGATTATCTTTTTACTTAATATCGAGAGAGTTAAGTATAAGAAAGGAGTAAGTAAGGGTTCTCCAGTTTATGGTTGAACTATCTCAGACCTAGGGATAAGACGGGATTAAGTGGCTAAGGAAGAATTCAACAACATTGGTGTTCACCCTTCGATTCACGCCGGGAGGTGTCATCCAAGAAGTGTTCATCAACAGTACTTGGACCTAGGGATAGGACAAGTCATTGTAGGGATTCTTGCCAAGCTTGAAGTACAGAGTTGTGCGATCGCTGCCGCGACAACAACAGACTTCTGTCGCAACAGGTGCTGCCGCGACAAGGACGACGACATAATAGGAATTTCTCTTCAGTGCAACACCTACAACTACCGAGCAAATCAATATCGGCCTATCTCTTAATCTTGAATCTTTATTCTTTTATATATATCATTTTCCAGTATTACTTTCCAACATTTTAAATTCTTTTTTTTTCTCGTGCAGCAATTCAAGGATAAAGCTATTTCCAGTCCCTCTGGAAACGATATCCGATACTCCTAGTATCACTTTACTACTTGTGTCCTGTACACTTGCACTACATTGCGATAGGACTTTTGACACGCAATACACACTAAACTCTTTGTTTCCATCTTCGTAATCTATCAGCTTGTATAATTCATGTTTGTTACTTGATGATTGAATAAAGAACAAGTATCGTTATTCTCAAGTATAACGTTACCCTGAAATAGCGGAAAGGAAATGAAAACTGTTACTACTTGGAACATCATGAAAATGTTATGCCTATCATATATTTCTGTATGAGCTTATAGAATCTTTTGGTAGTTCTGTATTACTGAGCTTTTCCAAGCTCACATTGTTTTTACCATCGCATGTTAAAAGATTATATCATGGTATAATGTTTGACAATAGTGTTCAGAGTTCTCTCAGTGTTGCT
The DNA here is from genome assembly GCA_958450335.1 of Hibiscus tridactylites. NCBI lineage: Eukaryota > Viridiplantae > Streptophyta > Magnoliopsida > Malvales > Malvaceae > Hibiscus > Hibiscus tridactylites. Next base: position 95,874,831 of record OY288268.1, read on the forward strand.
TTTTGGAGTACGGTATTGTATAGTTAGTGGGCATGTATGTCATGTATTGTTTTATGATAGATTCTATAAACACTTTCTAAAATTTCTATTATGCGTTTAAATGACTTCCTGAAATGGTATTTTAAACAGAAATTGATTTTACAGTTTAATAAATGTTTTGAGAAAAAAATGTTTTATGTGTATTTTTACTGTGGGTCGCTCTTGTGACCATAATGTGACTTCCTAGGATCCGTGTAATGCATAGGCGGATTTAGGGGATTACATTTAGTGGTATCAGAGCTTAGAGTTGCGTCATTCTGGGTAGATCAGCCGATCGTCTGTCATAGGGTGTCTAGTTTGTGCATGCCCCAAGATCCTGACCGTACTCCACCAAGCCGGGACTCTGATGTCGAATCCTTTCTCTGAATCTAAGTTTTTTGTCTGTTGTAGCTTGAATCGCACTGGCAAGGAATGTCTGTAATGTTCGTCTGTGAATTGGATTAACTTAATTGATCTAAACCTGGATAAAGAACCTTAGATGGTTTATGCATGTGAAATTGAAGATCTAAATCAAATTAGAATAAATGTTTGATCAAATGAGGTAACCGATATAAGATTACATAATATGTAGCTCGGTGATAATGTTTGTGTTTAAGAATATTCTGATGAAAATTAGATAAAAGTATTACGAATTTAAAAGAAAGGTGTCTGTGAGATTGGTGAAAGTATAGTTTATGTGGCGACTCTGTTATGCACGAAGGAAACAATTATCAGGGTATTACGTTGAAGGTAAGTGATATCCTTTTAAAACCTTTGTTATGCTTGACCGGTATAAAGAAAGACATTTTGGGGAAAAGTGGCACAATGTACCGTCATACGTATCCTACTGATTGAAATACGATGTTTACATCATGATTATGGAAGGCCATATTGGAAACCTTGAGTACTTGTCTGGATTCCAAGTACAATTTCTTTCTTTTTTTCATCTGTAAATTGAGGGTCAACCTAATAGAGTAATTTAGATTCTAGAGGGGATGCTTCTGGGTCGTATGATTAACTTCTATGGTGGTTTGGAAAGTTCCTTATCCCTGATAGTGGTCACTTATAATAAAAATTTTGAGACAAGTTTTTGCTTGGCATCGTCTGAAGTTCAGTATTGATTCAGATATCGTGTTTAAATTAAATGGTCTGAGACATATAATCGGAAATTTGGGTCCAAGGCCAGTCTGAGAAACTGAGGGCACTACTGAATTGATATGTAATCGTCTCAGAAAGTCCTGAGGAACAAGTATAATCTCTGATAAATTTCAAGGACGAAATTTCTATTTAGAGGGGGGAGAGTTGTAACACTCTGATTTTAATTAGAAGTATGTTAAAAAAATGGGGAAAGAAATAAAAGAGAGGATTGTGGTTGTGGGAGGATTTAAACTCGCGCCTTATAGCAATGTGGATCAGGGTCTTAGCCACCAGGGCAAAGACCATTCTTCGTTTAAATTTGACATGAATTGATTTTAAAATACACCTCTTAAGTATATTCAAAATGATTAGAGATATTCGACTCGTCTCCTCAGCTACCCCCTAATTATTGTTGTCTGTTGTGAGTTGAGAGAACCTGGAAGGTTCTGAACCTCCACATTTTCCAGCCACCTACGCAATTAGCCCCACCGACGGCCAGTGGCGTGCACGGCCACCAGCAATGTGCTCGTCGTCGTATCCTAGATCCGATCCCGTGAGCCACTCGCGCGATGAGGCCGTCTTTCACCATAGAGAGCCGGTTGAAGGCCCGGCGACGAACCAAACATCATCCTTTCATCTTCGACCACCTCCGTCGATGTTAGAGGCGTGTCGACGGTATGAGGGTGTTCAACGGGATGGGGCGAACAAAACTTGACCTACCGATCATGTGTTCGACGTCAGTAAGACATTTATCGGAGCTTCAAGCTTTCTGACGGGATTTTATCATTTCCGGCAATTTCCGACTTGATTTTGGCTTATTTTGTGTTTTTGACGAATGGGTTTCGTTATGGGTCTGATAAACTTTTTCCGGCAGATTCTAACGCTAAACTCGTCTGACGAGTCAACTCAGTCCGAGTCAGCCACTGAGTCAACTCAGCTCGAGTCAGCAGAGTGAGTCAGTCGAGTCAACTCAGTTGACCTCTGCCCCTTGACCTATTGACGTCAGTGTTGACTCTAACCCTATTTACTGTTGACCTTTTGACGTCAGCGTTGACCTACTAACATCAACGTTGACTTTGACCAAAAAGTCAAAAATTTTGAAAAGCCCTATCTTATGTTTTTCAACGTCATAAGTCCGCTTTTGAAGCCCGTTTCGCAAAATTCTGATATGCAAGCCTCCGAATCTGACCTTGAACTCGAACTTCTATATGTGCTAATTATTCAATTAGGAGTATTGTGAGTAAGGACTGAAATAGGAATTTGTGTAATTAAAGGTACTCATAGCTCCTTGCATACGAATTGTTGATAGACGTCGAATTCGAGTTCGAGTGCAATCAAATGGGGTTTCATGAATCGACCAATATAGCTCGGAATTAAGGTAATACATTACTACCTCTTGTATGCTTTATGAACATGTTGGTATTTGTTAATGCATGCATTAAAATGATGATGAGTACTATTAATTCTGCTCAAGTCAAACCGGATATGAAAATGAGTATGATAATCTAGATAAGATTGCAATGCTCGAATGAAAAGATCAATAAATTAGAAGGATTTGGAGTTCAATAAGTAATTAATAAGGCAGTTAATCTCCAAATCCGATTATTAGTGTTAAATGATTAAATGTGAAGAATATTTGGATATGAAATTACGAAAATGCCTTTAAGGTATAAGAATAACTAAAATACCTTTGGAATTGGAAGCGATATAGAAACCTACACTAGTTATGGTAAAACAACTTGATTCATTTGAAAACCTCAAACAATTTGGAAAGTTATGGTAACAAGATTTAAACCTTCGAGATTGAAAGGTGTTAGGGTTCCTTGATTTTGGAATGAATCTCCGTATATAGATTTACGGGAAACGACTAAAAATATTAGAAATATTGTTATGGTTAAATTAATCAGAAGGATCGTATTAACCAAAAAGGTTGAAGTATCCTCAGACATTGAGGTTTGAAAATTAATTGGAACGATGGATAAACCTTTGAGTTCTGAAATTGAATGAAGTGGTTGGAGGTACCGAAATTACGTGAATAGCTGAAACACCCACGGGTACTTAATTGATTGGAATATTATATATGGTTCAATTGACAGGAATGATAGATATCCCGAGCTTTAAAATGAACTAAATACCCCTTTGACTGGAATAAATAAATTGCCTCTGATAAAATTCTGGAAATGCCAATAAAGTTGTAAATGACTGAAATGCCCTTATTGGTTGAAGCATGACTCACGTACGTCAATCACTCCTGATATTAATATAAGGATGGAAGTTTTTTCGCATAGAATATAAGTTCGATTACTCCGTGGCAAGTCTCGTGGTGAAATATGAAAGCAACCGTTCAGATATATGATACAGTTTGATGCATTAGAAGGGTTGGTTAGTACTGCAAGGTTGGGATATGTTAGTTCGAATGCTTTGGAGGCCCGAAAAACTTCTAGAAACCTTAAATATTGTAAATCGTCATTTTATCATTATTGAGCTAAATTTGTAACACCCACATTTCCGTCCTAGAATTTAAAACCGTAGAATTTAATTATTTTATTTATTCTTAGAAGCAAATTGAGCTTGCAAATTTGTGAACTTTGCAATTTGGTCCCTAAAGTTCTCAATTGGGCAATTAGTGCACCAATTCGGATTAGAAAGGAAATTAGATTCGAATTAAGTAGTTTAGCCGATTGGTAAACTAATGAAATTGAGTTAGTAATGTCAAGATCTAAAGTGTGGAATTAAAAGAATACGAAAAGAAATTAAATAACATTACACTCCTTGAAAATCGGATGAAATTGATAAAATTCAAAAAAGCATGTAACAAGGCAATTTGGTGATCAAATTAAAAGGTTTATAAATAGTAAAAATTGCATGTTAAGGATAAAATATCCTTGGGGTTGCCCTTAGTAAATTAAGAATAAAAGAGTTAGACAAAAGGGCTCATGGGTAATTTAGGGAGCTATCCAATCACCTAAATGATGGAAGCTTGTCTTCCTTCCTCATTTCCTCTCCTTTGCCGTGAAGAAAAGAAAAATATGGGGGAGGAGAGAAGCTCAAAAGTCAGCCATTTTGAGAGCTAAAAATAGAGAGATTTTCGGTTGCATGGTGGAGGATTAAGCTAGGAAATTGAAGAATGTAGCTAGTGTTGTCAAGAAATTAAAGAAAGTAAGTTTCCTACTCTTTGTAGTTTTCGGTTGAGTTAAAAACCATGCATGCAAACCTAAAACTTGTATGAACATGAAAATATATGAATCTTGAATGAAATAACAAGATGAAATGTTGAAATATGTGAAAACTTATTAAGAAGATATGAATAGAGTAAAAAGGGGACTGTTTTGAAAGAAAATGCAAAATCTTGAGCATTTTCAAAGTTTGCTAGGGATTAAAATCTGAAAATTCTCACTAGGAGAAATTTGTGAAGGAATGAATATTTTGTCATAAAAGATTATTGGTTGCTGGAAAATGAGTTAAGAAGATGTTATTTTGATTAGAACTAATAATGGTCATGAAATCGAAAGTTATGAAGATTGGGGACTGATTTGGAGAAATCGGTAAATTGAATACTTAAATGTTGAAATTGGAAATTTATATGGACTGTAAAGTATCATGGAAAAATAGTATAAGTCATATCATGAAGGAATTTTAGATTCAAGTATGTGATTAAGTGTATTTTTAAGCTAAAGTATAAGTTAAGAAAACTCTCCAGTGGTGTTCAATGTAAAAACAGTAACTTTGGAAATTCACCAAAAATTGGATATAAGGTATTTGAAGCTGAAATTTATACTGTATAAGCTTTGATATGTCTAGAATCATTGAGAGAAAACGGAACTCAATTTCAGTAGTTAAATTAAAATATATGAATTTTTAAAGTTGGGCAGTGCATGTTGTCAAGATTTACCCAAATGGGTGAAATTAAGCAATAAACTGTATTAATTCGAATAAGATAAAAATATGAGGTTTACGTGACTGTAAAATTAAGTTTAATACCTTTCCAACGGTATATGATAAGTTAATTTTGGATTAGTAGTTCAAAAGTTATGATTAAAATGCTAACTAGTCCTCCAACTAGCTTAATGAAAAGTCAGAATTGAAATTAGGAGTTCATGCTTGAATTGTGAAGTAATTATGATTGAATTGGTTCCTAATATAGTGTGTATTTGTTTAATGTTGAGAGTTAAGATTGGAATAGCGAAGAAATTTCGGAGGAAGCTAGGATCGATCGTTCGAAAGGAAGAAGCAAAGGCATCTCGATTCGAGATCAAGCATAAGGATCGTGAGTGTAATTTCGTGAGTGTAATTTTGTCTTAGGGTTGGGACTAGTGTCCGAACCACTTTATTTTCTGTAATTTATGTTTTATATGCATGAAATTGGACTAAATGATATTCGGTAATGTGTTTAGTAAGGGAAGGAGATATAAAGGAAATTGGATGCATGATTTGAAACTTGTGATATATGCTTGATTGTGTGCGATATGTGGGCTGTTTATATGATGTTAATTGCCATGAATTATATGTTCAACTTTGATTTTGATAATTGTTGAGTATGCGCAAATGTGGACTGCCCATGTGAATGATTGTATGATGAATAAGCATGAATTGAATTCTTGATGATACTCGATAAAATGAAAATGTGGACTGCCCTATGGTATGATTATGCTATGCTTGAAAATACATATGATTATGTATGAATGATGTTGCCGCCATGCATGATGATATGATCGAATGAGCATGCAAAGTAAATTCTGAAAAATGTACATGTTAAATGAAATAATGAACTAATCACTTAACAAGATTACGCCCTTGGTCGATTGGACGTTCTAGATAAGAACGTCATGCCTAGAGTCTGAGCTCACTGTTTGATATTGCTTTGTGCAATCTTGATAGTACTTTGTGTACTCTTGATATGATGTGTGTTCTTGATTGCTGTTCGAGACACACGATGCTATGGGCATCCCCTTTGATGTTGCTTTGTGCAATACTTGATGTTGCCGCGGGCAACTATATGCGTTACATGTTACCCTTTTGATGGCTCGAATTTCTGTTACTACTATTCTATCATGGGAAAAGACATTAAATAAAATGCTTGGGCTATGAAACCAAATTAAAGGAATGAAATGAATTACAATGTGACATGAATTACATGAATTAAATGGAACTTGCTAAGTTAAATAAGGTTATGAAGTGGATAAAAGATTGTGTGACTTAGCAAGATATGATATGATATGATATGAAATGCTATGCTATGTGGACATTGATCCTTTACGATTATGATATGAAGCATATGAATTGCTTACAAGCTCGATTATGTGAAATTTGGGTAATGACCCTATTCGAATATATGTAATTAAGAAATGGGAAATTCTGATTTTTGGAATGATATTTTGAGATCATTCGAATGACATGCCTATGATGAATTTGTGATTTCGATTTGATAAGATAAAAATGCTATGTATGGATTAGCATGAGATCTTGATTCATTCAATTGCTAAGCATGATATTGAGTATGCTGGAATTGGATTGAATTATGTTATTGCTCGAATTATATGTGACAAGTCGTCGTTTAACCGGTCAGAAATAAATATAAATTAACCTCTTTCAACAATAAATAAAATAAAGAAATTGAGTAGATATAGGGAAAGAGGGTCGATCCATAGGGAGATTTTTCAGTTTAGTGACTTGATCCTGTTAGCCTTTTTGTCTAGGAATATCTGCAAGTAGGAGTTAAAAGGAAAAAGGGGGGATGTTTGAAATGTTGAGCAAGAAAATAAATAAAGTGTGGATAATAATAAAGAAAATTCAAGAATGCAAAATAGCCTCGAACCAGCTCCTTCAATTCTTTCGATCACTGAAATAGATTTTTATTTTGGGGATCATGTCGGTTACAGTCTACGAGGCCCAACCCGTCGTAACTTGTTTCTCTCTCGAGTAACCAATCCTCCCAAGTCTATCTTCGAAAGATGGTTCTTAAATAAATCAACCACGTCTATCGCCGTTAAAATATTTAGAATGAAAGCAGGAAAAACCCGACTCAAAAATTGTCTAAAAAGAATCGCTTCTGATTTTATCTTTCCTTAGCGGACCGCCGCTAAGAGTGTTCATAGGAAGTCGAAATTGCCACAGGCCGATCCTTCCTCCCAACTGTGTTTTTAAGCGATTTCAGACCAACGAGCCCTTTTTGATTTGAAAAACGGTTAAAAACTTTTAGTAAGGCCGATTGCCAAACTATCTAACCAGAAAGATAAAAATGATTTCCCAAAAGAATTTAAGCAAAGTTCAATTCTCACGAATCGAATTGACTTGGCTGGTTCTTGGCTTAAAAGATTTAGCTAAGCATGATATTAATTATCATACTTAACTTGGTTTTTAGAAAAGTAATTAAATAATATAAAATAAATGGAACAAGAAAAATAAAGGAAAATAACTTTTATTAAAGCTAAAAACTATTTACAAAGGAAAAGCTAAAAATACTCAAAGCTAAGAAGATGAAAACTAATTTATTGATTGATTCTCTAAGCCTTTACCAAGGGTGGTGTTTATAGGCTTAGATTTACAAAGATAAAGTGATGAGATAATTTAAAATAATAAACAAAAGATAAATAATTCAAATGTTTTAAAATTTAAATGCAGGAAATCTAATCGGATAAGCTGATAAGCTCTCTCAGAACGTTCCAGAAGCTTCTTGAAGTTGCCACGTCATTGCCACGTCAGCTGCGTCGTACCTGGTGTCGTGCCCATGATGCCAGTCATGACAGAATTATAATAAAAACTGCAGAAATGCCCAATTTTCACTGCTATTTCCAGAATTGGATCCCTGCACAAAATATAATGAAAACAACATGTATTAAGCAGCAAGAAGTCCAAATAACTAGAAAAATAGCAAATGAAATATGTCATATTTGAGAACTCATCAATATGCAAGCATGTGATAAATTATTGTGATATGTTATGTATTCGAGCATGTGCTATGAATGTTGATATGACACGTATGATGCTATGTGTATGAATTTTACATGAGCTTAGTTGGGTGCAATTGAATTGTTAATAAACCTAGCTAAGTAATCTCAATGCTTGAACACGCTAAAGCTCAAAGAATGAATTAGTTTTAGCATTACCTCGCTAAGTACTTTTTGTACTTACCGCTCCGTTGTTTTCTTCTTCCCAACCTTAGCAGGATAGCTCGGACCCTAAAGCTAGGTTTCGTTGGATCAAAGTTATCAAGTTCTCAAGTTCACAGTTTTGAAATATGTACGATCTAAGTCTTATCTTTAGACTCCTAGATGTTGGCTTTGAAGTCTGTTTAAGGATTCGTTTTGTCATGTTTGGTCGTAACTTAAGTTGGAAATGGTGTTTGAAATTATATGCTCCGTGATGCTTGGTTAGGAGGCTAGAATCATGTTTTGTATTTAAGTAGGTAGCCTCATTATTTTGTGTATAAAATGTAAGTCAAGCTAGTGGTTGTGTCGATTCTTTTTGTTGTCCATGGTCGATAGCTTGACATGGTTTAGGGGCATATAAATCATGATATTTTGTAAGGCTCTAAGTAAAGGAATTCAAATGCCATGAAATGGAAATCTATTATGTGTTGCATGAAAAATGAATTGATTAATTATTGGTAATTTGGATTAATTCGATAATCACCTAGACCATTTAGTTAAGTTTTCGAATCGCATGTAATCGATTAATTAAGTGTTCGACATTATGACCTATTTGTAATAGTAATATGAAAATAAAAATAAAAGTTTTAAATTGGCTCGTAAATTAGTAGCAAGATTAAAAGAAAGTATGTCTAACTCCTCGTATGATCATAATAAGTTAAGAAAGTTTTTGTTAGCACATCTTCCGCGTGCGCATTAATATGAAATACTGATTAAAATAATATCATGTTTTCCGAAATGCTTCCGCTTTTGTCTGATAGGTTTCGTTATGTCCGCTTTTCCGGTTCCGGTAACGCCATCGGCTCCCAGCCCGGGTTGGGGTGTTACATTTGTTTGCTATCAGAGTGTTTTTAGGTAATAGGTCCTATAGACCTCGAATTTTTTCTGTGTGTGTCATTAGTTGAGTCAAGCCACCTAGGGATCATACATATTGTTACTTGTGACTTGATCCTAACTTGAATTTTTTTATCTGAATTATAATGAAAGAGACACATTTAGCTCGAGACGATGAAAGTCCTCCAGAATCCTCAAGTGAAAGGGATAGTGTCCGTATGAAAGAAAACCTTCAGGATAAGGAGAACCCTCCTATACTAGATAACACTCGACAACAATCTCTTGTTCAACCTCGGACGAACACTGACAATTCGACTGTTCAGAATGTTCAAAGAGATTGTCTTCTGAGCATGAAAGAAATGTTTGATCAGCTTTTGACGAACATGAGACATGAACAACATGCCCCGGTAGCTGCTGCCCCTAGCAGAGCTCCTATTGAAAAGCTTGCGCAGCACCGAGCCTATACTTTTGCAGGCTCTATTGAAGAGAAGCATGAAGAAGCTGAGTATTGGTTAGAAAGAACTACTCAGATTTTGACTAAGCAACTTCAGTGCTCTGATGAGCATAAGCTCGAATGCGTTGTAGCCTTACTTGCTGATGAAGCCTTGAAGTGTTGGGAAACTACAACACTAACTGCTCCAGTTGAATCTGTGAACTGGAAATTCTTTGTAGACGAATTCAAGAAGAAATACATCAGTGAACAGTACATGGCTGATCGAAGAAAGCGTTTCTTGCACCTGAAGCAAGTGGGTCGACCAATAGAGCAGTACCTGGCTGATTTCTATAAGTACTGCAAGTATGGTTCTGAGTATATCAAGTCAAAGAAAGAAAAGTGCCATATGTTCATTGACGGTCTAAATGATGAACTGAGTCCGATGTTTACCGCCCTGGATATCACGGACTTCCAAACTCTCGTAAATCAAGCTATTGCTACGGAATCCAAGTTTCGGACCGTAGAAAAGAGGAAAAGCGGTTACCGTCATGATAAGAAGCGTAAGAGTGATGACAAGTCTCACTAGAAATCAAAGAAGTCTAGAAGCTATAAAGAAGGTACTTCTTCGTATAATCCAGCGCCTCGTGGTAACTTCACACCTAAGCCTCATTCTGTGAGTAGACTTTCTGTCCCGGTCATATCTGTTAATAGCCCTGGGAATTCAGAAAAGGTTGTCGTTTGTCAGCATTGTCAGAAACCACATTCTGGTCAGTGCTGAAAGCGGGCTAACTTATGTTTTGCTTGTGGCGGAACTGACCACTATGTCAGAGACTGTCCAATGATGAGAGATCAAGCTCCTGCTCAGAACTCTGCTAATCTGAGTTATGTGCAATCCAATCGGAACAAAAATATTAGACAAGCTCAGTATGGGAATCAGGGCAGAGGCAGAAGCAATAAGTCAAAAGCCACCACACATCAGGAATCACGGGCTCCAGCTCGAGTCTATCATATTCGTGGCAAGGATGAGGAAGAGTCTCCGGATGTTATTGTGGGTACGGTTGAACTAAACCTTACTCCTGTTTATGCTTTAATTGATTCGGGATCAACTCATTCTTTTGTGTGTTCTCACCTGTTTGACAAGTTACAGTTAAAGCCTGAATTTGTTAAAACTGGATTAATTGTCTCAAACCTTATAGGAGGTGACTTACCAATCAACCTGATTTGTAAGAATAGCCTTGTCTCTATTCGAAATGTACCTTTTCCCTGTGATCTGTATGTTCTACCTAAATGTGAGTTTGACCTAGTATTAGGTTTAGACTGGTTGGGTAGACATAAAGCTTGGGTTGACTGTCAGAATAAAAGACTATACTTAAGGGGATTGGGAAAAGAATCAATTATGCTAATCGACAAGAAAACAACATCTATTTTTGCTGCTATGGCCTTGCAAGATGAACTAGATTTTGGCTTAACAGAAATGCATGTTGTATCTGAATTTTTTGATGTTTTTCCTGAGGAACTCTCTGGACTCCCTCCAATTCGAGAAGTTGAGTTCAAAATTGAAGTTCAGCCTGGAACTAATCCAGTGTCCATTACGCCCTATCGTATGGCACCTATTGAATTGCAAGAGTTAAAGAAGCAAATTTAAGAATTAGAAGAAAAGGGTTTCATTCGACCCAACACTTCTCCCTGGGGTGCTCCTGTTCTCTTTGTGAAAAAGAAAGACGGAACGATGCGACTTTGCATTGATTATCGGCAATTGAACAGAGTCACTATCAAGAACAGGTATCCATTGCCCCGAATTGAAGATTTGTTTGATCAGTTGAAAGATACTGGTGTATTCTCTAAAATTGACCTTCGATCCGGATATTATCAAATGAGGGTGAAAGATGAAGATATACCCAAAACTGCTTTTAGAACTCGTTATGGTCATTACGAATTTCTGGTGATGTCATTCGGGTTAACGAATGCCCCTGCTGCATTCATGGATTTGATGAACCGAGTATTCAAGCCTCATCTTGACAAGTTTGTTGGCGTATCATCGACGATATTCTAGTCTATTCCCGTATCAGAGAAGAACATGCTCAACATCTTCGGATTGTACTCCAGACACTCCGAGAAAATCAGCTATTTGCTAAGTTCACTAAATGTGAATTCTGGCTTTCAGAAGTGTCTTTCCTCGGACATGTTATTTCTGCCGAAGGAATCAAAGTTGACTCTAAGAAAATTCAGTCAATTCTTGAATGGCGACCTCCGAGCAATGTAGGCGAGGTCTGCAGTTTCCTTGGTTTAGCTGGGTATTATCGGAGATTTGTGAGAGGATTTTCGATAATTGCTGCACCGCTAACCAAATTGCTCAGAAAGATAGAACCGTTTAAGTGGTCCGAAGGACAACAAAGAAGTTTTGATCAGATTAAACAAGCCTTGACTTGCGCTCATGTTCTTATTCAGCCTGAGTCTGGAAAAGAATTCGTTGTTTACAGTGATGCATCACATTCCGGCCTTGGATGTGTTTTGATGCAGGAAGGTAATGTGATTGTATACGCTTCTCAACAACTTAAGCCTCACGAGCTAAACTATCCAACTCATGATCTCAAACTAGCAGCCATTGTTTTTGCACTGAAAAATTGGCGGCATTATTTGTACGGTGAGAAGTGTAAGCTATTCACCGATCACAAAAGTCTGAAATACTTGCTTACTCAGAAAGATCTGAATCTTAGACAAAGAAGGTGGTTGGAATTGCTCAAAGACTATGATCTGACCATCGACTACCATCCTGGAAAAGCTAACGTGGTTGTCGATGCTCTGAGTCGGAAACTGAACCTTGGTACATCCCTCGAAATTCTCAAAATCTAAAAATGTTCAATCTTGAAAAAAATTCTCTAAACCATTCGAATAATGTCTTGCTTTCCAAGTAATATCTTTGATTTGTTTGTTCATCTCTTCTTTGGCCATCAATGCTCATTTTCGACTATGTAAAGCTCGGAATTCTTTGAACGAGTAATTCAAATTCTTGAAGACATGCTTAGAGCTTGTACTATCGATTTCGGTAAGAACTGGGAGAAATCACTACCGTTAATCGAGTTCGCTTATAACAATAGCTATCAGTCTTCTATTCAGATGGCTCCTTTTGAAGCACTATATGGAAGAAAATGCCGAACTCCTTTGTGTTGGTCTGAACTCGGAGACAATAAAGTGTTAGGACCTCAACTGTTTCAGGAAACTGAAGAACAAATTCAAATTATTCATTCCCGATTGAAACAAGCTTTTGATAGGCAGAAGTCATAACGTTACAGAAGCAACTTGGGAACCCGAGGATACGATGCGGAAGAAATATCCTCATTTATTCAGTTCAGGTAAGAATTCGAGGACGAATTCTTTCTTTAAGGAGGAGAGAATTGTAACACCCACATTTCCGTCCTAGAATTTAAAACCGTAGAATTTAATTATTTTATTTATTCTTAGAAGCAAATTGAGCTTGCAAATTTGTGAACTTTGCAATTTGGTCCCTAAAGTTCTCAATTGGGCAATTAGTGCACCAATTCGGATTAGAAAGGAAATTAGATTCGAATTAAGTAGTTTAGCCGATTGGTAAACTAATGAAATTGAGTTAGTAATGTCAAGATCTAAAGTGTGGAATTAAAAGAATACGAAAAGAAATTAAATTAAATAACATTACACTCCTTAAAAATCGGATGAAATTGATAAAATTCAATAAAGCATGTTACAAGGCAATTTGGTGATCAAATTAAAAGGTTTATAAATAGTAAAAATTGCATGTTAAGGATAAAATATCCTTGGGGTTGCCCTTAGTAAATTAAGAATAAAAGAGTTAGACAAAAGGGCTCATGGGTAATTTAGGGAGCTATCAAATCACCTAAATGATGGAAGCTTGTCTTCCTTCCTCATTTCCTCTCCTTTGCCGTGAAGAAAAGAAAAATATGGGGGAGGAGAGAAGCTCAAAAGTCAGCCATTTTGAGAGCTAAAAATAGAGAGATTTTCGGTTGCATGGTGGAGGATTAAGCTAGGAAATTGAAGAATGTAGCTAGTGTTGTCAAGAAATTAAAGAAAGTAAGTTTCCTACTCTTTGTAGTTTTCGGTTGAGTTAAAAACCATGCATGCAAACCTAAAACTTGTATGAACATGAAAATATATGAATCTTGAATGAAATAACAAGATGAAATGTTGAAATATGTGAAAACTTATTAAGAAGATATGAATAGAGTAAAAAGGGGACTGTTTTGAAAGAAAATGCAAAATCTTGAGCATTTTCAAAGTTTGCTAGGGATTAAAATCTGAAAATTCTCACTAGGAGAAATTTGTGAAGGAATGAATATTTTGTCATAAAAGATTATTGGTTGCTGGAAAATGAGTTAAGAAGATGTTATTTTGATTAGAACTAATAATGGTCATGAAATCGAAAGTTATGAAGATTGGGGACTGATTTGGAGAAATCGGTAAATTGAATACTTAAATGTTGAAATTGGAAATTTATATGGACTGTAAAGTATCATGGAAAAATAGTATAAGTCATATCATGAAGGAATTTTAGATTCAAGTATGTGATTAAGTGTATTTTTAAGCTAAAGTATAAGTTAAGAAAACTCTCCAGTGGTGTTCAATGTAAAAACAGTAACTTTGGAAATTCACCAAAAATTGGATATAAGGTATTTGAAGCTGAAATTTATACTGTATAAGCTTTGATATGTCTAGAATCATTGAGAGAAAACGGAACTCAATTTCAGTAGTTAAATTAAAATATATGAATTTTTAAAGTTGGGCAGTGCATGTTGTCAAGATTTACCCAAATGGGTGAAATTAAGCAATAAACTGTATTAATTCGAATAAGATAAAAATATGAGGTTTACGTGACTGTAAAATTAAGTTTAATACCTTTCCAACGGTATATGATAAGTTAATTTTGGATTAGTAGTTCAAAAGTTATGATTAAAATGCTAACTAGTCCTCCAACTAGCTTAATGAAAAGTCAGAATTGAAATTAGGAGTTCATGCTTGAATTGTGAAGTAATTATGATTGAATTGGTTCCTAATATAGTGTGTATTTGTTTAATGTTGAGAGTTAAGATTGGAATAGCGAAGAAATTTCGGAGGAAGCTAGGATCGATCGTTCGAAAGGAAGAAGCAAAGGCATCTCGATTCGAGATCAAGCATAAGGATCGTGAGATTGGTGAAAGTATAGTTTATGTGGCGACTCTGTTATGCACGAAGGAAACAATTATCAGGGTATTACGTTGAAGGTAAGTGATATCCTTTTAAAACCTTTGTTATGCTTGACCGGTATAAAGAAAGACATTTTGGGGAAAAGTGGCACAATGTACCGTCATACGTATCCTACTGATTGAAATACGATGTTTACATCATGATTATGGAAGGCCATATTGGAAACCTTGAGTACTTGTCTGGATTCCAAGTACAATTTCTTTCTTTTTTTCATCTGTAAATTGAGGGTCAACCTAATAGAGTAATTTAGATTCTAGAGGGGATGCTTCTGGGTCGTATGATTAACTTCTATGGTGGTTTGGAAAGTTCCTTATCCCTGATAGTGGTCACTTATAATAAAAATTTTGAGACAAGTTTTTGCTTGGCATCGTCTGAAGTTCAGTATTGATTCAGATATCGTGTTTAAATTAAATGGTCTGAGACATATAATCGGAAATTTGGGTCCAAGGCCAGTCTGAGAAACTGAGGGCACTACTGAATTGATATGTAATCGTCTCAGAAAGTCCTGAGGAACAAGTATAATCTCTGATAAATTTCAAGGACGAAATTTCTATTTAGAGGGGGGAGAGTTGTAACACTCTGATTTTAATTAGAAGTATGTTAAAAAAATGGGGAAAGAAATAAAAGAGAGGATTGTGGTTGTGGGAGGATTTAAACTCGCGCCTTATAGCAATGTGGATCAGGGTCTTAGCCACCAGGGCAAAGACCATTCTTCGTTTAAATTTGACATGAATTGATTTTAAAATACACCTCTTAAGTATATTCAAAATGATTAGAGATATTCGACTCGTCTCCTCAGCTACCCCCTAATTATTGTTGTCTGTTGTGAGTTGAGAGAACCTGGAAGGTTCTGAACCTCCACATTTTCCAGCCACCTACGCAATTAGCCCCACCGACGGCCAGTGGCGTGCACGGCCACCAGCAATGTGCTCGTCGTCGTATCCTAGATCCGATCCCGTGAGCCACTCGCGCGATGAGGCCGTCTTTCACCATAGAGAGCCGGTTGAAGGCCCGGCGACGAACCAAACATCATCCTTTCATCTTCGACCACCTCCGTCGATGTTAGAGGCGTGTCGACGGTATGAGGGTGTTCAACGGGATGGGGCGAACAAAACTTGACCTACCGATCATGTGTTCGACGTCAGTAAGACGTTTATCGGAGCTTCAAGCTTTCTGACGGGATTTTATCATTTCCGGCAATTTCCGACTTGATTTTGGCTTATTTTGTGTTTTTGACGAATGGGTTTCGTTATGGGTCTGATAAACTTTTTCCGG
This sequence comes from Hibiscus tridactylites, assembly GCA_958450335.1. Lineage (NCBI taxonomy): Eukaryota > Viridiplantae > Streptophyta > Magnoliopsida > Malvales > Malvaceae > Hibiscus > Hibiscus tridactylites. Next base: position 95,890,914 of record OY288268.1, read on the forward strand.
CAGATTCTAACGCTAAACTCGTCTGACGAGTCAACTCAGTCCGAGTCAGCCACTGAGTCAACTCAGCTCGAGTCAGCAGAGTGAGTCAGTCGAGTCAACTCAGTTGACCTCTGCCCCTTGACCTATTGACGTCAGTGTTGACTCTAACCCTATTTACTGTTGACCTTTTGACGTCAGCGTTGACCTACTAACATCAACGTTGACTTTGACCAAAAAGTCAAAAATTTTGAAAAGCCCTATCTTATGTTTTTCAACGTCATAAGTCCGCTTTTGAAGCCCGTTTCGCAAAATTCTGATATGCAAGCCTCCGAATCTGACCTTGAACTCGAACTTCTATATGTGCTAATTATTCAATTAGGAGTATTGTGAGTAAGGACTGAAATAGGAATTTGTGTAATTAAAGGTACTCATAGCTCCTTGCATACGAATTGTTGATAGACGTCGAATTCGAGTTCGAGTGCAATCAAATGGGGTTTCATGAATCGACCAATATAGCTCGGAATTAAGGTAATACATTACTACCTCTTGTATGCTTTATGAACATGTTGGTATTTGTTAATGCATGCATTAAAATGATGATGAGTACTATTAATTCTGCTCAAGTCAAACCAGATATGAAAATGAGTATGATAATCTAGATAAGATTGCAATGCTCGAATGAAAAGATCAATAAATTAGAAGGATTTGGAGTTCAATAAGTAATTAATAAGGCAGTTAATCTCCAAATCCGATTATTAGTGTTAAATGATTAAATGTGAAGAATATTTGGATATGAAATTACGAAAATGCCTTTAAGGTATAAGAATAACTAAAATACCTTTGGAATTGGAAGCGATATAGAAACCTACACTAGTTATGGTAAAACAACTTGATTCATTTGAAAACCTCAAACAATTTGGAAAGTTATGGTAACAAGATTTAAACCTTCGAGATTGAAAGGTGTTAGGGTTCCTTGATTTTGGAATGAATCTCCGTATATAGATTTACGGGAAACGACTAAAAATATTAGAAATATTGTTATGGTTAAATTAATCAGAAGGATCGTATTAACCAAAAAGGTTGAAGTATCCTCAGACATTGAGGTTTGAAAATTAATTGGAACGATGGATAAACCTTTGAGTTCTGAAATTGAATGAAGTGGTTGGAGGTACCGAAATTACGTGAATAGCTGAAACACCCACGGGTACTTAATTGATTGGAATATTATATATGGTTCAATTGACAGGAATGATAGATATCCCGAGCTTTAAAATGAACTAAATACCCCTTTGACTGGAATAAATAAATTGCCTCTGATAAAATTCTGGAAATGCCAATAAAGTTGTAAATGACTGAAATGCCCTTATTGGTTGAAGCATGACTCACGTACGTCAATCACTCCTGATATTAATATAAGGATGGAAGTTTTTTCGCATAGAATATAAGTTCGATTACTCCGTGGCAAGTCTCGTGGTGAAATATGAAAGCAACCGTTCAGATATATGATACAGTTTGATGCATTAGAAGGGTTGGTTAGTACTGCAAGGTTGGGATATGTTAGTTCGAATGCTTTGGAGGCCCGAAAAACTTCTAGAAACCTTAAATATTGTAAATCGTCATTTTATCATTATTGAGCTAAATTTGTAACACCCACATTTCCGTCCTAGAATTTAAAACCGTAGAATTTAATTATTTTATTTATTCTTAGAAGCAAATTGAGCTTGCAAATTTGTGAACTTTGCAATTTGGTCCCTAAAGTTCTCAATTGGGCAATTAGTGCACCAATTCGGATTAGAAAGGAAATTAGATTCGAATTAAGTAGTTTAGCCGATTGGTAAACTAATGAAATTGAGTTAGTAATGTCAAGATCTAAAGTGTGGAATTAAAAGAATACGAAAAGAAATTAAATAACATTACACTCCTTGAAAATCGGATGAAATTGATAAAATTCAAAAAAGCATGTAACAAGGCAATTTGGTGATCAAATTAAAAGGTTTATAAATAGTAAAAATTGCATGTTAAGGATAAAATATCCTTGGGGTTGCCCTTAGTAAATTAAGAATAAAAGAGTTAGACAAAAGGGCTCATGGGTAATTTAGGGAGCTATCCAATCACCTAAATGATGGAAGCTTGTCTTCCTTCCTCATTTCCTCTCCTTTGCCGTGAAGAAAAGAAAAATATGGGGGAGGAGAGAAGCTCAAAAGTCAGCCATTTTGAGAGCTAAAAATAGAGAGATTTTCGGTTGCATGGTGGAGGATTAAGCTAGGAAATTGAAGAATGTAGCTAGTGTTGTCAAGAAATTAAAGAAAGTAAGTTTCCTACTCTTTGTAGTTTTCGGTTGAGTTAAAAACCATGCATGCAAACCTAAAACTTGTATGAACATGAAAATATATGAATCTTGAATGAAATAACAAGATGAAATGTTGAAATATGTGAAAACTTATTAAGAAGATATGAATAGAGTAAAAAGGGGACTGTTTTGAAAGAAAATGCAAAATCTTGAGCATTTTCAAAGTTTGCTAGGGATTAAAATCTGAAAATTCTCACTAGGAGAAATTTGTGAAGGAATGAATATTTTGTCATAAAAGATTATTGGTTGCTGGAAAATGAGTTAAGAAGATGTTATTTTGATTAGAACTAATAATGGTCATGAAATCGAAAGTTATGAAGATTGGGGACTGATTTGGAGAAATCGGTAAATTGAATACTTAAATGTTGAAATTGGAAATTTATATGGACTGTAAAGTATCATGGAAAAATAGTATAAGTCATATCATGAAGGAATTTTAGATTCAAGTATGTGATTAAGTGTATTTTTAAGCTAAAGTATAAGTTAAGAAAACTGTCCAGTCGTGTTCAATGTAAAAACAGTAACTTTGGAAATTCACCAAAAATTGGATATAAGGTATTTAAAGCTGAAATTTATACTATATAAACTTTTATATGTCTAAATTCATTGAGAGAAAACTGAACTCAATTTCAGTAGGTAAATTAAAAGATATGAATTTTTAAAGATGGGCAGTGCATGCTGTCCAGATTTACCGAAATGAGTGAAATTAAGCAATAAACTGTATTAATTCTAATAAGATAAAAATATGAGGTTTACGTGACTGTAAAATTGAGTTTAATACCTTTCCAACGGTATATGATAAGTTAATTTTGGATTAGTAGTTAAAAAGTTATGATTAAAATGCTAATTAGTCCTCCAACTAGCTTAATGAAAAGTCAGAATTGAAATTAGGAGTTCATGCTTGAATTGTGAAGTAATTATGATTGAATTGCTTCCTAATATAGTGTGTATTTGTTTAATGTTGAGAGTTAAGATCGGAATAGCGAAGAAATTTCGGAGGAAGCTAGGATCGATCGTTCGAAAGGAAGAAGCAAAGGCATCTCGATTCGAGATCAAGCATAAGGATCGTGAGTGTAATTTCGTGAGTGTAATTTTATCTTAGGGTTGGGACTAGTGTCCGAACCACTTTATTTTCTGTAATTTATGTTTTATATGCATGAAATTGGACTAAATGATATTCGGTAATGTGTTTAGTAAGGGAAGGAGATATAAAGGAAATTGGATGCATGATTTGAAACTTGTGATATATGTTTGATTGTGTACGATATGTGGGCTGTTTATATGATGTTAATTGCCATGAATTATATGTTCGACTTTGATTTTGATAATTGTTGAGTATGCGCAAATGTGGACTGCCCATGTGAATGATTGTATGATGAATAAGCATGAATTGAATTCTTGATGATACTCGATAAAATGAAAATGTGGACTGCCCTATGGTATGATTATGCTATGCTTGAAAATGCATATGATTATGTATGAATGATGTTGCTGCCATGCATGATGATTTGATCGAATGAGAATGCAAAGTAAATTCTGAAAAATATACATGTTAAATGAAATAATGAACTAATCACTTAACAAGATTACGCCCTTGGTCGATTGGACGTTCTAGATAAGAACGGCATGCCTAGAGTCTGAGCTCACTGTTTGATATTGCTTTGTGCAATCTTGATAGTACTTTGTGTACTCTTGATATGATGTGTGTTCTTGATTGCTGTTCGAGACACACGATGCTATGGGCATCCCCTTTGATGTTGCTTTGTGCAATACTTGATGTTGCCGCGGGCAACTATATGAGTTACATGTTACCCTTTTGATGGCTCGAATTTCTGTTACGACTATTCTACCATGGGCAAAGACATTAAATAAAATGCTTGGGCTATGAAACCAAATTAAAGGAATGAAATGAATTACAATGTGACATGAATTACATGAATTAAATGGAACTTGCTAAGTTAAATAAGGTTATGAAGTGGATAAAAGATTGTGTGACTTAGCATGATATGATATGATATGATATGAAATGCTATGCTATGTGGACATTGATCCTTTCCGATTATGATATGAAGCATATGAATTGCTTACAAGCTCGATTATGTGAAATTTGGGTAATGACCCTATTCGAATATATGTAATTAAGAAATGGGAAATTCTGATTTTTGGAATGATATTTTGAGATCATTCGAATGTCATGCCTATGATGAATTTGTGATTTCGATTTGATAAGTTAAAAATGCTATGTATGGATTAGCATGAGATCTTGATTTATTCAATTGCTAAGCATGATATTGAGTATGCTGGAATTGGATTGAATTATGTTATTGCTCAAATTATATGCAAGCATGTGATAAATTATTGTGGTATGTTATGTATTCGAGCATGTGCTATGAATGTTGATATGACATGTATGATGCTATGTGTATGAATTTTACATGAGCTTAGTTGGGTGCAATTGAATTGTTAATAAACCTTGCTAAGTAATCTCAATGCTTGAACACGCTAAAGCTCAAAGAATGAATTAGTTTTAGCATTACCTCGCTAAGTACTTTTTGTACTTACCGCTCCGTTGTTTTCTTCTTCCCAACCTTAGCAGGATAGCTCAGACCCTAAAGCTAGCTTTCGTTGGATCAAAGTTATCAAGTTCTCAGTTCTGAAATATGTACGATCTAAGTCTTATCTTTAGACTCCTAGATGGTGGCTTTGAAGTCCGTTTAAGGATTCATTTTGTCATGTTTGGTCGTAACTTAAGTTTGAAATGGTGTTTGAAATTATATGCTCCGTGATGCTTGGTTAGGAGGCTAGAATCATGTTTTGTATTTAAGTAGGTAGCCTCATTATTTTTGTGTATAAAATGTAAGTCAAGCTAGTGGTTGTGTTGATTCTTTTTGTTGTCCATGGTCGATAGCTTGACATGATTTAGGGGCATATAAATCATGATATTTTGTAAGGCTCTAAGTAAAGGAATTCAAATGCCATGGAATGGAAATCTATTTTGTGTTGCATGAAAATTGTATTGATTAATTATTGGTAATTTGGATTAATTCGATAATCACCTAGACCATTTAGTTAAGTTTTTGAATGGCATGTAATCAATTAATTAAGTGTTCGACATTATGACCTATTTGTAATAGTAATATGAAAATAAAAATAAAAGTTTTAAATTGGCTCGTAAATTAGTAGCAAGATTAAAAGAAAGTATGTCTAAGTCCTCGTATGATCATAATAAGTTAAGAAAGTTTTTGTTAGCCCATCTTCCGCGTGCGCATTAATATGAAATACTGATTAAAATAATATCATGTTTTCCGAAATGCTTCCGCTTTTATCTGATAGGTTCCGTTCTGTCCGCTTTTCCGGTTCCAGTAACGCCCTCGGCTCCTGGCCCGGGTTGGGGGTGTTACAAAATTATAAAATCACCCTTGATAGTTAATTTACCAAAATGCCCTCGGTGACCAAAGTAATCAAAAATAGCCCTGAATGTATCCGATATTGTGAAAGATCTTGACATAGAAATCTCTGAATGACTGGCTGGAAACCTGATGAGCAAATAGAATTTTCCTGAGTGACTTTTTATGCTTCGTTGGTATAAATTACAAAAACGCCCATGTATGATAAAATGACCATAATGCCCTTATAGGCTTAAATGACTAAATTACTCATGATATATCTAAACCCTCAAAGATCTTGATGTATCAACTCCTGAATATCTGGTTTTAACCGTTAGTACGAACCCCCCTTTTAATAGGGACCTCGTTTATAAAATTCGTTCAAATTGTCAAAAGATTAATGTGTTCCCTTCTGTAAATGCCAAGTATCTCCAAGAAATAAATTTTTCCACCTAGTGTGTTCCATTTGTGCTACATTTAGTTGAATATGTTGTATGATTATTACATGTTAGTGAACAATTTAATAACTTAATTATGAACGATGATATGCTTGAAGAAATGATGAACTGGACATATGATAACATTTTCTGCCTACATGTTGTAAGTCCGCTCGATCTGTATACTTGGTCTATGATTGTGTTATGTGGTCATTTGATCTGTGATAATATTGTTTGTATGCCTGATGTAAGTAATAGTATAATCTGTTAGCTTGACCTAGGATGGCACACTCTGTTTGCATGATGAATGATGATATCGCATGCTCAATGGTATGCCCATTTATGCATCTAAAGAGCATGAACTTCTGTTTCTGATGCCTCGAATGGAATATGTCTATCATATGTATTCTGTTACACATGTCTGAAATCTGAATATCGATTGTTATATGTGGTATATTGTTGGGTTATGTTATGAAGTCTCTGTTGGTACTGCCATGATCAAGCTGGTAAATCCTTATGGACTCAAGGTCTCCCTTTGGGTAGGTTCCGATGCTTTAGCACGGGTAAATCCTAATGGACCTAAGGCAGCCCCTTATGTGGCACCTATGCCCATTGGGCCTAAGGTAAGTCCTTATGGATGCAGTTCTAAGGGACTGCATATTTGGAGTAAGGTTGGAGGGTAATTACTAGTAAACCCTTGTATATACTTATGATATGTTATGTGTTCTTATGATATGATTAGTATGTAATTATGATATGATTAGTATGTAATTATGTCTGTTTGATCTGCACTTATTGGAACAAACTAGACACTAAACTCTTTGTTTCCATCTTTGTAATCTATCAGCTTGTATAATTCATGTCTGTTACTCGATGATTTAATAAAGAACAAGTACTGTTATTCTCAAGTATAACGTTACCCTGAAATAGCGAAAAGGAAATGAAAACTGTTACTACTTGGAACATCATGAAAATGTTATACCTATCATAAATATACATGAGCTTATAGCATCTTTTGGTAGTTCTTTATTACTGAGCTTTTTCAAGCTCACGTTTTTTACCATCGCAGGTTAATAGAATATATCATGGTATAATGTTTGACAATAGTGTTCGGAGTTCTCTCGGCGTTGCTTTTTGGAGTACGATAATATATAGTTAGTGGGTATGTATGCCATGTATTGTTTTATGATAGAGTCTGTAAAGCACTTTTTGAAATTTCTGTTATGTGTTTAAATGAATTCCTGAAATGGTATTTTAAACAGAAGTTGATTTTATAGTTTAATAAGTGTTTTTAAAAACAATGTTTTTATGTGTATTTTTATTGTGGGTCGCTCTTGTGACCCTAATGTGACTTCCTAGGATCCGTGTAATGCATATGTGGGTTTAGGGGTTACATTATTATATGAAACCTTATAAATCTTATTTTTCTCAATTTAACCCTCAAACTCAACTAGGTTTTTGAATTAAATTCCCAAATCATTATGGTTTTAAGAATTAGGGATTTTAAAATTAGGGTTTTAAATTAGGAATTTTGCGAATCTAGGGTTTACTATTTTGGCACAATTTTTGGGGTATTACAACTCTCCCACCCTGAAATGAAACTTCATCCTTGAAATTTCCAAACCTAATGGCAAATTCCCAAAAGCATGAATATTTAGGTAGAAACTTGAATGACTATTCAGATTGGGTTACGAATGACAAAACAGAGTTTTCAAATAGGCTTTGATCTCAAATTCCTACGAATGAGTACGGTCATGATCATTTGTTCGATTAACTGAAGTTCATGTCGTAAATTAGAGTTCGAGCTATGATCATCTCTAAGGTTACTCAAAAGAAGGTATCAAAAGGCTTTATGTGGCCCAGAGGTATCCTTATCGATATCACAAGGTGAAAAAGGTTACGAGAAATTCTAGTTTTGAAGTAGTAGTCATTAACTAACGAGTACTCATTCTTTCTAATTCTGAATCCAAATGGAACTCTCTCAAATATAAAGTTCCTACAAGGTGGCATACTCGACTATCTGCAAAAGATAATAACCTAGAGTCAGATTTGGTACTGGAGTCTCAGATTTATAACAATTTAAAACAATCAAGTCAAAATCACATAATATTGTAGTAGTTTTTTTTTCTTCAGAAAATACTCATTTATCCAAAAATATTTTAGATGCATGCATAAGTTGAAAATATTTTGAAAACAACTTTTGTGAGTCTCACAGTCCGAGGGTTGAACTTAGATCTGATACCACTAAATGTAACCCCCTAAACTCAGCCTAGAAGAAAATACTGAATTTAGGAAGTTACGATTGAAAACTTAACCCTCAAGAAAATTAATTTTAAAAATTATACTTTAATTTTTTTTAAAAATATATAACTATAATTTAATAAATATCTCATAATATATAAAACATAAACGTCATAATTAATATTCGAATGTTTAAATAAAATCTCTGAAATAAAATCATAGTAAAAGAATGCTTAAATAATCTGAAAAACATAAATAGTCTTTCCAGTATTAAGTTACATAATATCTCAAAAAATAAATAATAATCTAAATAACTAAAAATAGTTTCGTACTAAATAATAAAATAACTGAATAAAATTGTGAGATTCTCCAAGTACCACGTCGCCTAAAATCAAAAGATATCTATAAGATAAAACTATGGGGGAGTAAAGTAATAATGTAACCCCCTAGACCCGCCTATGCGTTACTACGGATCTTAGGAAGTCACATTAGGGTCACAAGAGCGACCCACAGAGAAAAATACACATGAAAATATTTTTCTTTCCTAAAACACTTATTAAATTGTAAAGTCAACTTCTGTTTAAAATACAATTCAGGAAGATCGTTTAAACACATAACAAAAATTTAAAAAAATATTTTACAAACACTAACATGAAACAATACATGACATACATGCCCACTAACTCTACAGTACCGTACTCCAGAAGCAACGCCGAAGGAACTCCGAACACTGATGTCAAACATTAGGTCATGCTATTTTCTTTTAACCTGCGATGGTAAAAATAACGTGAGCTTGGAAAAGCCCAGTAATACAAAACTACCAAAAGATGTTATAAGCTCATGCAGATATATGGTAGGCATAACATTTTTATGATGTTCCAGGCAATACTTGTCTCCATTTATGTTTCGCTAATTTAGTGAAGCATTATTCTTGAGGACAACAAGGTTTGTTCTTTCTATGTTACACAGTATTAAAAGAGAGCTTATTGTTCAGAGAAATCAACAGAGTGGCGGGTTGGAGAAGTTAAACCACGAAACCTAGTGTGTTTTAATAAGTTGCAGATCGAACATACATAAGTACTTAACATCATATCATATGAGCACATAACAGATTAAATGCAAATGTTCAATGTTCATACAGAAGTTTACAAGAACTACCCTCCAACCTTACACCAATATGCAGTCCCCCAGAACTGCAACCATAAGGACTTACCCTAGGCCCGATGGGCATAGGTGCCACCTAAGGGGATGCCTTAGGTCCATAAGGACTTACCCTAGGCCCGATGGGCATAGGTGCCACTCAAGGGGAGACCTTGAGTCCATAAGGATTTACCAGCTTGATCAGGGCTGTACCAACAGAGACTTCATAACATAGCCCAACAGTATACCCCAGATAGTAATAGGTGTTCAGATTCCACACATGAGTAACATAATACATGTAACAGACATATTCTATTCAGAGTATCAGAAACAGAAGTTCACGCTTTCGATAGATAAATGGGCATACTATTGAGCAGAGCAGACATTTTCAGCATTCATCATGCAAACAAATTGTCTCATCATAGGTTAAACTAACAGATCATGCTAACAAATTCATCAAACAGTCAGACAATACCATCACAGATCAAACGATCACATACCAAGTATACAGATTGAGCAGACATATATCAGGTATGCAGAGAATGTCATCATATATCAAGTTCATCAAACATAATATTATTCATGATTAAATCATTATGCACTTCATTCAACAAAATATAGCACACATGGAACACACTAGATGGAATATTTTATTTCCTGAAGATACTCGGCATTTACAGAAGGGGACACATTAAACTTTTGACAATTTAGATGAATTTCTAGAATGAGGTTCCTATTAGAAAGGGTTCGTAAAACGATTCATATTATGTATTCAAGAATTGATATATCAGGATCTTAGAAAGTTTGGATATATCATGAGTACTTTAGTCATTTAAGCTTACAAGGGCATTATCGTCATTTTATCACATATGGACATTTTGGTAATTTATATCAACAAAGCATAAACAATCACTCAGGAAAGTCTATTTTCTCATTAGGCTTCCAATCTGGCATTCAGAGATTTCTATGTCAGGATCTTTTACGATATCGAATACATTCAGAGCTATTTTAATTACTTTGGCCAACGGAGGCATTTTAGTCTTTTAACTATCAGGGTGATTTTGTAATTTAGCCTAGAAATGATGATGATTTACAATATTTAATATAAATTTGGACGGTTGCTTTCATAATTCACCACAGGACTTGCCACAGAGTAGCCGAACTTATATTTTGTGCGGAAAACTTCCAACCTTATATTAATATCATGAGTGATTAACATACATGAGTGTGCTTCCTAACACTTAGGGGCACTTTAGCCCTTAAAGTCTTATAAGACATCCTAGAATTTCATCAAATGCATAACTGCCCATTTAACTCAAGAGGACATTTCAGTCATTTTGGAAATCGAGATAAATCCACCATTTTTGTCAAATTTTACTATTTAGCACCTCCATCATTTACGTACTCGATAGAGATTAAGTCATTCTGATCCCTTCGGCCCTTACAGACGATTTACTCATTTTAGAACTTAAGGGTAAAATTGTTATTCTGATTAATTAAGAATTTCGGTGCTCGAAGGCACTACAGTCTTTTTGGTCATTACGATCATTTCGATTAATTCATTCCTCACTGTCGTACGGATCAGCTTAAGAACACAACAATAATTCCAGTAATTTCACCCTTAGGCGTTATACCTTCATGTGTTATACAGAGCTTGGGGAAAATTCAAGTTTCTTTTAGTATCACACACATTTGAATAATGATGCCGAAGTCTTTTCCAAAAGAACATACATCTTGGGTAGTGTAATTTGCATAATCAGGTCGAATGCAGATTTTAGGCCATTTCCTTAATCAGAGGGGTAGTTTAGTCATACTTATGCTCCAAGGGCATTTTCGTAATTTCATAATTAATATCTCTCATTCCGTATCCTGGGCCTCGATTCTTACGCACTGATGATTGAGTTGCGGATTAACTAAATTTAATTATTAGAACTTCTGATACTGTTAGCCCATTAGTAATCTTGTTCGGATAATTTGGTCTTATTAATATTCATACTTATTGCTTGAACCTGATTCAATTTAAGCAGAATTTACAGTATACGTCATCATAAGCATGCATGTGTTAACCGAATATTAACATGTTCATAAAGCATACAAGGGGTAGTAGTGTATTACCTTAATTCCGAGCTACATCAGTCAACCATGGTACTCCATTCGATCACTCTTGAACTCGAATGCGACGTCCTCAACATTCCGAATACAAGGAACCTTGAATACCTTCAATCGCACAAATTCCAATTTCAGTCCTTATTCACATTGCTCATAATTGATGATTAAAATACATAAGCAAACTCAAATTCAAGGTCTCATTCGGAGGATTTCGGGTTAGAATTTCATGAAACGGGCATCAAAAACGGACTCAGGACGTCGAAAAACATAAAATAGGAGTTTTCGGAAAAGTTGACTTTTTGGTCAACGGTCAAAGTCAACGCTGACGTCATCAGGTCAACGCTGACGTCATCAGGTCAACGGGGTCAGAGTCAATGCTGACATCAGCAGGTCAATGCTGACATCAGCAGTCAACTGATAAGGGTCAACTGAGTTGACTCAGGCTGACTCGGACGAGTTGACTCGGTTCGGGTTTCCGGATCAAACAGACGGGTTGGGTTAACGGGTCGGGTCGGATACGGGTTGGACCGAAGTCGGGCTTGGGCTCATAGGTTGGGCCGGGTTCGATTTAGGTTGACTCAAACCTAGCTGGGCTGGTTCAGACCGATTTAGACCGGGTTAAACCCGGTTCACTTACCAATAACCTAAGCTCGACGACCGATCCTCGAAACGTCGCCGGATTTTCGCTGGTGATGATCGGAAATCCCTGCCGATGACCCAAAATATTTCGAAGTTGCTGGAAACAACAAAAACAACTTAATAGTTCAAACCACTAGGTCAAAATACCCAAAATCTAGCCAAAAGCTAACCGAAAATTACCTTTAACACTTCAAACTGATCGGAAACGACGTAGCTCCAACGAGGGTACTCCCGGCGGCGGATCGGCAATCCAATGGAGGGGTTTTGTTCGCACCGACATGGGGAGCTCAGATCTGACGACCGTGCCCCAAACGGATGTCAAGGGTGGCCAGAAAACAAAAAGATCAGAAGAAGCAGGATGGGGGTTTTCATCGGAGCTTCGAATAGATCTCCACGACAGACGGCGGCCGCAAGCTGCGAGTGGCTGATGGCCCTGGGTTCACCACCCGACGGTGAACACGCCGGTGGTGGTGGTGACTGCCACAGCTGAGCGGTGGCTTCAATCGGAAAGACAAACGATGGTGGGGGTAAGGGACGGTCGAGAGAATATGAAAGGTCTCGTAAATTTCAAGATCCAAAACGTTCTAACATGTGGGAAATTGTTCAAACATAATAATTAATTTCTTTCTTATATATTTTTTTTATATCAGAACTGTGATGCATAAATCTCATATAAAGCTGATGGGGGGTTAAAAACTGAGGAATAGCTTAGCACAGATGGTTAAAGTTTAGGTTCATTAAATACGGGGTCAAGGGTTCGAATCCCTTCGCTGTTATTTTCTCTTCTTTCCTTTTTTTTTACCTATAGCCTTATATAATTAAAACAAAACTTAGGGTGTTACAACTCTCCCCCTCTTAAAAGAAAATTTCGTCCTCAAAATTTACTCGAGCCGGAGAAAACAGAAACTTCTCTTTCATCTATTCTTGTACTAACTCGTCCATTAGAGCATCATTGTTCCTCATGACTCCCAAACAGTCACAGATCAATATGATGGTATCCTCAGTCACTCGGACTACCTTTGGACCCAGAGTCGTCTTAGCATACATCTCCGACAAACTAATCAGAATAAAATATTTGGATTCTTTTCGAACTTCATATGGTGCTAAGCAAACACTTGTCTCATAACTTTTATCATAAACGGTCTTAATCAGGTATAATAAGCTTTCCCAACTATCAGAGATATCACTCTTACGACCTAGGATTTTATTCATAACTCTTCTAGGTTGACCATCAATTTACGGATGAAGAATTGTCTCTAAAATCCAAACGAGTACTCGAGGCTTCCAACAGAGCCTTCCAGAATCAAGACGTAGCACCGAATGTCAGTCAGAGATGACATGTATAACTATACGACATGTCACACTTCCAGTGAATTCTTTCTCCAAAACAATCCAACATAACCAAAGTTTTAAATGATTTGCACTTACCTTCAGCGTAAAGGTCATACAATTGTTTTCTTTGTGTATAACGGAGTAACTACCGAGTTTACTCCTTCGCCGGGTTCATAGGCACCTCTCTTTAAGATTCATACTTCATTTATCAAAAAATAATTTCATCAAGATATTTTTCAAACATATTATTATCACCGAGCTACCTTACATGTAATCTTATATCGGTTACCTCCTATGATCAAACATTTATTCTTAACCTGATTCAGATTTTTGATTTCACATGCACAAACCATCTCAAGTTCTCTATCCATATTCAAATCCATTAAGTTAACCAATTCACAGACGAATGTTACAGACATTCCTTGTCATTACGATTCGAGTTACGGCGTACAGAAAGCTTAGATTCAGTTATTTCAGAAAAAAAAAGGATTCGACATCAGAGTCTCGGCTTGGTGGAGTACGGTCAGGATCTAGGGGCATGTACAGACCAAACAACCTATGACAGACGATCGGCCGATCTACCCAGAAAGACGCAACTCTAAGCTCTGATACAACTAAATGTAACCCCCTAGACCCGCCTATGCGTTACTACGGATCTTAGGAAGTCACATTAGGGTAACAAGAGCGACCCACAGTGAAAATACACATGAAAACATTTTTCTTTCCCAAAACACTTATTAAATTGTAAAGTCAACTTCTGTTTAAAATACAATTCACGAAGATCATTTAAACACATAACAAAAATTTCAAAAAATATTTTACAAACATTGACATGAAACAATACATGACATACATGACATACATGCCCACTAACTATATAGTACCGTACTCCAGAAGCAACGCCGAAGGAACTCCGAACACTGATGTCAAACATTAGGTCATGCTATTTTCTTTTAACCTGCGATGGTAAAAATAACGTGAGCTTGGAAAAGCTCAGTAATACAAAACTACCAAAAGATGTTATAAGCTCATGCAGATATATGGTAGGCATAACATTTTTATGATGTTCCAGGCAATACTTGTCTCCATTTATGTTTCGCTAATTTAGTGAAGTATTATTCTTGAGGACAACAAGGTTTGTTCTTTCTATGTTACAGAGTATAAAAAGAGAGCTTATTGTTCAGAGAAATCAACAGAGTGGCGGGTTAGAGAAGTTAAACCACGAAACCTAGTGTGTTTTAATAAGTTGCAGATCGAACATACATAAGTACTTAACATCATATCATATGAGCACATAACAGATTAAATGCAAGTTTTCAATGTTCATACAGAAGTTTACAAGAACTACCCTCCAACCTTACACCAATATCCAGTCCCCCAGAACTGTATCCATAAGGACTTACCCTAGGCCCGATGGGCATAGGTGCCACCTAAGGGGATGCCTTAGGTCCATAAGGACTTACCCTAGGCCCGATGGGCATAGGTGCCACTCAAGGGGATACCTTGAGTCCATAAGGATTTACCAGCTTGATCATGGCTGTACCAACAGAGACTTCATAACATAGCCCAACAGTATACCCCAGATAGTGATCGGTGTTCAGATTCCAGACATGAGTAACATAATACATGTAACAGACATATTCTATTCAGAGTATCAGAAACAGAAGTTCACGCTTTCGACAGATAAATGGGCATACTATTGAGCAGAGCAGACATTTTCAGCATTCATCATGCAAACAAATTGTCTCATCATAGGTCAAACTAACAGATCATGCTAACAAATTCATCAAACAGTCAGACAATACCATCACAGATCAAAAGATCACATACCAAGTATACAGATTGAGCAGACATATATCAGGTATGCAGAGAATGTCATCATATATCAAGTTCATCAAACATAATATTATTCATGATTAAATCATTATGCACTTCATTCAACAAAATATAGCACACATGGAACACACTAGATGGAATATTTTATTTCCTGAAGATACTCGGCATTTACAGAAGGGGACGCATTAAACTTTTGACAATTTAGATGAATTTCTAGAACGAGGTTCTTATTAGAAAGGGTTCGTAAAACGATTCATATTATGTATTCAAGAATTGATATATTAAGATCTTAGAAAGTTTGGATATATCATGAGTACTTTAGTCATTTAAGCTTACAAGGGCATTATCGTCATTTTATCACATATGGACATTTTGGTAATTTATATCAACAAAGCATAAACAATTACTCAGGAAAGTCTATTTTCTCATTAGGCTTCCAATCTGGCATTCAGAGATTTCTATGTCAGGATCTTTTACGATATCGAATACATTCAGAGCTATTTTAATTACTTTGGCCAACGGAGGCATTTTAGTCTTTTAACTATCAGGGTGATTTTGTAATTTAGCCTAGAAATGATGACGATTTACAATATTTAATATAAATTTGGACGGTTGCTTTCATAATTCACCACAGGACTTGCCACAAAGTAGCCGAACTTATATTTTGTGCGGAAAACTTCCAACCTTATATTAATATCATGAGTGATTAACATACATGAGTGTGCTTCCTAACACTTAGGGGCACTTTAGCCCTTAAAGTCTTATTAGACATCCTAGAATTTCATCAAATGCATAACTGCCCATTTAACTGAAGAGGACATTTTAGTCATTTTGGAAATCGAGATAAATCCACCATTTTTGTCAAATTTTACTATTTAGCACCTCCATCGTTTACGTACTCGATAGAGATTAAGTCATTCTGATCCCTTCTGCCCTTACAGACGATTTACTCATTTTAGAACTTAAGGGTAAAATTGTTATTCTGATTAATTAAGAATTTCGGTGCTCGAAGGCACTACAGTCTTTTTGGTCATTACGATCATTTCGATTAATTCATTCCTCATTGTCGTACGGATCAGCTTAAGAACACAACAAAAATTCCAATAATTTCACCCTTAGGCGTTATACCTTCATGTGTTATACAGAGATTGGGGAAAATTCAAGTTTCTTTTAGTATCACACACATTTGAATAATGATGCCGAAGTCTTTTCCAAAAGAACATACATCTTGGGTAGTGTAATTTGCATAATCAGGTCGAATGCAGATTTTAGGCCATTTCCTTAATCAGAGGGGTAGTTTAGTCATACTTATGCTCCAAGGGCATTTTCGTAATTTCATAATTAATATATCTCATTCCGTATCCTGGGCCTCGATTCTTACGCACTGATGATTGAGTTGCGGATTAACTAAATTTAATTATTAGAACTTCTGATACTGTTAGCCCATTAGTAATCTTGTTCGGATAATTTGGTCTTATTAATATCCATACTTATTGCTTGAACCTGATTCAATTTAAGCAGAATTTACAGTATACGTCATCATAAGCATGCATGCGTTAACCGAATATCAACATGTTCATAAAGCATACAAGGGGTAGTAGTGTATTACCTTAATTCCGAGCTACATCAGTCAACCATGGTACTCCATTCGATCACTCTCGAACCCGAATGCGACGTCCTCAACATTCCGAATACAAGGAACCTTGAATACCTTCAATCGCACAAATTCCAATTTCAGTCCTTATTCACATTGCTCATAATTGATGATTAAAATACATAAGCAAACTCAAATTCAAGGTCTCATTCGGAGGATTTTGGGTTAGAATTTCATGAAACGGGCATCAAAAATGGACTCAGGACGTCGAAAAACATAAAATAGGAGTTTTCGGAAAAGTTGACTTTTTGGTCAACGGTCAAAGTCAACGCTGACGTCATCAGGTCAACGTTGACGTCATCAGGTCAACGTTGACGTCATCAGGTCAACGGTCAACGGGGTCAGAGTTAATGCTGACATCAGCAGTCAACTGATAAGGGTCAACTGAGTTGACTCGGGCTGACTCGGACGATTTGACTCAGCTGACTCGGACGAGTTGACTCGGCTGACTCGGACGAGTTGACTCGGCTGACTCGGGTTGACTCAGTTCGGGTTTCCGGATCAGACAGACGGGTTGGGTTAACGGGTCAGGTCGGGTACGGGTTGGACCGAAGTCGGGCTTGGGCTCATAGGTTGGGCCGGGTTCGGTTTAGGTTGACTCAAACCTAGCTGGGCCGGTTCAGACCGATTTAGACCGGGTTAAACCCGGTTCACTTACCAATAACCTAAGCTCGACGACCGATCGTCGAAACGTCGTCGGATTTTCGCTGGTGATGATCGGAAATCCTTGCCGATGACCCAAAATATTCCGAAGTTGCTGGAAACAACAAAAACAACTTAATAATTCAAACCACTAGGTCAAAATACCCAAAATCTAGCCAAAAGCTAACCGAAAATTACCTTTAACACTTCAAACTGATCGGAAACGACGTAGCTCCGACGAGGGTACTCGCGGCGGCAGTTCGGCAACCCAATGGAGGGGTTTTGTTCGCACCGACACGGGGAGCTCAGATCCGACGACCGTGCCCCAAACGGATGTCAAGGGTGGCCGAAAAACAAAAAGATCAGAAGAAGCGGGATGGGGGTTTTCATCGGAGCTTCGAATAGATCTCCACGACAGACGGCGGCCGCAAGCCGCGAGTGGCTGGTGGCCCTGGGTTCACCACCCGACGGTGAACACGCCAGTGGTGGTGGTGACTGCCACGGCTGAGCGGTGGCTTCAATCGGAAAGACAAACGATGGTGGGGGTAAGGGACGGTCGAGAGAATATGAAAGGTCTCGTAAATTTCAAGATCCAAAATGTGCAAAACGTTCTAACATGTGGGAAATTGTTCAAACATAATAATTAATTTCTTTCTTATATATATTTTTTTATATCAGAACTGTGATGCATAAATCTCATATAAAGCTGATGGGGGTTAAAAATTGAGGAATAGCTTAGCACAGATGGTTAAAGTTTAGGTTCATTAAACATGGGGTCAAGGGTTTGAATCCCTTGGCTGTTATTTTCTCTTCTTTCCTTTTTTTTTACCTATAGCCTTATATAATTAAAACAAAACTTAGGGTGTTACAAATAAGCTTAGTGTGTCTCTAAAGTGCAAGAAAACGATCATAATCATAAAACATGGTATTATTTTCTTAAAATCTTTTAAACCATAACACATAAATTACAAGCGCAATGCAATGCTCCCAACTACAACCGCCAAGAGAAGAGTAAAGTTCCCTATAACTCCTCACTACATCCATCAGTCGATGTCTAGTAAAGACCATTGCTTCCTCCGTACAATCTCAACTCATACTCATACATATATGATGTTTAAAATTCAAGTTTCATACAACTCAATTCCACAAATCTGATATTCCATAAACATAATTCATAAATCATAGTCTATAAATTCATAAATCATAGTTTGTAAATTCGATGTTTTATAAATCAAATGTTCCATAAATCATAATTAAAACACATTCTGAAATCATATGCATATGATGTCAACCATACATGTCATAATACTTATAAATAATCACATAAGGGGTAAAATACCAACACATAGAAAAATAACATAAAATTTATTTATAGCACCAGAAGAAACACACATTAGCCAAAGCAAAACTCAACTACTGAATGATGCGCTTCCCACGATCAGTTGTATCGATGCCTATGAAGATAATCTTGATTCGAAACGTTGATCGGTGCCAGGTAGGGATGGGCACGGGTCGGGTTTTTTGCCCATCCGGACCCGACCCGAAAATAAACACCCTAAACTCGTACCTGACCCGGCATTATTCTTTAAAAGACCCGACCCGACCCGAAAATAAATATATTAAATCCGACCCCGACTCGACCTATATAAAATAAATTAATTTTAGAGACCTAATTGTAAAAAAATAATTTTAAAGGACTTAATAGAAAAAAATTATAATTTAAAGGACTAAATTATAAAAAAATCAATTTTAAGGACTTAATTATAATATATATATATCCCTAAAAATTTAGGAGAAATTACACTATTAATCTCGGGTCGGATGGGGTCAAATATTTTCCACCCTAAACCCGAACCCGACCCGAACTTGATTTTTCATTAAAAATATGACCTGATCAGACCGGGCGAGTCGAAACCCGTTAGGTCTGAGAAAAATGCCCAACTCTAGTGCCAGGACAATGGCCGAAGGCTTGACGAAAACAATGGAGTTGAGATATGGTTCTCGAGAAAAATAATTTGGGGAAAGGTGTGGCTGTTATTTCATAACACTGCCGAAGAGGATTTATATACTTCATTTGTTGGGTAATTTACAAGGGAAACCATTGAATTTAATGAAAATTTGCAAACTAGCACCTAAACTTTTCATTATTTACATATTGACCCCCCCCAAATTTCTATATTAAACCTTATAAATCTATTTTTTTAATTTAACCCTCAAACTCAATTACGATTTTTGAATTAAATTTTCAAATCATTAAGGTTTTAAGAATTATGGATTTTAAAAGTAGAGTTTTAAATTAGGGATTTTACGAATCTAGGGTTTACAATTTGTGCGCATTTTTTTAGTGTTAAATATAGAAAGTCGTTTAAATTAGAATCAATATGTATTATAACATTATAAATAATTACAATTAAATTTCTACATAAACTCAAAAACTCGACTCGAATTGACTCAACTCGAATTTCATAAACTCGATTTTAAAAAATTCAAATAAAATTGTAATCATAAAATAGGACTTCTAAAGTTGAATAATAATAAAAATTAATAGACTCGATCAAACGCTCAGCCCTATATGTAATTGAGGATGCAAGTAACGCCCTTCCCTCTAAACAAATATATAAAGGAAAATATATTATGGACGATTAAAAATCTGTAGGCTACATGACCTATCTGTATAAGTCACATGACCTACGAGGTACATTGCCATATTTGTTCATGTTCACGGGAAGATATAACACATATTTTATGGTATAATGTCAAAAAATGCCTCTAATGTTAGATTGAAATGTCATTTTGGCTCATATTTTTTTGAAGTAATTTAGCTTTTAACGTTTTATTTTGGGTCAAAATGTCCTTTATGCGGATGAAAACTATTAGTCAACCAACAATAAATGGCTTGAAATTATGTGACAAACCTATATGGCAGTGCACGCCGTGATAGCAGTGCCACGTAGGCAAATATGTTGACTTTACAGAATAACTCATCAGTAAAAAAAATTATTTTGAAATATTGCATAAAATATAAACTATTTTTTCTTATGACATGTCATTCCGCCAAGTCATTTCAAGTTGTTTATTGTTAGTTGACTAATAGTTTTCATTCACAAATGGGTTATTTTGACTCAAAATAAAACGCTGAGAACTAAATTATTTTAAAAAAATAGGGACCAAAATGACAATTCAGTTAGACGTTAGGGGCATTTTTTGATAGTATTCCCATATTTTATCTATATATTTATTAATAATATTATTAAGTGTTATTTATTGTCAAGGCCCATAAGTTTGGGCTTCTCCAAACATAAATCTAGAGGTAAAAGGAAGTTTCATCAACGAAGGGAATTCATTGTATATTATTATTTTTATAACTAAATCGAGAGGTATTATATTTTTATGTCGGCATTTAAAGTTCGAATTCATATAAAATAGGATAATGTAACCATTAAGTCAGTTAGTGGATCTTGTACATTATTAACAAATTACATAGATAAAACAAACCATGAAAGGGGGAAATTGTATTAAAATGATTGACCACCGTGTATAAAACTTACATGCCCATTTGAGGATTTCATGAGGAATTGGTTTCTTGTACAAAATTTCGACAAACTTGAGAACCCCATTTAGAGAAACATATTTTTGCTTGCAAACATTGAATTTGGGGGTTTGAGCTGAATTTGGGGGCAATTGATATTCGAATCGATTCGGAACCTTTTCAATTAGCTTCAACATTTTCGGATGGAACACGAGTTCTTGCCATGTCTTCTTTCTTCTTTTGAATGGGTTTCAAAGATGGACACTTTATTTTTTGGGATTTCTTTTTTTGTCATGGCTTAGTAGACTTGATAAACTTGATACGGACTTATTACTTGAATCGAGACTTGATCTGAACCCGAATACGATGGTTCAAATTTGATCTAAAAACTGAAACAAATTAAATAAAATCAAAATCGATCCAAATTTTAGCTTGACCGTTATGGATTCGTACCCAAATTGGTTCAAATTGAAAGCAATCCCGACCGAAAACAACCCAGAACGAAAGGAATTCGGACCAAAAGCAACTCTAATTTAATTTACCCTAATCCGATCTAAACCGAATATCAACATGATTTTAACCTAATTTTTAGAAAAAAAATGATAAATACTTAAATTGACCAATATGATGTTGACCTGACTCGAAAGTCGACTGATGTGATGTTGACCCGACTTGAAAGTCGACCGATCCGATAATGAACCAACTTGAAAGTTGACTAATCTGATAATAATATGACCTGAAAATTGACCAATCTGATATTAACTCAACGTGATACTCAGCTCGACCCTACTTACCATAGACCCGAATCTAACTTAAACTAAATATTGATGATACATGGGTGGTGAGATGGATGAATGGAGGGGTCATCTGTTTTTCACATGTGTGGGCTCAAAGAGTAATTGGAACGCAGTTTTGCAGTTCTGTAACATTTCCAGAACTGTTTCGAATGGGGAGATGGAGTAGTTGGAATGGGCCATTAAGTATCTCAAGGGTAAGTCCTTGTTGGTTGTGATTCTTGTTAGAAAAATATATGGTATATGGACATTTTTGAGCTTGAATTTGAGTAGGTTCCATTACTCAAATTATTTGAGACTAAGTTGATTATTAATCTGTTACAAGAGTAGATGAAATGTGTATATTTACATGCTCAAAATGTTTAATGGGTGAATGAGAAATTGTTGCTCAAAGTAACACCCATAATGTTAGAAAAAATGAGATGGAAAGTAAAATGTCCCAAACTTGTTGGGAACATATATTTGAAAAGCTTTATATGTAGAAGCTCTTCATGTTATTGTTGGAACCAAGATAAAGGCTTGGACTAGATACTTTGGGCTAGTCATTGTTTAATTGATATAAAAATCTAAGATGGGCCTTGGCTTGGATTTCAAGATAATAATTTTTTTTCTTTCCTGACTTAATTTTCCAACAGAAACTATAGAATTAACACACCATTTTTATGGAGTTACAGACCCTTCAGCTGGTTGTAACCTCCAATTTATTTGGATTAATTCTGTGATAATTATCATTTTGAATTCTGGAAAGTGTAACTCTTCAGAAACTTAACTAGTAGATTAATTATGTAATTAATCATGTCCCCTGCATGAACACTATAAAAGGAGGCCTCCTGTTTCTATCCAAGACACACCAAAAAACCCTCTAGCCAGATTGTTAATAGTGTTCTGCTTCTGTAAACTTTGTCGTTGCATTGCTCCTTTGGCTGTACTCTACCGTTGTATCCTGGGAGACAGACGTTCCATAGTAACTCCAGCACCGGGAGGGGACGAATATGTTTTAAGGATATTGTGATAGCACATGCCTCGATCTAAGTTTTTGATTGGTTACTAGTTTTTTTCTTTTGGTTTCAATTATCTTTGATTTTTCCAGTTTATTTCAATTTCATTTACAGAAATTATTTTTAATATATATATTTTTGTTGTTCCTCTTTTTAACTTGCTTCGTTTGTTGGATAACAATTCTAAAGCTTACTTGGAGTACTTTGTTTGGAAGGAGCGTAATTACAGGATTTTCAGGTAGGCAGGTGATCATTTTGATGGGATTTTGCAGTCCATTAAGGTTCTTATACAAAATAGGTTAGCTGAAAAATCGATTGTTAAACAGGATTTGTAAATTTGCAGCTTTGTTACAATTGGGTATTGCTGTGTAGGGGGTATGTTGTTTAGTACTTGGTAGTTTGTACATGTTATTTGTTGTAGGATTTCATGCTCTTTAGGTAATAAAATTCAAAAGGAACAGTGTACCAGAGTTTAACATCAATAAAATGGTTAGGGTACTCTTTTCCCCTTCCAATGGTTGTTTGGACTTTGGATCTTCTTTCGAACATAAGAATAAAGAAATTTTTAACGAGACCTATGTTCTTGTCAAAAATTAAATAAAATTTAAATTATTAAAAAAAAACTTAAACCAGGTCCGAAACGACTTGATTGTCACCATTACAACTTAGGTATCGAAATGGACTAAGCTTCGTTTAACATTGCTTTATACACCAGATTTTGGGGCCAAAAGTTGGTTTGGAGGCAGAAGCAATGCTAAACAACTAGCTTTTGGAGAAAAAACTGCCTTTGAAAAGTATTTTTTCAACCCAAACGTAAAAGCTAATTTTTTTTTAGCTTTTACTGTTGTAAAAGTACTTTTGAGAGCAAAATTACAATTTTAACCTTTATTTGTTATTGTGTTTGTTTATAATTTATAGATTTATAATTTTTTACGAAGATATAATTAATCATTATTTTTTAATTTAAAAATAATATATTTATTCATGTCAAGTTTTTATATAAAATATTTAAAATTTATTATATTTTCATGAAACACGTACAATTATTAAAAATGTATTTATTAATAAAAATATTTTTATAATAATTTAAGCTGATATATTATAACATTAAAGAATTTGAATATCATTATATATATATATATATATAACTTACAATATCATGTCCAAAATGATTATTTATCTTTTTAAAAGCACTTTTTAACAACAATATTAAACACTTAAATTTTAAACTCATAAATCCAGAAGCATTTTTAAAAATTGTTTTTTAATCTAGCTTTTCCACTGCACTTTTCAAAAAAATGCTAAACTGGCCCAAAGTTACCTAGATGAGAGATCAAAAAATAAAGGGTAAATTATACTGGTAGTCATTGTACTTTTAGAGCGCTTTCAATATGGTCGCCGAATTTTTAAAACTTTCATTACAATCACTCAACTTTTAATTCGCTTTCATTACGGTCACTACCGATAAAAAAGTTGATGTGGCTGTTAAATTTAAGGTTAAACTACACCGGTAGTCACTAAACTTTTAGAGCGCTTTCAATATGGTCACCAAACTTTTAAAACTTTCATTACAATCACTCAACTTTTAACTCGCTTTCATTACCATTAAAAAAAGCTGACGTGGTGCGGTAAGCTTAATAATAAACATTTTCTCACCATATTTTCTCGCCCCTCTTATTTTCTTCCATTTTTCTTCCATCCAAACATGTCTATCTTTTTTTTCATCCTCCTCCCCCTCATATCTTTCTCCTATGTAATCTTATAGCCTATGTGGGGTTAAATTGTCTTACTACCTGCCAGTGACTGATCCAAAAATTTTTTTGAGGATGGGAACACATATATTAAGTATTAACAACATAAAATTTTTTGTACGTAAATTGGTACAAATAAAATTTTAGGGTGGGCACACTCAGTAAAATAGATAATCAATAAAGCAAATTCATATTTGCAGGACGGGCACAATAAAATTTTAGGATAGGCACACTCAGTAAAATAGATAACCAGTAAAGAAAATTTAGATTTTCAGGGTGGGCACAATAAAATTTCAGGGTGGCCACACTCGGTAAAATAAATAACCAGTAAAGGAAATCCAGATTTTCAGGTTGGGCACGTTCCCACCCTCGACATACCCTACGTCTGCCACTGCTACCTGCACCATTAAGAAATCTCTCAAGGTTATAACTATCCTAGAGTTTTTTTTTGGGCTGTAACAATCACTTAACATGGTTTTAGTGCTGCTATAAAAAATCATCTCACCTTTAGAGTATCCAAGTTGCTTAGATTTTTTTTATTTTTCAGAGTATACATGTTCGAGAAATATTCTAACAAGACATGAAAATTTGGTCATCTAAGATCCTCCCAATGAATTAAAAAAGTGACATGTCGATATTATATATACTCATATCTAATTTTCACTCCCCAGTTTTAAGTACCTTAACCACAAGGATAGTAGCAGAACAAATAATCTTTGTATCATTTTTGTATCATTTTCCCCAAAACTCTAGGATAGTTGTAGCCTTGAGAGATTTCTTAGTGGTGCAGGCAATAGGACAATTTCACCCCACAGAGGCTATAAGATTACAGAGGAGAAGTGAAGGATGGAGAGGAGGAAAAAAAGAAAGACGTGTTTGGATGAAAGGAAAATGGAAGAAAATAAGAGGGGAGAGAAATAGGGTGAGAAAGTGTTTATTTTTAAACTTAACATGCCACATCAGCTTTTTTAAACGGTAATGAAAGCGAATTAAAAGTTGAGTTATCGTAATGAAAGTTTTAAAAGTTCGGTGACCAAATTGAAAGCGCCCTAAAAATTCAGTGACTACCAGTGTAGTTTACCCTTAAATTTAACAACCACATCAGCTTTTTTAATGGTAGTTGACAGCAGTGACCGTAATGAAAGCGAATTAAAAGTTGAGTGATTGTAATAAAAGTTTTAAAAGTTCAGTGACCATATTGAAAGTGCCCTAAACATTTAGTGACTACCAGTTTAGTTTACCCAAAAATAAATTAATCATTTTAAAAGACTGAATCTTTATTTGAGCAGGTCTTGAAAGGCTGAATCTTTATTTGACCATTTTAAACGGCTAGACCTTTACATGAACAATCTCTCTTAGTTTGACCCTTGTTTGAAAATTTTACCACTAAGGAAATTCATTACTATTACTATGCACGAGAATATATTACCTCAAATTAAAATTAATATACTTGAATCATTTGATTACATAAGTACTAGTACATAGAAAATTTTAATTATCCAAATAATTTATTAAAATAACGGTCTCTGCGGAATTCAATTTAGATTAGTCGGTCAATGAGTTAGATATCAGTGGTTTATAAAAAAAAGTTAGTAAAAATTTAAACTTAAAAAATAGAAAGATGGGTAAAAATTCTAAAAATGAATCTTTTAAAGTCTATCACGTCTACGATCAAGCATGAGGTTTATTGGTAAGGAACATTATTTTTTATTCTAATTAATATTATTCTCAAGTTCAATCTCCAATAATCTTTTTTTTTCACCTTGTAAAAAATAGTCTACTGTTTTTGTCTATTCTTTGGAGGGAATCCAGTCTCCTGGGGTTCGAAGAAACAGTCAGTTGTTTCTCGTTCTACTGCGGAGGCTGAGTACAGGGTTGTTGCTTGTGCTACCTCTGAGGTACTGTGGTTACTCTCTTTGCTGCATGAGTTGCATGTTTTGAAAAAAAAATTCAACAATCCAAGATCTTTAAGCGAAAACTGCTTATCTAAATCAGTGATGACAGTCTGAACTTCAACCGTATCATTTCCAGTAACAATTATGTCATCGACGTAAACCAGCAAATAAACAATAAAACTATTGCTCAATCGAACAAACAGAGAAGGGTCAGATTTAGAAACAGTAAAACCAACAGAAACAAGATAATCCCGCAATTTCTCAAACCAGGCTCGAGGAGCCTGTTTCAAACCATATATAGCTTTATTCAACTTGCATACTAACCTCTTATCATTACCTTGTTCATACCCAGGAGGCTGTGTCATATAAACCTCCTCAGCAAGATCGCCATTAAGAAAGGCGTTGTTGACATCGATCTGCCGTAGAGTCCACCCTCGTGTCACAGCAATGGAAATAATGGTGCGAACGGTAGTAGGCTTGATTACGGGACTGAACGTTTCGTGAAAATTGCACCCAGGTTGCTGCAGATAACCCTTAGCCACCAACCGGGCCTTGTATCGGGACACCGAACCATCAGCATGACGCTTGACCTTAAAAATCCATTTGCACTGAACAGCACGTCGATTTGGGGGCAACTCAACAATGGTCCAGGTGTTGTTCTTCATCAACGCATCATACTCGGCTTGAGCGGCCTGGTGCCAGTGAGGGTTCTGCATCGCTTCGCAAATCGGGCTGGGTTTAGAAACATCAGGAAGAGAAGTGGACGAGGCAACCGAGGCTTTGAAAACCTTTGTTTTACAAAATATTTTCACATACTTTTTTTAATTAAATTACAGTGTGACTAAAAATATTTTCAAAACCTACTCAATCTTTTAAGGTGAGTTTGCAATACAACAGCCTAATTTAAGGTTAAAAACGGCACAACCGAAATGTTACAAAAATATATAATATTTTCAGTTGATACGAGTAACAATTTAGGTTGCAACCGAAATGATAGAAAACACAGAATCTAAAATGTTACTCACACAACCAAAATATTATATTTTTATAGCATTTTCAGTTACAACCTAAATTTTTACCATGTGGTGGATGTTGATAGAATTGACAATGGAAGCCCTTGGTTTTTTAATAATCACATGCTGATTCTTCATCGGCTTACGGAAGGTGACGATCCCATGTTAGTTCCTCTGCATTTTACAAAGCTTTGGGTTCATGTTCTTGATCTACCGCTTGGATTCATGTCGGAAGGGGTAGCCAAGTCGTTGGGAAATTTTGTGGGGCGGTTTGTGGAGTATGATACAAATCTGTCTCAGGCCATCCAGTCTCGTCTAATGCGCATCCGGCTCTGGTTTGATACTCGTCTACCTCTTAAACGGCGGAAGAAGGTGGCGCTGCGTAATGGAAACCACGTTTATGTTCGCTTTCAGTATGAACGAATTCGTACATTCTGCTTCTTGTGTGGTCGGTTGGGTCACAGCGAAAGCTTTTGTCCGGTTCACCTGAGTCTGGATCAATCGAAAGTTAATTTCAATTGGGATATCACTCTCCGGGCACCACCACGGCGGTCGACACCAAGCAGCATCTGGTTGCGAGATGATTCTGACTCGGCTAGCCAGATTCAGGGCGCAAATAGTGGAGTATCTATGGTAACAAATGCTGTTAATTCCCACAATCCTAGTCAAACGGGATTTAAGGGGGTAACTGCCTCTAATGCGGGGTTGACTGTGGATAGTCTAGAAGGAAGGGAATCTGCGTTGGCTCATTCTACGGGTGGCAATGCGGATCATGTGATTCCTGTCTCATTACCTTTAATGGACATCCAGATGGGCTTCGAGACTGAAGAGAGCCCAATTGAGCAGCTGGACGGGAACAAAAGGCCAAGGAAAGCAGGTGGCCTTGCTGGTGAGATTAGGTTGTCAAATGCTACTGTGGATGGGGTGGGCTGCTCCTCTGGGCCCGTGAACATTACATCGGCCGACCTGAAGGATCAGGTCCGCCGGGCCCAATGAAGCTTCTTAGCTGGAATGTCCGTGGCTTAGGGAAGCCACGGACGGTTCGTCGTCTCTGACATATGTTGAGAGACTTGAAACCCGATGCAATCTTCTTAATCGAAACAAAAGTTAATGATAATAAAATGGCGAATATACGCCGGAGTTTGGGATACGCAAATGGTATAGATGTGAGTTCAGTTGGTAGAAGTGGAGGCTTATCACTTGGTTGGAAGGCAACTTGTAACGTTAATTTACGGTCTTTTTCTGTTCGTCATATTGATTTCTTTATTAGTGGGGATTCGAATGATTGTCAATGGCATTGTACTGGGTTTTATGGTGCTCCTGAGGAAGCAAACCGGACGGAGTCGTGGGATCTTTTGCGTAGTCTAAATGACTGCCCCAACATCCCTTGGATGGTAGTTGGGGATTTCAATGAAATCATGTATTCTTTTGAGAAACAGGGTGGTCGTATTCGTAGTGAAAGACAAATGAGCCGTTTTCAGTCTATGCTTGAGGATTGCTCCCTAGATGATCTGGGATATTCGGGGGTGTGGTTTACATGGAAAAAAGGAAGGACGTCGACCAACAATGTCAGGGAGAGGTTGGATAGAGGGGTTGCAAATTGTCTGTGGCGAGAGATGTTTCCTGAATATAAGATGCAACATCTTACTCACACTTTCTCGGACCACTGCCCTCTACTTTTGGATACGGACATAAGTACCATGAACAGATCAGGTCAGTGGGTTTTCAGATTTGAGGCTAGTTGGCTTTTGGAGAGTTCGTGTGAAGCAGAGGTTAAAAGGCTGTGGAATGAGTCCAGTGGGCATTTGCTCCAACGGTTGGATTTTCTGAAAAACGGGCCTGTGGAAGTGGGCCGCTAAGTTAAGGACGGATCGAAGATCTAAGGAAAATAATTTGAGGAAGCGGCTGCATGATTTGTCTCAAGAGTTCCCTAGTGATGAAATTCTAAACGAAATGGTTGATACCCAGTTGGAGTTGAATTTTGAGATGGATAAAGAGGAGCTGTATTGGGAACAGCGGGCCCGGGTTAATTGGTTGCAAAACGGGGATCGGAACACGGCATTTTTTCATAAACACGCGTCCGAGCGTAGACGTCAGCAACGGATCTCGAAACTGGTTGATGATATTGGCCAGGAAGTGGAGGAGAGTGAGGCCATATCCTCTTTAGCAACAAATTATTTTGTTGAGCTGTTTTCAACAGCAGGGTCTACCAGCGTTGATCGAGTCCTAAGCGGCATATCACCTAGTATAAATTCCGATATGAATGCTGAGTTGGAACGTGAGTTTGAAGAGGAAGAGGTTCTGCGGGCGTTGAAGTCAATGAGCCCTTTAAAGGCAGCAGGTGAAGACGGTCTAGGTGCAGTTTTCTACCAGAAGTTTTGGCACATAATTGGGACTGAGGTCTCTCGGTTTTGCATCGCAGTGCTAAAAGGTGAGGAAAGGCTATCCTCCATAAATCATACACTTATTGTTCTCATCCCTAAGATCAAACAGCCTACCTCTATGTCCCAATTTAGGCCAATAAGCCTTTGTAATGTATTATATAAAATCATTGCGAAGGTCTTGGCTAACAGGCTGCAGGGAGTGTTGGATGTTTGCATAGATGAAGCTCAGAGTGCCTTTATCCAGGGTAGGTTGATAACGGACAATATTATAGGGGCTTACGAAATTCTTCATTCGCTAAAGATGAGACGGACCGGGAAAAAGGGCTATTGTGCTTTGAAAATAGACATGAGTAAGGCCTACGATCGTGTCGAATGGAGTTTCTTATCTGCTATAATGTCTCGAATGGGTTTCTCCAGTGGCTGGATTGGTAAGCTCCTGAATTGCATATCTTCAGTGTCGTATTCGGTCATGCTTAATCAACAGTGTGGTGATCGCTTTATTCCTTCCCGAGGCCTTCGTCAAGGTGACCCCCTCAGCCCTTATTTGTTCCTAATGTGTGGGGAAGGGTTATCTTCTTTGCTTCGGTTAGCAACCTCAGATGGTAGCCTAACAGGGGTTCGAGTTGCTAGGAATGCCCCGTGCGTCACTCATCTACTTTTTGCAAATGATTGTCTCATTTTCGGAGAGGCAACAGCGGAAGGTGCGTCAAAGATAAAACAGATTCTTAATGTGTTTTCGGATGCATCGGGTCAAAAGGTAAACTATGAGAAATCGGGAGTTTTTTTCACCTCAAATGTGTTGGGTTACAATAGAGAAGATGTCCAAACAATTCTGGGGGTTTCGAGTACGGATAGCCCTGAAAAATACTTGGGCCTACCCGCTATTGTGGGCCGGAATAAGAGAGAGGCATTTTCCGGGCTACGGGATCATTTCAGTAGCTCTACGGAACACTAGGGTAACAGGCTCCTTTCGACTGGAGGAAAGGAGGTCTTCATTAAGTCCATTCTCCAGGCCCTCCCTATGTATGCTATGTCGTGTTTCTTACTCCCTAAAACGTTCTGTAAAGAGTTAGAATCATGTCAGGCTCGTTTCTGGTGGAGGAAGAGTCAAGGTCGAAGGGGGATACATTGGTGTGAGTGGGCGTTTATGTGTCATCTGAAAGAATATGGGGGATTGGGCTTCCGAGACTTCTCGAAGTTTAATATTGCACTTTTGGCGAAGCAGGCCTGGAGACTATTTATTAACCCGGCATCCTTGGTGGCCCGTATACTAAAAGCGAAATACTACCGATCCACTAATTTCTTGGAGTCTAATTTGGGCTCTAATCCTTCTCTAATTTGGAGGAGTGTTTGGAGTTCCAAGGGTTTACTTTTATCTGGGCTTCTTTGGAGAGTGGGCTCAGGGTCAAGTATCTCAGTATGGGGTGATTTTTGGCTACCCGGCCTACCGAGGAAAACTATCTCTTCTCCACAGGTGCAGGACATTCATTGGGTTTCTGATCTGATTAGAAGAGACTCCAACCAATGGGATTCGGATCTTATTACGGAACGTTTTAATGCAAGTGAGGCGGAAGCAATTCTACGTATCACGTTACCATCTTCACCTTGCCCGGATGTACAGGTTTGGGCCGGTGAAAAATCAGGTACTTACTCCGTTCGTAGTGGCTACAAGATTTTAAACTCTAATAATTCTGGTGATAGTGGAAGTAATAAGGTGTTTAACCAATTATGGAGAATTCAGTGTCCCTCTAAAATCAAGATTAACGCGTGGAAATTCATACATGACTTTGTGCCTACAAAGCAAAATCTTTGCTACAGACGTATTGCCCAGGATCCCCGATGCTTTAGGTGTAATGGTGGTGTGGAATCAGTGTTACATATTACTAGAGATTGTTTTTTCGCAGCTAACCTATGGCGTCTGTTACATTTTGAGTGGCCTAGCACAATCCACAACCTAAATTTCAAGGAATGGCTTGCATGGATGTTTGATCATTACCATCAGTTAAAGTGGAGAACTATAGTCATAACGATATGGGCTGTATGGACAACCAGAAATAAACTTTTACATGAGGGCAAAGTACAATCTGAAAAGGATGTTTTTACCTTTATCCAAAGCTACTGCCAGGAGTTGGATTCTTTGATTCCAGTGAGTTCGAACTCGGTCACCTCCGATTCATGTCTGTGGACTCCACCGAAAGCCCCTTTTGCCAAAATAAATTTCGATGCAAGCTTCAAGGCAAATGAACACAAATCATGCTCGGGGTGATTATCAGAAATGAAAATGGACAGTTATTGGGGTCGTGTTACCGAATTCATTTTCATGTGGCTTCTCCCTTCGCGGCGGAGGCTCTAGCAGCAACGGTGGGACTCCGTTTTGCTTCGGATTTAGGGCTTTCCAGGGTAATACTAGAAGGAGACGCAAAATCAGTCATTAACAAGCTCCAATCACCGGGCCGGGACAGATCGGAGATTAGCTCCTACATCCAAGATGGAAAGACTTTAGCGGCAAGTTTTGGAAGATGCATGTTCCATTTTTCACATCGTTCAGCAAACAAAGCCGCCCACAATATGGCAAAGGAAGGCTTACCGTCGTCGGAGGACCGGTTCTGGGTGGAGGATGTTCCGGAGTCGGTTCAAGCTTTCGTTGATGAAGACTCGCGCCGGCTTTTCCCGCCGTGAGGACCGCCGCATTTCTTAATCCAGAAAGGGGTTTCTATTTTGATTTTTCCCCCGTTTTCCCAAATCCGCTCCAGCTTCATCGTTTCTCTACTCTCTCGAAGAGATTGACCGGAGGGGTTTTTGCCGGACTGTGTTTCTTTAGTCTAGATGTTTCTATTTGTTTCTGTGCCTTTTAATCTTCTGGGCCCGGATATGGGCTTTGTATCCCGTCCTTTTAATAATAAAGATAAGCCGGCTTTCTTTGTCAAAAAAAGTTACAACCTAAATTTTATTCCATGGTGCAACTAAAAAATTATCTCACGTACAATCGAAAATGTTATACCTTTTGATAACATTTCATAACCTCGTTGTTTCTTAGACTCCCCAATCTTTTAAATCGAATATTATTTTCAGTTACAACTTAAATTTTATTTCATGGTACAACTAAAATATTATCTCACGTACAACTAAAAATGTTATACCTTTTAATAATATTTCATAACCCTGTTGTTTATTAGACTCTCGAATCTTTTAAATTGAATATACCGGAGAATAAGGACTAGTTAATTAGTTATCCATGCAGTGTACGTAGAGCTGCAGTGTTTACAGATAAAGAACAAATTCGCCTGCCAAATGGCCCGACAATGACACTGGCCTACTGAATTCCGATTTCAATGTTGTAATATTTTCTTGTTGGAATGTTGTTTTCAACCGAAATTTTATTTACAAATTCGATATTTTGGTTTCTTTATCAGCGCGTCCTGGACCTTTATTTTTGGCAGACCATGACCTGTCCTCTGTACTAAATGTTTTGCTTTAATATTGGAGAAATTATACCATAGATTCGGCTCGCCATAATATTTATGTTCTCAATCAATAAAAATTATCAATTTTATTAAAAAAAATTAATGTTATCATTGTACCAAGTGAATTTACACTCATATTCATTGTAAATTAAATTAAAAAAATTTATCAAGTGAAGATTCACTTGATAAAAAGGGCATAGAAAAAATTAATAAAATTAATAATTTTTATTGTTTAAACCATGAATGATGTGGCTAACCGAGCCTATAATACAATTCCTTCTAATATTGATTAACAAGTTGGTTAAGCGTATATAATTAGATCTCTCCCGAAGCAATAATTATTATTTTTTATATAGAAAAGCAGAATAAACGGTCAGACAATGATCTTTCAATATGTTTTGATGATGTTTATGGTACATTAAGCAATTAATTAGGTAGTTTGAATTTCAATTTATACGCACTTTAATGCGTGGCACCTATTTCCTATAGGGAAATAGTGTAACTTTGCTACGGTATTCCTCTAAATAAGGAAATTTTGAACTTGAATCTCATATCAAGGTATTTTGTTTACAAAGATTCCATTTCACACATAAATAATGAATGATAACAATAATACGATTTATTAAAAATAAGTGTCTAAAGTATATCAATTT
Organism: Hibiscus tridactylites; assembly: GCA_958450335.1. NCBI lineage: Eukaryota > Viridiplantae > Streptophyta > Magnoliopsida > Malvales > Malvaceae > Hibiscus > Hibiscus tridactylites. Next base: position 95,925,140 of record OY288268.1, read on the forward strand.
TTATTTATGTTTTAAAGTTTTTTAATCAAAATAAATGTCTAACATTTTTAATCCGTAACTACTTCGATGTTTGGTTGTGACTAGGGATGTAAAAACAGGTAATCGGACGAGTTTCAAGTCGGGTACTGTCAGGTCGGGTAAAATCAGATACAGGTCATTTCAGGTCATTTTTCTATTTTGACTCACTCGGGTCGGGTGGGGTCCATTTCAGGTCGGGTCTATTTCAGGTCGGGTCCATTTTAAGTCGGGTCCATTTCAGGTCGGGTCTATTTTAGGTCGGGGCCATTTCAGGTCGGGTCAAAACGGGTCGGGTCCGAAGCAGATAATTGACAGGTTAATTTGGGTTCGGATACACTTCAGGTCGGGTCCATTTCAGGTCGGGTCCGTTTCAGGCCGGGTCCATTTCAGGTCGGGTCCATTTCAGGTCGGGTCCATTTCAGGTCGGGTTCATTTCAGGTCGGTTGCATTTCAGGTCGGGTGCATTTCAGGTCAGGTAATTTCAGGTCGGGTAGTTTCAGGTCGGGTAATTCAGGTCAGGGTATTTTCGGAATTTGAATTCGTATTGAGTTTGAGTTCGGTTCAACCGTATAAGTAGTCGATAGACTTTAGGTTGGCCCCCGTCAATAGTCATTGATTTTGAGTTAATTATTTAAAGTCATATCAAATTAAAATTATAAAACATTGGAGTAATTAAAAAAAATAATGAAAATGGGTCAATTTGGACTGAAATAAGGGTCAATTTGGATTAAAAATAAACTTTCACATATTATAATAAACAAAAATATCAAATTAAAATTATAAAACATTAGACAGATTTAAAAGAAAACAAGGAAAATGGGTCAATTTGGAATAAAAATAAAGTTTTGGGGACTATAATGAACAAAAATATCAAATTAAAAGTATAAAAATTAGAGTAATTAAAAAAAAATAAGTAGATGTCAATTTAGAATAAAAATAAAGTTTTAGGGTCTAGAATGAACATAATTTCAAATTAAAATTATAAAACATGATGAATTAAAATATATACAATGGTCAATACGGAATTAAAATAAAGTTAAGGGACTAGAATAAAAAATATTAAATTAAAATAATAAAACATTGGACAAATTAAAAAAATAAATGTGGGTCAATTTGGAATAAAAATAAAGTTTTAGGGTCTAGAATGATGAAAATATCAAATTAAAATTATAAAATATAAGACGGATTAAAAAAATAATGAATATGAGTTTAGGGTTCATACATTTATAGGTACATTTTCATACATACATTAGGGTTTAGGGTTTAGCAAAAACTTATTAATGGTTTAGGGTTCATACATTGATAGATACAAACATACTTACATGTATTAGGGTTTAAGGTTTAGAGTTTATGTTTTAAGGGTTTAGGTTGTGGATTTAAGGGTTTAGGGTATAGGGTTTAGGGCTTAAGATTTAGAGTTTTGTGAAAACTTCATTAAGTGCTTAGGGTTTAAGGTTTAGCGTTTAAGGTTTAGGGAGAAATTCATTAAGGGTTTAAGGCTCATACATTGATAGCTATATATATACATCCTTATATATATTAGAATTTAGGGTGTAGAAAAACTCATTAAGGGTTTAGGGTTCATACATTGATAGATACAAACAAACTTATATATATTGGGGTTTATGGTTTAAAGTTTATGGTTTATGGGTTTAGGCTATGGATTTAAGGGTTTAAGGTTTATGGAAAACTTCATTAAGGGTTTAGGCTTTAGACATTGATAGATATATACATACATACTTACATATATTAGAGTTTAGGATTTAGGGTTTAGTGTTTAGAGTTTAAGGTAAAACTCATCAAGAGTTTAGAGTTCATACATTGATAGATATATACATACTTATATACATTATAGTTTAGAGTTTAATGTTTAGGTCTATGATTTGATGAATTTAAAGTGTTGATAAATGTAAAATATTAACTATTAATTTTTTAAATCAATTTAAAGTGTTAAATAATATTTCTGTTAAATATACATATATAATCAATTTAATATATATGTATAAAAAATTGTATTTAAATATTCATTTCACGCTTCTAAGTTTTAAATTTTATTAAATAATTCAATATGCTTAGTACTAACTCATTTAATATAAATTATTTGTGGCGTTAATAACTTAAAAGTTTTATTAAATTAATAACTTGTGATGGATGAATTAAAAATAAATTATTTAAAATTTAAATTATTTTATTAATTCTGATCATTAAATTAAAATTTTATTTTATTAAAAATTTAAATTAAGGGAGAAGTTAAAAATTAAAAATACTTTAACTTTTAATTTAGGGGGAAAGTTAAAAGTTAAAAATACTTTAGTTTTTAATTTAGGGGAAGTTTGTGCAACCAAAAATTTTTTTTTTTTGGGGGGGGGGGATTTCGATTTAAAAAATTGGAGGGAAATTGATGGGGGAGGCGCCAAATTGAGAGGGTTTTTTAATTGAATTTGTTATTTAAGGGTTAATTACCCTTTAGGCCCTTCCTTAATTAGATGCTTAGAGTTTAGATTATTTAAGTTTTAGTTTGGTTTTTTAGTGCTAACTTTTGGTATAGTTTCTTTGGATTTAATTAAACATGGTTGAACTAAAAGAAGGATGAACATGTCACAACTCACATGTGTCCTCAATTTTTTGGTCTAATAACAATTTAGGTCTATATAAGTATAATTATTAGATAAACTATGTATTGTCCCTAAATTTTGAGTTTAAATACTTATTAAGTCCTTGTAATTTTGAAATTCAATATTTTAATTCCACCAAATGTTCAATCTTGATTTCTCCTTTGTATTGAAATAAAATATTTTATGTGAGATAAACTATGTCTTTGTTATAAGATCTGAGAGCTAATATTATTACAAACAAACTTCTTGTATTTTATCAATTCAGGTCAACAACAGGTCGGGTCACTTAACAGGTCGGGTTTAAAACAAGTCGGGTTCAAAACTGGTCGAGTCCATTTCAGGTCGGGTCCGTTTCAGGTCGGGTAAAATCGGATACCGGGTCAATTTAGTCGGGTAAATTCGGTTATCTGCCAGGTCGGCTTCGGGTTCGGGTTCGTTTCAGTCGGACGCAGGTCGGGTTTCAGGACCATAGTAACAGGTCCAATTCGGGTTCGGGTCGTTTTCAGTCGGACGCAGATCGGGTTCGGTTACTAAAGTAACAGGTTAAATTCGGGTTCGGCTCAACAACAGTCGGTTACAGATCGAGTTCGGGTCATCAAATCTTCGGGTCAAATCAGGTTCTGACTCGAGCAAGTTTCAGTCAGGTTTCCAGGTCGGGTCAGCTTTTTACATCCCTAGTTGTGACATTCATTTTAAAGAAAATTTGGTGCCCAATAAATGTTTGACACGTCATATGATTTTTACTTATTTTTTATTTATGGGCATAGGAAGAAAATTCTAATTGACATTAAAGTCCTAATAATAAAGGAACAAAAATCCTCTAACCCTTTTTTTAGTGCCCCTTTCTATGCTTCAGCATTAAAAAAATTAAATTCTAAGCCTTAATCATAAATTCTAAACCTTAAAACATTAAACCTTAAACCCTAAACATACACCCTACCCCATAATTCACTAAACCTTAACCCTAATCTAATTTTTTTAGTATAGCAGCATAAATAGGGGCATCAAAAATAGGTAAAGGATTTCTATTCATAATAAAGTACATTAAAGTCTTATTTAATACATAGAGTTCTAATCATAATGGGCATCCACATAAATAAATGTTCATAACATAACACTCCCCTTGAATGTCCATGAAAATAATGTGACTCGTTAAAACCTTACTAAGATAAAAAAAGAACTCAGAGCAAAAAATCTTAATGAAGGAAAAAGAGTACACGTATCTTTGATATGCATAACCTGTTGCCTCATTAAAAAACTTAAAAGGAAAACATAGTAGGACAAAATATTGGTTAAGGGAAAAAGAGTACAACATGTATTTACTCCCCTCATGAAAACATCACATAAGATCTTTGAATCTTCATAATTCAATCTTGAATACAATCTTTGCACTAGTGTATAGATCTTCCAAAGTATTACTTGAATAAATTTGTCGAATATTTATATTGCTATTCTTCTAAAGATCATAAGAGAGAAAACTTTGGGAAAATATGTTTCGTTCTCTCTCCTTTGATGTATCCACCTTTCAATAGATATATAAAATTTGCATTATCTCTATACAAGATAGCTTGCATCTTACCTTGCAAAAGCAAATCGCATATCTTCTTGATATGTTGGCTCAATAGTATTAGTCAAGCGCATTTTCAGCTTGTCTCATGCATAACAATTATTTTTACCTGATTTAAGAGAAATCAAATTTGAAGATTTAAAAGTAGGAAAATTGTAACACCCCAAAATTTTTCCCCAAATTAAAAACCTTAATTGTAAAAAAAATCCCTAATTTTGAAACCTAAATTCAATTTGGGAATTAATAAAGTTTAATTTAAATTAGTGGCTAAATCGTGAAACTCAGATTTTGAGAGGCCTATTTGTAAAGAGGGTAAAAGTTGAGATCCTTGTTTCGTAATTTACCCTTTTACCCTAGGTATTTAAACCCTATTATAACAACCCTAGCATTTTTTCTTAAGCTTCCATTTCTTTGTTTTCAGTCGTTCCCTCTCTCTATCAACCTCTCGTTCCTCAACCATCCACACCTCCTTTTGCTCTGATCAAGCTCCGGCAAGGGGCTTAACACTGACCGTTCGTCGATCTAAGCTCATCGCTCAACTCCCTATTCTGTCACGACCAAAGCCCGATCATCCTATCACCATCGTCGGTCGTTTCTTGCTCAGCGATATAACAAAACCTTTAACCGCTGTCATTTGTCTTTGTGTGTTAGGTAAGCCATTATGGGCTTGCTTTAGTTCTTCTTTGTGTTTCGGTATTGTTTTATGTTGTTTTGTGCATTTTGGATGAAAAATCAACCGTTGGGAGCACCGATTATGTCACCGGCGACCGGCAACGTCATGGGGTAGTAAACCCTAACTTTCCAGATTGCAAAAGAGGGATATAGAGGTTCTCAGGCCAGTGAATGGGTTGAGTGGCTGAGTTAAGTCCAAATATGAGTGAAGCCCGAAAGAGAAAAGCATGAACCGGATCTGTAAACCAAACCAACCCGCTAAGCTGAACCGAACCAACTTAGTGAATTGAACCGAGTTAGTTGAACCGGACCTATCAGATGTAGAGTGTCCATGAGTACTATATTTTGTACACATTCATGCCCTTATTATTGTTGTTTTTAAGCTCGTTTAGGCATATTTAGGCGATTTGCATGCATTAGAATAGTGTCTTCTCTTTTACCCTACTTGTATTGAATATATTATGTTTGGTAGAGAAAAGTTACTATTTTAGTTTAGTTTATATTTTTAGGTGCTATAGCTAGGAAAGGACAAGACAAGACAAAAAGCTGGAACCAGAAAGAGTTGTACTGAAGCAGCTCAAGATGCCGCCAAGGACGTTGTCGAAGCAGCACTGCCGCCAAGAGTCGCCCGGGCAGGAGTTACACCGACTTAGCCAAGATGGGTTGCTATTTCAAGAGGACAATTTCCTAAGCCCAATGAGCCCATTCTTGCAATTTCCTGAAGCTTGTAGCGACCTGTAGAGTTAATTCAAGATCGATAAGTGGGAGCACTTATCCTTACTTGCGGAAGAAGGCAAAGTCCAAAGAGTCTGTATATAAAACACAAAGGAGTCTGTATATAATGTAATTTACTTTTAGAACTCCTACTTCAAGGAGGACTCAACCTAGGTCATGAGCCCTATATATACCCAATGTATGTAAGGGTATAGGAACATATCTCGTAGAGGGATCAAGGGCTCGTCGTGAGAGATCAACGACAACTGCCGAAGAGAGTGAAGATGGGGGGATAGCTAGATAAGTTGGAGTGCTGGGGGTCGCGACCCAATTCTTCTAGGGTTTAGGCGTGTGTATGTAAAGTAGTTTGAGGGAAACAGTTGTATAGTTTTGAGTTGTTTTCAATAAAGTTCTGAGTTTGCTTAATCCATGCTTCTTGTTCGTTCAATTAGTCTACACCAATCAATTGAAGAGAAAATCCATTTTTCGGGCACGAAAGTGCGAGGCTCACTGTAACCCCCTCGTCCCGGTCTAGGCGACAGACCGGTCTGAACATGTTACACGGGGAAAACCGAAGCGAAACCCGTTAAGGCTCCACTTCGATTAGCAACCCTAGAAAATTTCTTTTAAACATTATCTTGTCTAAATGTATCGTTAGTCCTATGTGTGAAAACGACAGCGGAAAACTGAAAACGTATAGATATAAACGAGGCGCAAAGTAATATAAATTTACCAAGTGTCGAGTTAGTCTGATTTCATGCTTACGAAACCAAAACCATACAAAAGCAATTCACACGAGGCTCTCAAGGAAGCTTACGACGAACGGGACAAAAGCCCAACATTTGAGAATTCTTAAAGATGCCAAAAGCCCAAATTACAGGCCTATGTTTCGAAATGGCTTGCCCGTTTCGATACACGGGCCTCAGTTTAAAAGCCAGAACATGCCGTATCGGTACGGTCCACCTCGTTTCAGAACAAGGGTCCATTTTGTCGAAGCGTTCCGGAACTCATTTCGAAATAGGCCCTTATGGTGGCAAACTATTTCGATACGCGTATCGGAACAGGAGCTCACATTGTCAAACTGTATCGAAACGCGTTCTGATACGGGTATCCTTGGAGTTATCACCGCTCCGAAACAACAACAAGCATTTCGAAACGCCTGCACTTTATGTGACCCTAAAACAGTTTTCTGCATCTCTAAAGTTCCCAAACAAGCCTCAAAACCTCAAGAAACAACAACATGGCAAACTATCGTATATACATTCTAGATGCAAAAAGTTATAATCACAACATTTGACATGCATTCAAGCAACAATTTAGAGCTCAAGGTCTAAGCTCACATGAACACTTAGATTACAAAAACACTAACAAGTCAATATACTTAGCAATCTACACAAGACCACACCAAGTCCCAATTTAACATAGTATCACCATTTAGAACATGCTTGAAACATAAACAACCCATAGTAAGGGAGTTTGAACACCAACTCCAAAACATACAATCTAGCAATCTCATTGTCTAAGTGTTATTACAAAACATAAACCATACTTTGAACTTAATGAGAACTCCAAGAGTTTCCTCCCTTGCCCACTTGCCTCCCGAAGCCTCTAACGATCTGCATTGTTGAAGAAAAGAGAGCGTAAGCTAGAAGCTTAGTGAGTGGAGCTCTAAAATACACCAACAATGCAGTTTTTAAAACATAGACTTAAATTCAAGCAAAATCAAATAAGGAAAGACGTAATGAATCACAAACATCACATTACAAGGTATGTACATGCATGACCCAAAACCTGGTGGGACTACACATCACCGTTCGACTAATAGTTTTCCGATGGGACTACACATCACCGTACTCTCCTATTAGTCATTACCGGTGGGACTACACATCACCGTAGTAACGACAACCATCACGTGAGGCTCCACACCAATAACGACTACACAACAACATTAAACGGAGAGTAAAAACAATCTAAAAACATCATCACATCAGACATATCATGAGAACCGAAAACCAACCAACAAATGAGATTAGGTGAACTTACTCTTGGTTCTAGATTAGTCTCTAAGACTCCATCCAAACCCCAAACCTTCGTTGAACATAAATAAGATTCCAAAACAGTATCCACTCACCGATGAACCCAAACGTAAGATGAAACATCAATATCAAGCCACCGTAGCACCCAGTATCATACCCGAACATGATTCCTCTGTTTAAAGCAATCCAAATAATACTATTAGGACACTAATACACTCGCAAACCAGTAGCAACCCAGAAACTCACTCTTGCAACCAAAACACATCAATTCGAATCCAATATTTCATCCAAACTTCACCATTTTCGTTCTAAACAAACCCCACACTGAAATCATCTATCCCAACCACTAAAACACATCCAAAAACATCTAGAAACACCCCCCATCATCAAGGGAACCACCAGCCACGTTTTCAACCAAAAACCAACCCTAACCTTTTAGACCTAAAAATCTCATTTTTATACCCATTTCGGGTTTCCCACCAAAACCTGTCATTTTAACATTTTTAAGACACCTAAAAGTGATCAAAAACACCCTTAAAAGCTACATTAGAAACCCACATGAAGAACCCATAGAAATACCCATTTTCTCAAATCAACTCCAAACTCAAAATACATTTTAATAGCTTTTAAAAGAGGGTTTTCAAAGAACACAAGCTAGACAATGTAAAATCTGAAATAAGGAAGAGATTACCTTCAAAAATCTTGCTTGGATGAGTGATTTGAGCAATGGAATAATGATTTAGGGTTTTAGAGAAGTTTTAGTGGAAAGAGGGGGATTTTGGAGAAGATGGCATCTTTTTCAAATTTCCTTTCTTTATTCCCTTTTTCTCAAAATTCCAATTCTCAATTTCATTAATGGCATTTTAGTAAATATGAGCATCTTTTGTAAAAATCATCATTTTAAGTCTAATTTTAACCAGGACTAATCCTAGGTTATAATCGATAAATTCCCGGGGCGTTACACTCACGAAAGGGTTAAGCACAGTCACAACTCACAAAGGCGTGATTAACTTGATTCCACACTAGTCCACAAGTTTCTGTGGCTAAAAAGGATTACCAACCGAATTGTCTAATTTGGTTCCACGCTAGTCCTCAAGTTAAGCAATCTCGAGCATCCTAACCTAGAAATAGGAGGGATCATTGTCGACTATCCTGTCGAACTCAGAATGTCGGCCAGACTTGTCACCAGGACTTATTTCCATTCCACCTGCCGAGACATTACACACCTCTGCAGTGGCAGTGACCTGCTGCGATCTTGTGACAAGGTCGTAGTTTGCCGCCGGCCGTACCCACCGAGGCAGCAATTCATGGCAGCGCAAAACATATTCAAGGCTATACAATGCAGTCCACAAGCTACTAAGTTGCACTTGTCTTACCCAGCTTATCACACTATCTCTCCTTATCATTCCTCTCATTACTATCTTTATCTTTACTTGTGTTTTTATATTTCCACATCACGAGGTTTAATGTTGCATTTGCTAAATCTGTGTGCAGGAAACCATTCATAGGAGCTATTCCAATCCCTGTGGGAGACGATATCTTTTATACTACAACTGGACAAGAGTGTGCACTTGTGCTCATAAAAGGAGAACACCTAAATGCTCTACAAGTTTTTGGCGTCGTTGCCTGGGATTGGCAACATCAACTACGTTTGAATTTCTGCACTACTATTTAGTTTTTGCACATTAAATCTCTTTTTTATTTATTTGCTTAAAAAAGCCTCTTTGTTTTCTTGGTGTATGTCCTGCCAGGGCAGCAAGGTTGGCAGCAACATCCACCTGAGGAGGGGAAGGACATGCCCAAACGAATAGCCAAACACAAAGACCCTCAAGATGTGGTTATGCTTGGGAAAATTGCAGCCCAACATAACCTAATTATTATTTTTATTTTATTTTTATTTTTTTTAATTTTTAATTTATTTTTATGTATTAGGATTAGATTTAATTTTTAATTCTTGTATTTATTTTATTTTAGGTTAGGAAGGAAGGAAAGACCAAGAAAGAGGAAAGAATAAAGGAGAGGCCCAACTAGCGGCCAAGGCAGCCCAAGGAAGATGAGCATAACGACTAATGGCTTTATAACGGCTAGCTAGAACGGCTATATTTGCCCCCAGCGAGCGGAACGAATATTTGTGTAACGGCTAGAATCTCGTTATTCGCGCCGCAATAATTGTCGCCCGTTAGCAGCGTGCCCGCCAAGGTAGTGGAGAGAAACGGCTACATAAGGCCAACTATTCTACCACCCGTTCTTCACTTTGCTTTCTTTTTTCTCTGAATTCTTTCTATAGTCTTTGCTTCCAAGATTTCTTTGCTTTATTTTTTTCTTTCACATTATTTTTACTTTCTTTAGGAGAACAATCGTTCCCCAAAACGATGGCCTCATCACACAAACCCGCCGCCACCTCCAAAACCCAGTACAAGAGGTTCTTGAAACCTATTGTCGAGGAGACCTACAACCAGTTCTACAAAGACAGGCAACTATAGGATGAGATGGGCTTCCACTACACCCAGCCTGATGATAATTTCCGGTTGGAACCTTCCCTGTTCGAGACGATCCATAATATGGGATGGGATCAGTTCGCACGACAGCCAGAAGGGATTAACAGCAACCATTTGCTAGAGTTCTATGCCCACCAGCCTCACCCAGAGAACCATTTTGTCTGCGTCCGGGGAGGAGGTGTTAAGTTTAATGTTGACATGATCAACAACTTCTACAACATAGAAGTAAGCGATGACCAACATGGAGAGTGGGTATCATATCTGACAGGGGCTGACTACAACAAAATCAAGAAGGAGCTCTGTCGGCCAAACACCAAATGGGTGACAGGCAAAAATAATGGGTCAGTCAACCTCGGAGACTTGCTGCCAGAGGCAACCCTTTGGAGCTACTTTTTCTAACGCCGCCTGATGCCAACCTCGCACGGATTAACAATAAACAAGTCGCGGCTCGCCCTCATCAGCAGTATTATGAAGGGGCGATAGATCAACTTTGGCGAAGTAATACTAAAAGAGATTTACGCCCATGCAGAAAAGCCAACCGTCAAAGGTCCATTCTTCTTTCTTGCACTCATCATCGGCCTCTGTGCCAATTTTGGCGCGCCGCTACACCCAGAAGAAAAAAATCTTCCTGCCAAGGAAGGATGGACAAGAAGAGCACGCCAACAAATGATGCATAGTGCAGAGCTTGACACACCTTCCACCGCCCAGCCACCGTCCCAAGCTGTCGCAACCCCAGCTGTAGCAGGCAGTACTGATGCTGCCCTTACGTCTGCTGCGATTCCCCTATTGCGCAGCCAAGTGGAAAGCTGCTAGCGGATCGAACACAAGCAGGTGATCTTCACCAAATGCGTAGCAGACGTGCGGAAGGCCTTCGTAGCCTACATGCTTGACAAATACTATGACGCTGGACCACAGTTGCCCACCTTTCCAACGGAGCTAGCAGCATCCAAACCAATCTACATCACTCCAAGACCTGATGTTGATCATGCCGCCAACGACAGCAAGGGGCCGCACTAGCGCCCCAAGAGAAGAACATCCCCAATCTCCATCCAGCCATATAACCTCACCTCTTCCTCATAATCAGAGAAGGAAGAGATGACAACTGTTGCCTCTCCAGTCGCCAAACTGACCGCTGCCAAGTTTACCGGCTACTCAGACATGGAGATTTTTGACTCCCTTGATGATGAGCCGGCAGAGGCAGCCAAAAAGAAAAAGCGGACAACAGTAGATTCCCGGGGTGGAGAGGCTGAAAGAAAAACCAAGAAAGTCACCCCAAGCCGCCGCGTAGCTCAAAGAAGAGCCCAGCAAAAATATCATCTGCTACGCGCCGCCTTGTCCTGCTTGCCTCCTTAGATTCCTCCACTGACGTGGCAGCAACAGAGGGGAACTCCCCCAGTTTGTAGCACCATTTTTTTCTTTTCTTTTTACTTTTTATGTTTTATTTTTTTATTTTCCTGTTTTTAATTTTTATTTTTATATATGTTCTATTTTTTAATTCTTGTTTTGTAGAGGTGTTGAGGACAATGCTAACCTTGAGTTTAGAGGGAATTAGTCCTTTTTGTTTTAGATTCATAGCATATAGACACATTTTTAAAATCATCCCCTTAGCACTTAATGAAATAGAATCTTTAGTTCAAAACTTGTGCCTATGATAACTTAGCCGATTACTTATATTCGCACCATTCTAAAAACTTTTAACCTAACTATGGGAAGAAGCATGAAAAAAGTTACTTAGAATTTTTTTCTTTTATCCAATTATCCTTACACTTGTCTGTTAAATGTTGAATTTTTGTTTAAGTTCTAAGTTTAACATTGCCTGCCTTACTTAATAAAAGTTTCTTGATTGAACACAGGTTTGCTGCCATGACAGCACATGGCAGCACAACAAAAAGGATGAAAAACCTAGAGGTGCCCGAAACAGGCTCTAGGAAGAATAAAAACCCTAAAGGTGCCCGAAACATGCTCTAGGAAGGATCATGAGTAAGGACACTCCACTACTATCAAAGTCCATGAATCTAAACTAAGTAACGGAGAAATTAGCTAGAGTGAATGAAAGTCTTCACGGGATGACTCTATTCAAAAGAGTTCAGAGTTTTGTAGAGTGCACCTACCTTAGCTTCAAACCCATAGAATAGTTGTGATGAGCTGAAGCCCTTAAGCCATGATCAGAAAAAGAGAATAAAAGTGCCCAATTGTGCTGCCAAGGAAGCAACTCGTATCCTTTCCAGTAACTTAATTATTTTAAGCATACTTTGTTAACTTGGTGACTTCAGCATGTTTAGCATGAACACAGACCTACACACACTGCACTTGCATTAAGAAAAAATATTCTAAGTTATTTCATGTCATTCTCTGCCACTAACATTATATAGGTGCCACGGCCTTGAGGCAAGAAATCAAGTTAAGGGCTAACATTTTATTAGTTTTGTGCTAAAGGGAAGATTTACTAGTTAGGCTACATTGCTTGAGGACAAGCAATAGTTGGAGTTTGGGGGTGTGTAGAGTATCCATGAGTACTATATTTTGTACACATTTCTGCCCTTATTAATGTTGTTCTTGAGCTTATTTAGGCATATTTAGGCGATTTGCATGCATTATAACAATATCTTCTCTTTTACTCTGCTTGTATTGAATATTTTTACTTGGTAGAGAAAAGTTAATGTTTTAGTTTAGTTTATATTTTTAGGTGCTATAGCTAGGAAAGGAAAGGAAAGGACAGGACAAGACAGAAAGTTGGAACCAGAAAGAGATGTACTGAAGTAGCTCAAGATGCCGCCAAGGACGCTGTTGCGTGTAAAAGTGTCCATCGCAATGTAGTGCAAGTGTACACGACGCAAGTAATAAAGTGATACGAAAGTATCAGATATCGTCTCCACATGGACTAGGCTAATAGCTTCACCTTGAATTACTGCGCAAAGGTAAAAGGATAGTTTAAGTTGTTGTCACGGAAATAATAAAGATAAATGGAAAATAAGATTAAAATAATCAAGATAGAGAGAATGGGCTGGTATTGAATTGCTCAGTAGTGTAGGTGTTGCAAAGTTTAGGAATATCTGTTCTGTCGTCGTCCCTGTCGCGACAGCACCCGTCGCGGTAGCAGTCTGTTGTTAGTTGCGGCAGCGATCACACAACTCTATACTTCAAGCTTGGCAAGAATCCTTGTTGTGCCTTGGCCTATTCCTAGGTCCAAGTCTGTCGATGAACTCGTCTTTGATGATACCTCCCGGCGTGAATCAAAGGATGAACACCGATGTTGTTAAATTCTTCCTTAGCCACTTATCCTCGTCCTAACCCTAGGTCCGAGATAGTTCAACTATAAACTAGAGAACCCGCACTTATTCCTTTCGTATACTTAACTCTCCCGATATTAAGTAAATAGATAACCTCACAATGCTCTCCTGATACTCTTGCAGGATGTTAACAACCAGAATAAGCAAACTTGAAGTTTATTTTATTGAACAGAAAATTCCTTAAACAAAAACAATCCTTGCAACTACTTTACAAATCAACCCGTGGCCCTAGGAGGAATTTAGAACATGTTGAGAAGGGGAAAACGGCTAGGGTTTTCGGAAGAAGGCTAGAGATAGATGATGTCCCCTCCTAGGTCGAATTACATGCCTTTATATAGGCCTTGGGTTCAAGTTTTCTAATATAGCAAGAATACAAGTTTAAATTAAAGTACAACTCTATTAAAGACTAAATCTTCAGAGCATAAGTCTTTAATTCGTCCTTCCTTCTTGCTTGGAGTTTCTTCCGTGAACTTTGGGCTTGGCCTTCATTCTGATCTAGGGCTTGGAAAAATATAAGGGTGATCCACGACAGACCGGCATAATTTTCTCTTTCTGTCGAGGCCCATTTTGCTTCTTCTCCTCATTATTGTTGACGCCCTTGGCTGCCACGGCAACGTCCATGGCAGCATCGTCCTCCTCGTCTGCACATCCAGTTCCAGCTCTACTGCTTTACTGCCCAATGCCTGCTTCTCCATCTGCTACAGCAGCAACCTGCAAAAGCAACCAATTTCAGTAGAAACTGTGCCATTTAATATATTTGTGATGTATAACTGAAATCTAACCTAAATGCAATGAATTATGCTTGAATGCAGCAGAAATATGGGTTAAATAGGGGGTAAATAATAGAACGTTTACACACTCAACAGACGTTGTTGAAGCAGCACTGCCGCCAAGAGCCGCCCGGGCAGGAGTTACACTGACTTAGCCAAGATGGGTTGCTATTTCAAGAGGACAATTTCCTAAGACCAATGAGCCCAGTCTTGTAATTTCCTAAAGCAAGTAGCGGCCGGTAGAGTTAATTCAAGATCGATAAGTGGGAGCACTTATCTTTACTTGCGGAAGAAGGAAAAGTCCAGAGAGTTTGTATTTAAAGCATAAAGGAGTTTGTATTTAATGCAATTTACTTTTAGAACTCCTACTTCAAGGAGGACTCAACTTAGGTCATGAGCCCTATATATACCCAATGTATGTAAGGGTATAAGGGCATATCTCGTAGAGGGATCAAGGGCTTGTCGTGAGAGATCAACGGCAACTGCCGAAGAGAGTAAAAATGGGGGGATAGCTAGATAAGTTGGAGTGTTGTGAGTCGCGGCCCAACTCTCTTAGGTTTTACGCGTGTGTATGTAAAGTAGTTTGAGGGAAACAGTTGTATAGTTTTGAGTTGTTTTCAATAAAGTTTTGAGTTTTCTTAATCCATGCTTCTTGTTCGTTCAATTAGTCTACACCAGTCAATTGAAGAGAAAATCCATTTGTCGGGCACGAAAGTGCAAGGCTCACGAAAGGGTTAAGCACGGTCACAACTCACAATGGCATGAATAACTTGGTTCCACACTAGTCCACAAGTTTCAGTGGCTAAAAGGGATTACCAACCGAGTTGTCTAATTTGGTTCCATACTAGTCCTCAAGTTAAGCAATCTCGAGCATCCTAACCTAGAAATAGAAGGGATCACTGTCGACTATCCTGCCGAACTCAGAATGTCTGCCAGACTTGCCGCCAAGACTTCTTTCCATTCCACCTGCCGAGACAGTACACACCCCTGCAGTGGCAGTGACCTGCTGCGATCGTGTGACAAGGTCATAGTTTGCCGCACGTCGTACTCGTCGAGGCAGCAATTCATGGCAACGCAAAACATATTCAAGGCTATACAATGCAGTCCACAAGCTACTAAGCTGCACTTGTCTTACCCAGCTTATCGCCCAATCTCTCCCTATCATTCCTCTCATTACTATCTTTATCTTTACTTGTGTTTTTATATTTCCACATTATGAGGTTTAATGTTGCATTTGCTAAATATGTGTGCAGGAAACCATTTATAGGAGCTATTTCAATCCCTGTGGGAGGCGATATCTTTTATACTATAACTTGACAAGAGTGTGCACTTGCACTCATAAAAGTAGAACACCTAAACACTCTACATCGGACCAAATCGTAAACCGGACCGAACCAATATTTGAACCGAATTGGGTGACATCATCACTGACACTGGGGTATGACATCAGCATTGACCTTGATGACTTTACTGCTGCCTTTGACCGTCGCTGTTAACTTTGACTTTAACCGTCATTGTTGACCGTTGACTTTCTGGTGTTGACTTTTTCAATCAAAGTCAACTTTATGTTTTCCGACGTTCTAATTTCAAATCTGCTGCCTGTTTTCCCAAATTCGAACTCGAAAGACTGTTTTACTATTTACATTGATTTGTACTTAGTATTTTGTGAAATTGTGAACATTAGAATCTGATTCGGATTTTATTGTGTTCAGGTGACATTGATTTGGATACAGAGATCCTTCATCCTCCTTCACTTGGGCCACCTCCTGCTGCTCATTTTTCGAGATCTGATCATGAGTTTAGTTTGATATTTTTGGGTATTAACATATTATTGATATGGCATAGTAGTAGTGGAACTTATGTAGTGCTTACTCTCGTAGGTGTTGATTCTGTCCGACCTAGTGCTAGGGCTGAGCGTGGGAGACGTCACTCTTGACGTTGAGTTATTAGGTGCCTAAGGTATGTTCTCTTTTGTGCTACACGTCTCAGTGTTTTGTGTATGTATGTTTGTATATTGGTATAACTTGAGATTAACATGATTGGTATGATTTATGATTATGGCATGAATGATATAATTTGCGACTATGACATGACTGATATGATTTGTGATTTATGATTTATGACATGATTTGTCTGACTTGTGACTTATGATATGATATGTATGATGACATATCATGCATCATATATCATAATCATAATAATTAATATCGGACTATTTGTACATGCATCTTTGTTTATTAAAAAAGAATGCATTCGGATTTAGAAATCAGAATAACATGTCATATCATATGGGTTGGAAAAATGTACGGGGAAGATCAGTGGTTTCACCCTTCGGGCTGAATTCCACTTCGGACATTGTGACGATGTAGAGAGTGGTTCTGGGGAACCTTACTTTTTGGACAGTGATGTAGATGGTTCCATGTCATTGTGTCTCATGCATCATTTTTATACATACTTGTATATCGGAATGTATGTTTGAATTTGAGAATGTTGATCGGATTATCTTCTTATATGTTTTGTGTTATGCACTTTAGAGACACTGAGCTTTATAGCTGACTCCTCCTTAGTTTATATTTCAGATACTCAGACTTAGGTGTACAGTACTTTGAGGACCTCGTTTTATCAGACTTATAACATATTATCAGTATGGACTATTTCAGATTTATGGACTTTATTTTATCTTTTAGATTTATATGTAATTTCAGGCTCGAACACTTTTATTTTGGGATTTATTGTTTTTAGCATGCATATGACTATTTATGCATATTTCATTAACTTTCCAGAATACTATTATACGACTATGGTTTATATAATTGAAATAATATTGTGTTTAATTAGATTTTACTAATTAATACAAATATTAAATTTTCAAATCTGATGATGTTTCTTAAGAGAAAAGATTTCAAACACGGCTTCCTAGATTCGACCCATTTCTTCTGGGTCAGATTTAGAGGTTACAAAAATTCTACTATGAGCGACGCACACTACTGCATATTAAATTTTTAATGAAAATTAAATAATTATTAAAAATTTCAAATATTGAACATGTAATTAAAATTATTTTAAAATAAAATTTTAATTTTATAAACCATTCATATTTTGTTGTGAATAAAATAAAGAAGAACAAGAATAAGAACAAGAAGAACAAAGAGATGAGAGAAAGAGGGAGATTTGTATTATTCTCAAAATATAGAATTGTATACAATGCCTTCAATGAATCATCTATTTATAGGCATAAGAAGTACATAATACATTAAACTCTAATTCATAGAGATAATATTCCTAATAATAAATAAATCAAACTCCTTTGATAAAGTTCTAATCATGATAGACATCCACATAAATAAATATTCATAACACTCCCCCTTGGATGTCTATGAAGATAATGTGTCTCGTTAAAACCTTACTAAGATAAAAACCCAGTGGGAAAAAAAATCTTTAGTGAAGGAAAAAGAGTACACACATCTTTGATATGCATAACATGTTGCCTCATTAAAAACCTTACCAGGAAAACCCATTGGGACAAAACCTCAGTTAAGGGAAAAAGAGTGCAACGCGTATTTACTCCCCCTCATGCAAACATCACAAAAGATCTTTGAATCTTCATAATTTAATCTTGAATATTATTTTTCTAAAGATCGTGAGGGATGAAACTTTGGAGTAATATGTTCCATAATGTATCCACTTTCAAACTGAGATATACATCTTGTGTTATCTTCACACAAGATAGCTTTTATCATATCTTGTAAAAGTAAATCCACATATCTTTTGGATATGTTGGGTCAATAGTCTTAGTCAAACACATTTTTTGGCTTGCCTCGTGCATAACAATTATTTCTACGACATTTGAGGAGGCATCAACGAATGTTTGAAGATCTAAATGTAATGATCTTTGTATATTCATAGATATTTCTTGACCAACTAATATATAGTGCTTCAAGACCAAGAAAAGATATAATTATCTTTATTCACATCCAACAATCTTACAACTATTGGGATACTCAATAGATATGCTCTATTCATATTGAATCTTCTTTAAGATTCTTTCTGCTTATGTCTATTCATAGACAAAAGAAATATATAAAAATGCTCGATCTTCAGGTCGAGATAAACTTGATGTCAAGATTCAAGTACTTGTATTGAAAGTACTTCATGAGTTTCCAATTTGAAGCTCTTTAGGAGTTCTAAAATTATCATAATGGATCTTGATCCAAACTCCTTTATAAAATACATAAGGAAATCTGATGATTCTTATAGTATTTTCTCAATTAGTATTCACTAAGGCGATTATACCAAATGCGCCAAAATATTCATGAGACATGTCTAAATAAATTTCCTCAGAAATTTCCAAATGCTTATAGCATTTTAGATCCTTCAAGGATAAATATGGATCCACAAATAATTAGACGCATGTAAAATTTTCAAAACTGCCAAAGTAATTGCATCCACCATGAAGTAATTAAAACTTTTCATAAATCATAGTTCAAGTCGTATTTACGACTACTTATTTGTGCCTTACTTGCATTACACCTTTAGATGTTTGAACTGCTTGTCCAAATACTTCTACTTTAGAAGTTCAAAGCGTCTTTCAACATTGGCCAATTCAATATCTATACTTCCGGATAGATTTTATACAAGATCCTCGATTTCTTTCTTTACTTCTATAGAAGTATTTTATGTAAAATTGTTTGTAAAATCGTTGTCGACAACTTTCCAATTTTCTGGTTCCATTCTCGTAATGACATAACTCATCGAGATCTCTTCAAGATTTCAATCTTTATTTCAGGTACCTGAAACTCTTATAGAGTTTTATTATTTGTTATGTCTTGGGTCTCTTCAGGAGCACCCGCCTCCAATATATGACCATCTCATATTACTTTCTATTTACGAGAATTTTGATCATTGGAACCATTTCAACTATCATGCTTCAGGCATGATTTACATTCTCTCGCTCTAACATGTAATTTAAACTTAGAGTATTTCAACTGGTATATGAGACTTAATTACTCTCATTGGGTCAGTAAATATGTCTGGCAGATGACATGTAATAACATGAATTATCTTATGAACTTCTAGTTCATATACGAGGATCTAGATAATGATAATTCATTTTCCTCTATCCAGCTGATTATTGCTTCCCCCTGATGTTGAGAAAAATCATGTCATAAATGATTCTCCAATTAATGTTTAAGAATTTAAACATAAAAGGAGACTCGTACTCAATATATATTCTCAACCCTTTTTATTTACCCATTTTATGCGTTGTGGTGGAGCAATTCATATCGCACATTCAAAAATCATAAAATCGGAAATGTATGGTTTCTGACCAAAAACCAATCATAACGGGGAGTTTATTATAACTCGTTGGCTTGATGCGTATAAGTGTTGCTATATGGAAACACCATATAAATAATAACTCTTTTGTTCTCATAGTTTAGCTATTAAATAGGAGGCATCCAATTGAAATTTTGCTAAACTATATTTTTCATAATCAATAGGCTTTGTAACAACTGATATAGCCTAAAATATAAACCCACTAGCTTTTCAAGACGAATAGTCTAACTGCATAATCTGAATATTTTTAGAATCAATCTCACAAACTTCTGGTTGTAAGTCGATAAAATAATGTAGATGCATCTACTAAAATCATATAAAACTTTCCACATTTGTGGATATATGGGCCCATATTTCGTTCAGATATGCAAGACATACAGTCTCAACTTCAATACAAGAACTTTAAGTTCTAATTCTTTTGGTAAGTGGGATCATCTATATCCTTTGAGAACAAACAACACAAGAACTTCAGGTTCTTTTAGTAAGTGGAATTTAATCAATTCCTTTAAGCAACACAAGAACTTCACGTTCTTTAATAAGTGGAATTTAATCCATTCCTTTGAGAATAAGCACCACAAGAACTACAGGTTCTTTTAATACATGTGCATGTAAATCTCAATAATTTCTGCACCATTGATCAGGATGGTCTAACCGATCATGCCAACTATATATATGTGTGTATATATCTCTGAATTTGTAAACTCCTTGTTTACCATAACATGTAATTCAATCTCACTCGTACATGTCTAGTACGACCATTAAAATTGTTCCTTTAAATAGGAATATATTTAGCTCTTTCGTAGCTTTCAATTGAAATTATCTTTTGGTAGCAATATATGGCTCTTCTAGAGCTTTCAACTGACTTTTTGGCTACCAGAACTTATATCCATATTGGCTTATTTCAAATGCCAATTGATAACATATGTTATATATAATTCCAAAAGGGATAATTTGCGAACTCATATTGCTCTCTTTATGACTTTGACGAGTATAACGCACTTTGAATATGGAATAAAGTTCCATTTGACAATAACATATTTGCTCAACCAGAGCCTTTTGTGATATTAATACTTCCGGATATAGTACTCACATTATTCCCTTGCATTTTAATCGAGAAATGCATAATTGTGCACCTTTCAAAATGTGCTTTGTTTCATTTACTTCAGGTAATGAAAATATGTACTTTGTATCATTCACTTCGAGGAATGAAAAATAAAATATAGCACATCATATCAAGTCGATTATCTATCAGAGATAAACTTTCAAGTGCTCTTCCGAAGTATTGATATTTTAGTACTTTGAGAAATACTACTCATATTTTCCCTTGCATTTAAATGGGAAAAATATTTTTTATGCTTAAGTACAATATGAGTACTTGCATTATCTGCTAGGCATAAATAGCCACAATTCTAGGCATAAATAGCCACAATTCATTGTATATTTTATTCTGGAAGTAATCATATTCTTCAAATAATAAATTAACATAAAACGTAAATAAATAATATATGAAATAAATAAAGATAAAGCAAACTAACATAAATAAATAATAAATAAAACGAATTAACATTAAAAAAATAAAATAAATAAAAAACAATTTTTCCTGTTAGAGGTTATAAGGGAAATAAAATAAATGGTAAATTATTCCCTTCAAGGGTTATGAGAAAATTAACAATATCCAATTGAGTTGGACCAATAACGCCATAATTATTTTCGTCATAAACAAATTTTGTTTATATTTTATTTCATTTATCATTCATGATTATGGATAAAGTCCATAATACTTTGGCGTTTGACAAGTACGAAACCAATGGTTTATAACATCACATTGGTAAAAGGATTTCACTTCCTTAGAATGATCTTTATCACTCTTGTCATCCTTATAACTTTGCTACCAGCGGGTAGAAGTATTCTTAAAATGACTATATTTTTCATGTGTATATTCATAGCCTCGACAACGACCACAACTTTTAATGTGATTTTTTATTCCTTCCATAATATAATCTCACATTCACTTCAGGGAATGGAGTAGAGCCAGTGGGCCTTTAAAACTTTTTTCACATATCCTTATCACAGAGAACAAAGATTTAATCCTCGTATGCGGCATTGTTAAACCTGTCCACAAGGTCCTTTAAAAACCTCCTTTGAGACCAGTAGCCTCGCAGAACGGGATGTCCAGCCAATTATACTTGGATTATATCGAAATTATGTCTCTAATTAAATACTGATTTACCATGTTTGCATTCACTTCAGGGAATGAAACAGATCCAATAATTGCATGGAATAAACATCATGCTTGCATTCACTTCAGGGAATGCCCCATCATTGATAATTGCATGGAATAAACATCATGCTTGCATTCACTTCAGGGAATGCCCCATCATTGATAATCGCATGGAATAAACATCATGCTTTGCATTCACTTCAAGGAATGCCTCCCATAAAACTTTTTGGATCAAGACGAATTTTCGTAACTTGAAATTGGGAGAAGTCTATGGTCGAGTTTTTCGACGAAGAAGAAATATTGCTTTCAAGCAAATATAGACTTTATAATAATCTTCTTGTAAATCCAAAATCATCATGATTTATCGCACTTTAAAATTGTATTTTAAAAGATAAAAATAAAATAGAGTTTACCGATATTGAATTTCGTCTCAAAGACAATGATGACGTAGCAAATGAACCAAGGCATCTTCTCATAATCTTTTTTACACCATGTCTCTTTCCAACTCATTTGAATACATGTAAAACTCAAAACACGGTTAAAAGCATCGACTTTTATCAATAGAATAAAAAAAATTATTTGAGACTAGATCAAAAAGTATAAAAGTAGTCATAGATCAAGTTGAATAAACATAACTATAATTGATGTGATCAAATTATAAACAACCATAATTAAAATCAAGCGACATTTTGATGAATATATAAACACATCAAAGTAACGTATTCCTTTTGCCTTTGATTCACATACAAAGTAATTGATACAAATAATAAAGTTGCTTTATATCTCGAATTTATTCATATAAATTACCATAATAATAATAATAATGATAAAACAAATATATAACAAACACATGACAACACAATCCTTGAATTGAATCAATTATAAATTAGAATGGAATAATAAAAACTTTGAATAAAACTAATATGCTTTAATTTGGTTTGCTTTATCAATCCATCTAATGAAGTACGACGATAATTTTAATTTTCATTAATTCAAGAGTTACTTCAAGTATGAATAAAATAATAATAAATTAAAATAATAACCAAATAATAGATATGAATATACTAACTTTTGGAGAATGATAAATCAATCATTATATTAGTATATAAATAAGTAAAACGTACCATACTTTCCAAGGTAAGCTGAATATATGATAGATGTAGTGACCAATATCAAATTGAAATTCTTTTCGAGAACCACCAACAATAATCACAGTAATTGAGCGAGCGAGATCGTGCTGATAACGTGTTGTGAATAAAATAAAGAAGAACAAGAATAAGAACAAGAAGAACAAAGAGATGAGAGAAAGAGGGAGATTTGTATTATTCTCAAAATATAGAATTGTATACAATGCCTTCAATGAATCATCTATTTATAGGCATAAGAAGTACATAATACATTAAACTCTAATTAATAAATAAATCAAACTCCTTTGATAAAGTTCTAATCATGATAGACATCCACATAAATAAATATTCATAACATATTTGTTTTTTTAATAATTTTTAATTAAAAATATTAGAATTAAATCATCTACCATCCACAAACCCTAGTCTCAAACGCTAGCCTTTTTTTTCTTTTTGCCATCCACCATCCACAAAACTGGAATCGGAATTGTTATTTATCAACCATGCAAACATATGTATCTCCCCGGTTGTCTCTCCTCGATTCTCATAGATTTCCATTTTGAGGCTCCGTTAATATAGCCATTGTTCACTTTGGAATTAGCTTTTCTCCGACTTTGGTTTATTGACTTATTTGCCAGCTTCATTGAAAATCACAATTTTTATAGTCTACTTGTATTTTAAGTACTTGAAAGTTTCGATACTATTAAAAGTAAGTCATAGTCCTTCTCAAAATTTTCTAGTTTAATTAACTTTTAAGATCCTACAACTTTAACAAACAAATGTTGCGTGCATTGGTAAGCCACATTACACTTCTAAGGGAAGGTTGCGGGTTCAAACCTTGAAGACGACATTATTGAGAGAAGCAGAGCCTCGCACCCTGAACATGGACCATAAAACATACATGCATATTACCCAAAAAATCTACAGTTTTCCCTAAAATCCCCATAGTAAACCAACCATTACAAAGAAAATGTCTTTGAAAGTTACATGGATGTTGAGTATGGACAAATTAACTGTTGAGAACAACTTGAGCAGGGATTTCATAATCGGTTCAACAACGTGTGCATTAAATTGTCAACATATCCTGGACCTTTGTTTTTAGCAGACCATGACCTTTCTTCGGCATTATATGTTTTAGCTCTAATATTGATTACCAAGTTGGTTTAACGTGTATAATTAGATCTCTCCTGAGAGATCTTTCAATTGTTTTAATATTTTGATGTTTATGGCACACTAAGAAATTAATTAGGTAGTTTGAATTTCAATTTATGTGCACTTTAATGTGGGGCACTTATTTCCTAAAGGGAAAGAGTGTTTTTGCTACGGTATTCTCCAAATAAGTAAAGTTTAAACTTAAATCTCATTTCGGAATTTTTGTGAACAATTCATAGGGGAGTGGAAATTTGCTCGTGGTATTGAACTCACAACCTATGAGAGAGGGGAGGATGTCAATTGAGATTGTAACCCCTTCGACTCGGTCTAGCCGCCAGACCGCATCGAACAAGTTACATGAGGAAAACCGAAGTGAAACCCGTTAAGGCTCCACTCCAATTAGCAACCCTAGAAAATTTCTTTTAAAGTTATCTTGTCTAGATGCATTAATTACATCCTATGTGAGGGGACACGCAGCAGAAAACACACATGGATACAAAACAAGCAAAACAGACAATTAAGATAACCCTTTTTAACATTTTACAACAGGTTGTATCGGTACGCTAAAGGATCGTACCGATACGCATGTACTTGGTCAACACCCCAAAGTCAAACCTTGGGAAACCGTATTGATACTCACAAGGCTGGTATCGAAACACCCTCAACGGTACTTCACTTGGTCAACTACGAAGACCGTACCGATACTCTAAGGACCCGTACCGATACGCCAAAATCTCGTCAATTTCTCAGATTTCCAGAGAGCATTTTGGGTATCGATACGCCCCCGCGTACCGGTACGCCCTTGAGCGTATCGATACGCCCTGCCCTGCAAAACATGTTGTAGTTGTTAAAAGCACAAATGACTCAACACTAAAGACATTTAACAAATGTTTAAGCAACATACAAACACGCATATGACTCAAGGCATCCATGGATATACATATAAAGCAATTTAAACACTTAATGATGCGACAACCAACAAGACAAGATTCTTAGAGGTAAAAAGCATACATAGCATTCACCAACATAGACAAAAGGTAAAAAAAAGCATAAACCATCAAAGTAAAAGGCAAAGCAAACCCAAAACAACTAAGCAAACTTGTCTAAAGAAAGAGACATGTCAACAAACTCCTCAAAACATAAAGGTCCTATCCCATTGCTTAATACTAATTATTGAAATCTAAACTCATACTTGAGCAAACCAAACTCCATTGGATTCTCCCTTGTTCCACGAGCTGCTCTGAAGGTCTAAGGGCCTGCATTGTTGGAAAAGAGAGCGTAAGCGTTTAAGCTTAGTGAGCGGTGCTCAAAACGGTAGCTACAACAATGCAGTGTTAAAACATTAGTTTTCTTAAAAACCAAAACCATTTCCAAATCATTTACACATGCTTGAACACATAACAACATGCATTTACCTTCACGTGCATTTACCGAATGCAACCACAAGTCATAGGCTTACCACATGTTCATTCTCATAACGCAAGCAAAGTAACCAACAATGCATAAGCATAAAAGAAGAAATCAACAACATGCTTAACATGAGAATTAGAGCATCATGGGTATATTGACATTCATCGTTTTTACTCCGATATGCGAATAGTTTCTCAAACCCACTAGACACTTCTGGTGGAATCTCACATCACCGTACTCACGCGTCTAGTAAAAACATAACTTCCGGTGGAATCTCACATCACCATACTCCTCCTTAGTGGAATCTAGCATCACTAAGGCCACGCGCGACTTTCACCTCGAGTGCACTCTAATCCTATTGATCGATCAATTATATCCGGTAACAACTCAACACGTGTCAATATACTCATTCACAACCACAAGCATTACCGATACTTGAACCACTTACCATGTCCAAACTTCCATGCAAGGCATGTACTCACACTACAAATATAAACACAAGTCATAAGTCTCAACATGTATAACAATGCAAACGAACACATTATCAACATGACATGCTCACATTGCATCAAGAATCATAAAACACGGATTAATTGCGTAAAACCTTTACAACTTACTCTTGACCTTGGATTGGCCTTTCAAGATCAATCCAAACTCCCAAAACATTCCCTTAACCACATTAAAGCTTTTAAAATTGATCCACTCACCAGCCAACACCCAAATGATGTCCAAGATGCCGAATAAAGCCTTCGAACTACCCAAATTTCCGTCCACGAAGCCCGAATTTGATTTCTCCGTTTTAAGCAACCCAAAACTGAACATTAGAATACTAATACACTCACAAACACAGAAAAAACCCAGAACTCAACAATATTGCAACAACACACGTCGATTCAAGCCCAAACTTCCACCCGAAACATATCAATTCAGTCCCAAGCTACTTGCAGCTATCAAATATGAAAAACTCAAGATTTTCAACTCCCAAAATTACCCACAATACCCATTTCGGGCTTCCTATAACAACCCACCATTTTCATGTTATTTTAGAAATAAAACAAAGTTAAAACACACTCAAACTCATCCATAACCAACCCAAACAAAAAAACCCATAAACTCCCTTCAATTTCCAACCAAACTTTAAAAATCAAAACATGTTTAAACCTTAGGTTTTGCAAAAATCTTAACATTTATGACTCAAGGAAGATAAAACCAAGTTAAGAAATCATTTACCTTGAAGAAATCACTTGGATTGAGAGCTTAAGGCAATGGAATAGTGAAATGGGGGTTTAGGAGAGGTTTTAACGTGAAAATGGGTGTTTTGATGAAGATGGTAGCATTTTTTTCAAAAACCCTTTCTTATTCCTTTTATTAAAAATTCCCATTTTCCCATTTAATAAAAAAACCAAGGTTATCCATTTAAGAATAGCTTCAAAATTAACCTAACCCGAAGCGGTTTAGCCAACACGATTATCTCCCGGCTCTAAACTCGGGGCGTTAAAACTTTCCCCCACTTAAGGAATTTCGTCCCTGAAATTTACCTGGCGGAAAGAGATGCGGAAACTGTTTTCTCATTTCATCCTTCCTCTCCCAAGTGGCTTCTTCCACTCCTTGGTGTCGCCACTTAACCTTAACCAACTCAATGGTCCTTCCTCGCAACACTTTGTTGTCCGAAGCCAAAATCTCAATTGGTTCTTCATCGTAGGTCAAATCTAAATTCAATTCTATCTCCTCAACTAGCATAACATGTGACGGATCTGATTTATACCTCCGAAGCATCGAGACATGAAACACGTCGTGAATCTTCTCTAAATCGGTCGATAGTCTCAATCTATAGGCAACGGGACCCACTCTCTGAACTATCTCATACGGACTGATGAATCTCAGGCTCAACTTACCTTTCCTACCAAACCTCATCACCTTCTTCCAAGGTGACACTTTCAAGAACACTTTGTCGCCAATGACATACTCTTTTTCTCTTCTTTTCAAATCTGTATAAGATTTTTGTCTATCCGAAGCTGCCTTCAAACGGTTACAAATCAACTCTACTTTCTTGGTAGTACCCTTAAGCATATCAGGCAAAGGTATCAATTTTTGTCCCGCTTCGGCCCAACAAACAGGAGTTCTACATTTTCTACCATATAAAGTTTCATAAGGTGTCATCTGATTGCTCGCTTGATAACTGTTATTATATGCAAACTCTACTAACGGTAGATGCTTCTCCTACGAACCCTGAAATATAATAATGCAACATCTCAATGTGTCTTCCAACACTTGTATGACTCTCTCTCACTGACCATCTGTCTGAGGATGATATGAAGTGCTGAAATTCAGTCGAGTACCCAAAGCACTATGCAAACTCTCCTAAAATCTAGAAGTGAACCTCCAATCTCTGTCTGACACTATAAATTTCGGTACAACATGCAATCTCACTATCTCACTGATATACAAATCGACCAACTTGTCTAGAGTATAAGTAGTGTGAATGGCCAAAAAGTGCACACATTTCTTAAGACGATCAACAATTACCCAAACCGAATTCTTCTTAGAAGGTGTCAACGGCAAACCCGATACGAAATCTATGGCAATTCTCTACCACTTCCACTCGGGAATTCTCAACGGTTGTAACAAACCTGAAGAAAACTGGTGCTCGGCTTTAACTCGCTGACAAACCATGCACTTACTCACAAACTCGGCAACATCTTTCTTCAAATCAACCCAAAAATACTCATTTTTCAAATCGCGATACATTTTCGTACTTCCCAGATGCAAAGCAAATGGACTACTGTGAGCTTCAATTAGGATGGTGTGTCTCAAGTTTACATCTTCCGGAACAACTACTCTACTCTTGAAACACAAGACTCCATCACTACTAAAACAGAAATCTGTCAGTTTACCCTCCGCTTTGTCTTGTACATGAGATGCTAATGATCTATCTTGCAACTGTTTCTCTCTAATCAACTGAAGCAACGAAGGTTTAACTTGCAACTCGGCCACTAAACCACCATATTTAGACAAACTCAATCTAGCAAACATAGCACGTAATTCCACTGCTACCTTTCTACTCAAAGCATCCGCCACTACATTGGCTTTACCCGGATGGTACTCAATCGTGAGGTCGTAGTCCTTAAGTAACTCTAGCCACCTACGCTATCTAAGATTCAACTCTCTTTGTGTCATTATAAACTTCAGACTCTTGTGATCCGTATACATTGTGCATTTCTCACCATACAAGTAAAGTCTCCAAACTTTCAAAGCGAAAACCACTACAACTAATTCTATGTCATGCGTAGGGTAATTACGCTAATGAGTCTTCAACTGTCTAGACGCATAGGTCACTACTCTTCCTTCTTGCATAAGCACACAACCTAAGCCAACATACGACGCATCACTGAAGACTACAAACTCATTCCCTGACACGGGCTAAATTAAAATAGGATCTTCGGTTAAGGCTTCTTTCAATTTCTCAAATGCTTGTCATCTTGCATTAGTCCACTCAAACCGAACATCCTTATGTAGTAATTTAGTCAAAGGAGCTGCAACCTTTGAGAAACCCTCAACAAAACGTCTATAGTAACCGACCAAACCTAAGAAACTACAAACTTCTGTCACTGTCTTCGGTGGTTTCCAATTCACAACTGCCTAAACCTTCTAAGGATCCACTCGGATTCCCTCGGCTGATACAATATGGCCTAAGAAGACTACTTCCCTAATCCAAAATTCACACTTGCTCAACTTGGCATACAACTGATTGTCTAACAATATCTGCAACACCAAATGCAAATGCCGATCATGATCTTCCTTGGTACGAGAGTAAACTAAAATATCATCTATGAACACTACCACAAACTGATCCAAGTACTCGTGAAACACTTTATTCATCTTGTCCATAAAAGTTGTTGTTGTATTAGTCAAACCAAAGGGCATCACTAAGAATTCGTAGTGTCCATAACGAGTGCAGAAAGTTGTCTTCGATACATCTTGATCTCTTACTTTCAACTGATAATAACTGAATCTGAAATCTATCTTCAAGAACACTGAAGCACCTCTCAACTGATCAAACATGTCATCAATCTTCGGCAACGGATATTTGTTCTTCACTGTCAACTTATTCAACTATCGATAGTCGATACACATTCTCAAAATGTTGTCTTTCTTCTTCACAAACAACACTAGTGCACCCCCAAGGTGAAGTACTCGGAAGAATGAACCCTCGGTCTATCAATTCCTGAAGTTGTGTCTTCAACTCTTTCATTTCTTTAGGAGCCATTCGGTACGATGCAATCGATACTAAAGTTGAATCTGAATAAGTCTCAATAGCAAACTCAACATCTCTATCTGGAGGCAAACCAGGTAATTCTTCTACGAACATACTCGGAAAGTCACAAACTGTTATAATGTCTTACGGTCGCGCCTCATCCATATTCGGATTCATAACATAGGCTAGGTACGCCTGACAACCCACATCTAATAACTTCTAAGCCTCTAAGGATGAAACTACATTGGACAAGAACTTAATGATCTCGCCCACTATTACTACCTCGTGATCCTCTGAAAGTCTCAAGGACACCCGCTTTGTCTCAAAATCTACAATAGCCTTATGCTCTACAAGCCAGTCCATGCCTAATATTACATCAAAACCATAAAACGGAAATTCCATCATATCCATGGGAAAAACATGACTATGAACCATCAAAGGACAACTTCTGTACATCTTTCTGACCATAACTATCTCACCAAAGGAACTAGTGACATTCATACCCACATATAATATCTCAACCGGAATATCTAGAAATCTTGCATGCTCGCTCAATATGTACGAATGCGTAGAACTGGAATCAATCAAGGAAAGCAAAGTCAAAGATTGTAACGAGAAATTACCTGCAATCACATATGTGTCATTCATGTCCTCATAGTGTGCATACACCCTAGCTGGCCCACCTCCCTCGGGCTGAACTGCTACAACATGAGCTATATTCCTCTGACCGTCATTCTTAGGCTAAAAATTACCTCGACCGCGCCCACAGCCTCTCTGATTCTCGACAGCTTGTGCAGAAGCTTGTCCATACCTAGACGGATGTGGACAATCGTGCTTCAAATGCGCCCTAGACCCGCAGTTCCAACAAGAGCCATAAGTGCCCCAAAACTCACCATAATGACGTCTACCGCACTTGTTGCACTCATGAGTACGATTCTCGGTCCCTTGGCTGTGATAGCCTCGCCCCGGATTACCACCTCCACGTCTATGATCATGATGACGTTTCCTACCCTTGTGCCTCTTGGCACGATCTCTGTCCCATTCAGCACTCCTCTTTCCTGAACTAGATCCACCTTTGCGATCCGCAAGTCCCAATGACTATTTGATGTCCTTGGCCCTAGTGACCAACACATCAAAATCTGTATAGTCGGAAGCCAACATGTAGGTCTTCACCTCTTGAACCAACCCAAAACGGAAACGCTCACAACGTTCCTTCTCAGTGGGAATTAACTCAGACGTACAAAGTGCACCTCATAGTCGGACACGGTCAAGCTACCCTGAACTAGAGCCATGAACTCTCTCTTCTTCTCATCTAGGTATCGAGGACCTAGGTACTTCTTACGGAAAGCAACCTTGAAGAACTCCCAACTAACCTCGGCCTCTGGCATACCCATAGTGATAGTAGTCCACCAAGTGTAGGCATCCCCCTGAAGCAAAGAGACAATGCAACCTAGCTTATGCGCTTCAAAACACTCCATCTGACTCAAAATACGAATTGTACTCTGAAATCATGCCTCTAAACCCTCAGGTGACAACCCACAGAACTCAACCCCGCCCAAGCTACGGAGTCGCTCTAATGGTAAACCAAAAGCTGCACCCTGAGGCGGTGCTACAACCCGAACACCTGCTAAAGTTGTACGAAAAGTCCCGACTATAGCCTGAATCAACGTATTCACATCAATACCTACCTTTCCCTGACCAGCCTGGGGTCCAACACCCTCAACATTCACTCCACCCCTCGGAGGAGGAGGAGGGGGAAGAGGCAAGTTCTCTCGTCGCACATCCTCAACATTCTCAATCCGCTCAACCCTCGGATTATCCATTCTGGGCCTTCCCCTCGGTCTCACCATGCTAACAGATGGAAAGCTAAACAACAAACGCAACAAGTGAAATGATTTGGGTCAGCAAGGAACAAGGTCCAAGGTGCTCAAGTCTTTAAACTTAAAATTACTTACAATAATAGTATACTAGCAATGGGTGCCTTTAACTATTTCTCAACCAACACAAAGATAGCCACAAACATGCTTACAATCACCATGCAATCACAATCAACAAGGTTACACCATAAAACTTACCTCACTTACCTTTCGGCTTGCCGAAACTCAACGAACCTAGGTGAAACCTAGGCTCTTGTACCAACAAATGTAACTCCCTCGACCCGGCCTAGCCGCCAGACCGCATCGAACGGGTTACACGGGGAAAACCGAAGCGAAACCTATTAAGGCTCCACTCTGATTAGCAACCCTAGAAAATTTCTTTTAAAGTTATCTTGTCTAGATGCATTAATTACATCCTATGTGAGGGGACACGCAACGTAAAACACACATAGATACAAAACAAGAAAAACAGACAATTAAGACAACCCTTTTTTAACATTTTACAACATGTCGTATTGGTACGCTAAATGACCATACCGATACGCTTGTATTGTACTTGGTCAACACCCCAAAGTCAAACCTTGGGAAACCGTATCAATACTCACAAGGCTGGTATCGATACGCCCTCTACGGTCAACTTCCCTTGGTCAACTACGAAGATCGTACCGATACACTCAAGACCCGTACCGATACGCCAAAATCTCGTCAATGTCTCAGATTTTTCAGAGAGCATTTTCGGTATCGATACGCCCTCACGTACCGGTACGCCTTGCCCAAAACAAGGGACCGTATCGATACCGCCCTTGAGCGTATCGATACGCCCTGCCCTGCAAAACAGGTTTTAGCTGTTAAAAGCACAAAGTACTCAACACTAGAGACATTTAACAAATGTTTAAGCAACATACAAAGACGCATATGACTCAAGGCATCCATGGATATACATATAAAGCAATTTAAACAATTAACGATGCAACAACCAACAAGACAAGATTCTTAGAGGTAACAAGCATACATAGCATTCACCAACATAGCCAAAAGCTAAACAAAAGCATAAACCATCAAGGTAAAAGACAAAGCAAGCCCAAAACAACTAAGAAAACTTGTCTAAAGCAAGAGACATGCCAACAAACTCCTCAAAACATAAAGGTCCTATCCTATTGCTTAATACTAATTATTGAAGTCTAAACTCATACTTGAGTAAACCAAACTCCCTTGGATTCTCCCTTGTTCCCCAAGCTGCTCCAAAGGTCTAAGGGTCTGCATTGTTGGAAAAGAGAGCGTAAGCATTTAAACTTAGTGAGCGGTGCTCAAAACGGTAGCTACAACAATGCAGTGTTAAAACATTAGTTTGCTTGAAAACCAAAACCATTTCCAAATCATTTCCACATTCTTGAACACATAACAACATGCATTTACCTTCACGTGCATTTACCGAATGCAACCACGAGCTATAGGCTTACCACATGTTCATTCTCATAACGCAAGCAAAGTAACCAACAATGCATAAGCATAAAACAAGAAATCAACAACATGCTTAACATGAGAATTAAAGCATCGTGGGTATATTGACATTCATCATTTTTACTTCGATATGCGGATAGTTTCTCAAACCCACTAGACACTTATGGTGGAATCTCACATCACCGTACTCACCCGTCTAGTAACAACATAACTTCCGGTGGAATCTCACATCAGGGTATTCCTCCTTAGTGGAATCTAGCATCACTAAGGCCACGTGCGACTTTTACCTCGAGTGCACTCTAATCCTATTGATCAATCAATTATATCCGGTAACAACTCAACACGTGTCAATATACTCATTCACAACCACAAGCATTACCGATGCTTGAACCACTTACCATGTCCAAACTTCAATGCAAGGCATGTACTCACAATGAAAATATAAACACAAGTCATAAGCCTCAACATGTATAACAATGCAAACGAACACATTATCAACATGTCATGCTCACATTACATCAAGAATCATAAAACACAGATTAATTGCATAAAACCTTTAAAACTTACTCTTGAGCTTGGATTGGCCTTTCAAGCTCAATCCAAACTCCCAAAACATTCCCTTAACAACGTTAAGGCTTTTAAAATTGATCCACTCATCAGCCAACACCCAAACGATGTCCAAGATATCGGATAAAGCCTCCGAACTACTTAGATTTCCGTCCATAAAGCCCGAATCCGATTCCTCTATTTTAAGCAACCCAAAACTAAACATTAGAACACTAATACACTCACAAACACAGAGAAAATCCGGAACTCAACAATCTTGCAACAACACACATTGATTCAAGTTCAAACTTCCACCCGATACATATCAATTCAGTCCCAAGCTACTTGTAGCCACACCCAACGAATTTACTATAAAAAAATCTACCTTTTAACATTCCAAAACATCAACCCAAAGCTATCAAACCTTCAGCTGTCATTTAGACCCAAAACTCATCCAAAAACTCAAGATTTTCAACTCCCAAAATTACCCACAATACCCATTTCGGGTTTCCTATAACAAACCACCATTTTCATGTTATTTTGGCAATAAAATAAAGTTAAAACACACTCAAACTTAGCAATAACCAACCCAAACGAAAAACCCATAAACTCCCTTCAAATTCCAACCAAACTTTAAAAATCAAAACATGTTTAAATCTTAGGTTTTGCAAAAATCTTAACATTTATGACTCAAGGAAGATAAAACCAAGTTAATGAGTCATTTACCTTGAAGAAATCACTTGGATTGAGAGCTTGGGGTAATGGAATAGTGTATTGGGGGTTTAGGAGGGGTTTTAACGTGAAAATGAGGTGTTTTGATGAAGATGATAACATTTTTTCAAAAACCCTTTCTTATTCCTTTTATAAAAAAATCCCATTTCGCCCTTTAAGAAAAAAACCAAGGTTATCTATTTAAGAATAGCTTCAAAATTAACCTAACCTGAAACGGTTTAGCCAACACGATTATCTTCGGCCCTAAACTCGGGGCGTTACAGAGATCTTTTAACCACTTGCTCTAGAGATTGTTGATTCATTTTGAAATATGTTGTTCGCAAAGAATCTATTTCACCAATTAATAATAATAATAATAATAATAATAATAATAATAATAATAATAATAATAATAATAATAATAAGTGTAAATTACACCACAAGTAGGAATGAGCGTTCGATCGAGTCTAGTCAAGTCAAAAAAATTTGAGTTAGTTAAGTTTACGAGCCCTATTTTACGATTCAAACTTTTTATTTGAAATTTTTCGAGTTGAGTTTTCGCATTTCTGTTCAAAATCAAATTTAATTATTTATAATATTATAATACATATTAATTCCAATTTAAATGGCTTTCTAAAAATTTCGAGTTCGAGTCAAGTTATTCGAATTTTCATTTTATAACTCAAACTTTATTTAAATTTTTTTAGTCTAGTCGCGTTTACGGAATTACAAGTCGGGTCAAAACGAGTCATACTTTTCGCGTTGAGTTGAATAATTCAATTTTTTCTAGTCGAGTTTTGCCCACCCTTAACCACAACTCAATTATATGCGCGGTAATCTGGTCGTTCGCATCATATATGGTTCGAATTTAATTTGGGTCTATGGTAAGTCCGTTGAGTCGGGTATTGGGTCGAGTCAATTTGGAACAGTGGATTTTGGGGTCGGTTTGGGTCAGGTCAATATCAGATCGGTTGGTTTTTTTAGTCATATCAATATTTGATCTATCAACTTTTGCGTTGTGTCAATATCAAATCGGTTAGTTTTTTTGCCAGGTCAATATCGTTTGGTCTATTTCGGGTTGGATCAATATCATTTGGTCATTTTTGGGTCGGGTCAATATCATATTAGTTAGTTTTCGATTCAGGTCAACATTTGAATCATCGTGTCAATTTGGTTGAGTTGGGTATGAGTCCAATCGATATATTTAATTATCGATATATTCTTGTAAAACCGTGTATTTTTTATTTTTCAATCTGATCATTTAAGCTTTATTTCAACCATCAACCATTCAATGTTTTAAACTCGATGCGCCTTTTTAAGCTTTATTAAGAAACTCAATATAACTTAGTTTTATACGTAGGAATAGTCATTTTTTAAGCTTTATTAAGAAACTCAATATAACTTAGTTTTATATGTAGGAATAGTCTTTATTATTCTTTTGACTTGGTTTGTAGTTAAAAATTACTTTTGAATTAGAACTCTTTATTTAAGACTTATGTTTCATGTTAATTTGTGTTTGTAAAATATAAATTTTCTTTTCTTTTAAAGTAAACTATAGTCTATCATATAAGTGATGTCAATTAAAGTTAATCACATAAACTAGAATTTTGGATAATGGGTAACTTTATTTTATATTTTTTCATATAAAATACTATTAACAAAGGAGAAATTATATCATATGCTCGACTCGGCTCGTCACGTCATCTATGGTCTCAACCAATAAAAATCATTCATTTCATTAATTTGTAATAAATTTTCATTTCTTTTAAAATTAACTATAGTCTATCATATAAGTGATGTCAATTAAAGTTAATCACATAAACTATAATTTTGGATAATGGGTAACTTTATTTTAAAAAAAATTCATATAAAATACTATTAACAAAGGAAAATTTATATCATAAGCTCAACTCGTCACGTTATCCATGGTCCCATCCAATAAAAAGCATTCATTTCATTAATTTGTTTTCAAGTCATATTTTTATCAAGTGAATCTTCACTCGGTAAAAAAATTAATTTAATTTACAATAAATATGAGTGAAGATTCACTTGGTAAATATATAACATGGAAAAAATAATGAAATTGATATTTTTTATTGGTTGGGAGCATGGATGACGTGGCGAGCCGGGCCTATGACATAATATCTTATTACCAAAAGTGGTGATTCAGTAGTAGTACAATACAAAATGAGAATAAATCATGCATCATTTTACTATTTACTATATTACTAAAAACTAAATAAAAATAGGGTAAACTACACGAAATGCCACTAAACTTTAACATTTGTATCGAACATATCACTAAACTATAAAATGATACTATTAAATCACTGAACTTTGGTAAACTGCGAAATGCCACTCGACCGTTAAATTGTTAATTGCAAAACGACATTGTTTTGGTATAGTTGTTTTTATGCCTAAGATAAGCCAAAACGACATCGTTTTGTTAGAAAAAATTTTAAAAAAATATTATATTTCAGGAGGCTCAAACCAAGAACCTCAAAAAGATGAAAGATTTACACTAAACCACCAGACCAACTTAAAGATTTGATATAAGCCTAACAAAAATAGTATATAAATTTATTTATCTCATGATATAATTTTATAATATTTATAATATAATTTTATAAATGTATTACATTTATAAATAAATATTATTTATAATTTACATAACAAAACTAAAATATTATTTATAATATATATGACTAAACCCTAAACCATACATGCAACTAACTAAAGTACAAACCATAAACCCTAAATATATATAATTAAATCTAAAATCTCAAACCTCAAACCCTATATATATAACTAAATCCTAAATCCCAAACCCAAAATCTTAAAATTAAAATATTATTTATAATATATATTAGGATTTATACTATAAATTTTTGGATTTAGAATTAGTTATAGAGGTGAAGCAAAAGGGGAAGCTAGGAGCCTTGCCCGCTTGCTTAATGAAATTCACAACAACAAAAGGGTTTTTAGCGGCGTTTTAGAGCAAACGCCGCTAATATTTTACACCTCGCGGCGTTTATAGAAAGAACGCCACAAAATGACAAATTTTGCGGTATTTATTGTAAAAACGTCGCGATAGACTGATATATAGTGGTGTTTGTGGGGAAATGTCGTTAAAGATACATAATATATAGTGGCGTTTGGCGTAAAACGCCACAAATACTCTTGATATAGTGGCGTTTTATGTTACAAATGCCACAATAAATCTGATTTATAGTGATGTTTTCTTTGAAACGCCGCAAACTCATGATTCAATAATATTTTTAAATTTTTTTAATTTTATTATTTCACTAAAGCACACCCTCACCCCCGATATCGAAACCCGGCAAAAAAATCCCTAATTTCTTCCCTTGTCTCTCTCATCTCGACCGGTCAGCTGGCCCTCAGCACCGGCGATATTTCCCCTCTCTCCATCATGGCTCTATGCCCAAAGGTTAGTCTATTTCTATCTCTCGTCTCCTTTGTTAACTTAGTCAGTATGTTCCCTTTCTCTATTAATGCTGACGATATGTTCTCGTCTCCAATTTGGGTGGCGCCTCGAGTTCGAGTGGATTTATTGCTAAATGCTATACTTCTTCGACTCCTCTTCATAATTCTCAACTGAATGGGTACTTGTTTCCACATAAACAAAGGAGAAGATTGTTTCAAACTGAGAATTATATGGAATGCTATGGTATTCTTCCGCTGGAACACATCTCCTTATGATCTAATCAGGACATTGCTTGAACAAGTAGGGTTCATTCCAATAGTAAAATCTTGCATCATGTCTGAATTTCTTGAGTCCCTGGCTAGATAAATCAGGAGGTAAAATACCACTAACAAGATAATTAACAATATCAGCATACCACAGAATTGTTGTAGCAGCTAACGGTTTCTCATCAGGGAATTCCTTCTTAATCTCAGTTTCACTACCTTGTGTGATAGCATTTTCTAGCCTAGATAAATGATCAGCTACCTGGTTCTCACATCCTTTCCTATCTCTAACTTCTAAATCAAATTCTTGTAGCAAGAGTATCCATCTAATAAGTCTTGGTTTAGCATCCTTTTTAGTCACTAAGTACTTAATGGCTGAATAATCGGTATGAACTATGACCTTAGTGCCTATCAAGTATGACCTAAACTTATCAAAGGCAAATACTACAGCAAGCAATTCTTTTTCAGTAGTGGTGTAATTCATTTGTGCATAACTCAAAGTGTGACTAGCATAATAAATAACATGAAAGAGTTTACCCCGACGTTGTCCAAGTGTTGCACCGACGGCGTAGTCACTTGCATCACACATCAGCTCAAACGGCTCGTTCCAATCAGGTGGAATGACAACTGGTGTTGAGATAAGCGTCTCCTTCAGTTCTTGAAACGCGCTATAGCAATCTTTGTCAAAAACAAATGGTTGATTGTGTTGTAGCAAATTACATAGCGGCTTTGAGATCTTCGAAAAACCCTTGATGGATCTCTGATAGAAGCCAGCATGCCCTAGGAAGATTCTCACTCTTTTGACAGTAGTAGGAGGAGGTAGTTTCTCGATGACCTCGACCTTTGCTTTGTCAACTTCTATCCCTTGCTTTGAAATCTTGTGGCCTAAGACCGTTCCTTTCATTACCATGAAATGGAATTTTTTCCAATTGAGCACCAAGTCAACTTCCTCACACCTCTTTAGAACCTTGGAAAGATTGCTCAAGCATATGTCGAAGTCATCCCCGGAGATCGAGAGTCATCCATGAAAATTTCTAAAATATCCTCGACCATGTCTGAAAAGATAGCCAGCATACATCTTTGAAAAGTTGTTGGAGCATTGTAGAGACCAAAGGGCATTCTCCGGAAAGTATAAGTTCTATAAGGGCATGTGAAAGTAGTCTTCTCTTGGTCCTCAGGTGCCATAGCAATCTGATTGTACCCAGAATACCCATCGAGGAAGTAGTATAATGCCTTGCCCGCTAGTCGATCAAACATCTGATCAATGAATGGGAGGGGGAAATGGTCCTTCTTGGTTGCCTTATTGAGCTTCCTATAGTCCATGCAAATCCTTCACCCCGTGATTGTTCTAGTAGGCAATATCTCGTTCTTCTCGTTGCTTACCACGATCACGCCTCCCTTCTTTGGTACACATTGCACCGGGCTGACCCATGAGCTATCAGATATCGGGTAGATTACTCCAGCATCGAGCCACTTGATTATCTCTTTCATCACCATATTTTTCATGATTGGGTTTAATCTCCTCTAGGGCTCAACTAAATTGTTGTGACAATCATCAAGCAAAATTTTGTGCATGCATATACCAGGGCTTATATCATTCAAATCAGCCATAGTCCACCCTAGCGTATTTTTATGTTGTAACAACATATTTACTAAACTAGTTTCTTGCTTAGGTGTGAAACTAGATGAGATTATCACATGCAAAGTTTCATTGCTCCCTAAATAAGCATATTTAAGATGTGATGGCAGAGGTTTTAGTTCTAGAGAAGGTGCATGCTCAAGGGAAGGTTTAGGAGGTACAAAATCTGAAAAATCAAGAGGTTCAAAATGCGTACCTGGTCTAGCCTCGAGTCGACTAAATTGCTCCAGTTTCTTTGAGAGCTCTTCTAGGTCTGAATCATCATCCTTGCAGAGTGCTTCGAACTCTTCCATTTGCATCCCATTGCTACAGCAAAATTCATCAATCACATTTTGTGATGTAGCATCTACATATTGGCATACACATGGATTGTATGCATACTTGAGGGTGTCATGGATATTTATAGTGACCGTCTGATCAGCCACTCGCATCGTGAATTCACCCTTCTCACAATCGATCAAAGCTCACCCGATGGCTAAAAATGGTCTTCCCAAGATGATGGGTGTATTGTTGTCAACTTCACACTTGAGGATTAAGAAGTCGACTGGAAAGATAAATTGCTCCGCTTTTACCACGACATCTTCAATTCTTCCTTCTGGACAAACACGAGAATGATCGGCTAGCTATAGCACAACCTTGGTAGGTTGTACCTCTCGAATTCTCAGTTTCAGAAAAATCGACTTAGGCATCAGGTTGACACTTGATCCCAAATCGCAAAGTGCTCTTCCAACAAACTTGTCACCAATAGAACATGGGATAGCAAAACTACATGGGTCCTTCCTTTTAGGTGACAGCTTGCTTCACATAGAATAACATTCTTCTACTATAGTGACAGTCTCTTGCTTCTCGACCTTCCCTTTTTCGTGACTATATCCTTGAGGAACTTGGCATATGTTGGCATCTGATCAATGGCCTCCAGAAATGGGACATTGATATGTAATTTTTCAAGGATATCTACAAACTTCTGGAATTGAAGGTCTTCTTTTTGCTTCTTGAATCGTTGAGGAAAAGAAGGTGAGGGTCTAACTTCATTTCTTTAGACTGGTGGAGTTGCATCTTTTGTTGTAGCAAAGGCAGGCTCCTCTTCTGGCTTTTCTTTTGCTATGACATCCTCACCCTTTTCTTCAACTAGAGGATCTTGTGAATTATCTTCTTCCTAAGGCAAGTTGGACTGAGATTCCTCCTTCTTTTTTTCCCTCAAACTTGTCTTCCTTGCTAATTTCCTTGTCACTCCTCAATGTGAGTGCGGTGCATTGTTCCTTGCTATGGTTCTTAGTGGCTTCAGTGTCATTAGGCATACTTCCTTGTGGTCGTGCATGCAAGGTTTGAGCTATCTGACCAACTTGTGTTTCTAAGGCTCGGAGAAAGGAACTATGACTTTGCAATAAGGCTCCTTGATTCTTAATGTTTGTTACATGATCCTGTAACAAAACTTTCGTAGTTCCCATTAAATCTTTTGTCATAGCCATAAATTCTTTGAATGTAGTCTCCATCAAACTGTTTGATGAAGATGTTGCTCCCTTTTGACCTTGCCATGGCATCATCTGGTTAGAATATGGTGCTTCAATCAGATTTTGATGTGGTGTTCGCTGAGTAGAATTATTGTGCCCTTGATTACCCCAATTGAAATTTGGATGCTGACGCCATCCTGGGTTATAGGTATTGGAGTATAGATTGTTGTTGCGGTTATAATTCCCCACATATTTGGCTGACTCTTGATTGTCAGGGCATTCACTCAAATGGTG
The DNA here is from genome assembly GCA_958450335.1 of Hibiscus tridactylites. Classification (NCBI taxonomy): domain Eukaryota; kingdom Viridiplantae; phylum Streptophyta; class Magnoliopsida; order Malvales; family Malvaceae; genus Hibiscus; species Hibiscus tridactylites. Next base: position 95,966,506 of record OY288268.1, read on the forward strand.
ATTCCCATCGTATCTGAGACATGAGGTTGCAGACTTCACTTACTTGACTTCGTTGGGACGTTGGAGGTTCTTTAGCATATTTGTGATAGTAGCTAACTGGGTGGTTGCCGAGTCATCAACTTCACTGTCTCGAGCTACTTGGGTTCTTCTCCCCGTTCCAAGCCTTATGGTCGAAAACTGGTAATTATTGTTGGCTACCCTATCAAGAATGTCAAATGCTTCCTCCAATGATTTTTCTAACAAAGTCCCATTTGTTGAAGCATCTAGCATCATCCTTGTAGGAGCATTTACTCCATTATAGAACATAACCACTTGGGTCCAGTCATAAAAACTATGATTTGTGCACTTCCTCAATAATCCCTTAAATCGATCCCAACACTCATACATGGATCTGTCATCAACTTGACGAAAATAAGCTATATCATTTCTCAATTGAGTGTTTCTATTGGGTGGATTATACCGTAGCAGAAAACTTTTGCATAGATCTGTCCAAGTCTCCATTGATCCGGCTGGCACTCCACTGAGCCATGCTCTAGCACGATCATGTAAAGAATATGGAAACAGTTTAAGCTTTAGCACATCCTCGTGCACTCCTTGCTGTCTGAACGAGTCACACACTTTCAAGAAAGCACGGATATGTTGTCTTGCATCTTCATGAGGCATACCTCAAAACTGACCAATAGTGTTCAACATGTTGAACATAACAGGTTTAAGCTCGAACTGGGCTACCTGAATTTCTAGAGCTACTATTCCAGGATAGAGATCGTCCAAGATAGGAGTCAAATGATCTCTAATTGCTCGAGGTCGAGCTGCTTCTCCCTGGCCATTTTCCATAGCATCTTCGTTAACATGAGGTTGTGGTACCTCTTGATTCATGTTTCTGGTCTCTTCTCTTCGAACAGGTCTTCTAAGTCTCAAGAAATGCTCGATTTCAGAAATAAGTGATTGCAGGGGTCCTCTAGGTCGTCTTCTGGTCATGCACTAGCAGGACACCTGAAAAGAAAAAGAAAATATCCTAGATAAATATGTACAAAAACAAAAAGAACAAACAATATAAACAAAAAATTGTAAACAACCAATTGCCAATCCCAGGAAACGGCGCCAAAAACTTTTTGCTTGCGTATAGTGTATTATAAATGATACGCAAATATGGTGCAAGTATACACGTCGAACGAGTAATAAAGTGATGAGTGAGTATCGTCTCTACAGGAATTGGAGGTATTCACGGTTGCTGTAACAATAAAGATTGAACTTTTTGCAGATGACAATGCTATAGTAAAAGAGATGATGTAAAATAATGTTGAAGCAAAACAGTGCAGAAAAAGATGAGGTGACAATGTGATAAACAGGTCCCTTTCGTATGTGAAACTCACTACGGAATGACCGTCTGTGAATGATGGATAACCTAAACTAAACTTCTTAATGATACTAAGGCTCTTCAGCTATCTTCTATGCTAGGAGAAATTGGCTAAAAGTGTTCCTAAACTATCTCTAGCCAGAAAATTGGGAGTCAGAAATGCTATAGCCATACCTCACGGCATAAACTCTTAACACTCTCCTACCCTTCATGAACTATCTTTTTTAGCCCTTGAAACCTATCATTTATCTCTAAGGTAGGTTAGAGTCTGCCTCTCGACAGCCACTTCATTGCTTATGAGGGTTCTAAGGCTAGCTCTCTCGATTACTAACCCCAACAAACACTTAAAGAACGGCCAACTCTCGAGGGCTCTTACAACTTTAAGGAAATGAGAAATGCATAACCAAAGCATAGAACATGATAAACACTGAAAAAGCCATAGAATGCATTAAAAGTACTCAAAATAAAATCATCCATTGAACCCAAGCCACCTAAAACATTTCGTGGCTGGGCAATATCATTCAGCGTATCATTGCGATAACATCACCAAAGATAAAGATATAAAAAGGAAATGCTATAGCGACATAAAGAAAGGTGAACTCCCTCTCTGCCATGGACTGCCCGACTGTCTTAGGCCCACCACCTCTCTCGAGGCCGGTGAGGCCACTCCTTGGAGCTTCAACGATGGAGGACACCAAGCTGGAGAAGATGACGATGAAAACTTCTCTCTCCTTGTGACTTTCTCTCTCTTCCGCCTCTCTTTCGCAACACTTGCATATATTTTCTCCAAGCTTCTCACCCTCTATTTATAGTGGAGACTCTCTAAGGTTTTGTTCCCTAAAGATTCCTTAATTATCCCAAGGAATATTCTCTGACAAAGTCTGCTGCGAGGGGACAAGGAGGACAGTCTACAGGTGGGTACCGGCTGCTGCACTTGTCAGGTCGTTCTTTTTGCGCATTCACGTGCTTCTGCAACTCATGTGCTTCTCACGTGCTGGCCAATATCCACTTCCATCAAGCTATAGCAATTCCTGGTACCGGCTTTCTCTCATGACTCCTTTCCTGCACACCACAAACCCAAAAACCAACCCTCCGAGCAGTATCCCTTGATATGGACCAACAGCCAGCAAGGATAAAGATACACCCAGAAGAAGAAAGAAAAATGCAACCTAAATGCAATCTAAATGCTATGGTATGAACTCAAGAACATGCAAATGCTATAGCAAAAAGGTATGAAAACAAGGATATTTATGCAGTTATCAATCGTAATATAATTTTTGTAGTGGATAGTATGGATGCTTTTAATGTGTTTGAAGAACTAGGTGTTTTGATATAATAATTGAAAAATGTTTTGGACTAATTTGAAAAGAATTTAAAACATGTATTTAAGTCCAAACAACTTGAAAATATGTTTGAGGTATTTAAAAAGGTTTTTGGCAAAGTTTGAAATGTTTTAAAGTACTCAAAACTGACTTTTCAGCTCTACCGTACCGATATGGTATACCTCGTATCGATACCTTTTTTCTCCAGTTTTGATTCTGCCAAAACTCGTACCGATACAGGCTTGCCCGTATTGATACGGATAGGGGTCGTACCGATACACCTTTAAAGTGTACCGATCCCTGTTTTAACTAACCCTAACGGCTATTTCCCAACGGTCTTTTAAAATACAGACAGTACCGATACGCTTCTTAGCGTATCAATACGCTTAGGTTGGCAAGAGCCCAACGGCTAGTTCTGAAGAAGGGTGTACCGATACGGGTCCCCGTGTATCGATACGATAGGCACCATAACTACAATTAATGTGGGAAATAAATACTGTAACGGATCCAAAACATCCCCAACGGTCCTCAACGGCTACAAACTCATTTGGGAGTATACAAGGGACCTCCAAGAATCAAATGAAGATTAACGCTTCAATTGTCAACAACACTATGATCAAGAAATTGTCTTAGAGCTTAAATTGTCCATTTCTTGTGTAGACAACACTAGTGATCTAAATATTGTTAAATTTACTCAAGTGTTTAGGTTTTGGGTGAGAGCTTTATAGTGCAAACAAATACCTATTAGAGGGATTTCAAGTTTGCTTAGAATTTCTCTTGTAAAGAGGGTTTACTCAAGCTTTGGGGGTTGTAAATGTTACCTCCTTAGCCTTGAAAATGAGACGAAATTCTTAGTGAATTTGGTTGAAATCCTTAGTGGGGGAGCTAAGGTAGTAGATGTAGGTGCTTGTTAGAAGGCCGAACCACTATAAATCCTTGTGTCCAAATCCAATCTTTTAGCTTCCACTAAAACACCCAAAAATCCAACTTCTCCAAACTTGGCAAACACATCGGTTGAAAGAAATCGAGCATCATAAAACCCAACAATTGGTATTAGAGCGAGGCTCAATCGAAAAGGATTAACATCCTATTGAGGTGATCTAGGAAGCTCGATACAACATATCAACGAACCGATCAAATGGCGCAATTCATCGACAAGCCACCATTTTTCGACGGAACACACTATGCCCTTTGAAAGACAAGAATGATGTATTTCATAAAGTCCAAGGACTACAAGCTTTGGAACATAGTAGAACACGGTCCGTTCGTGCCACAATGAAGGAAGGCGGATTGGAGCGCGGATGATTGCAAGAAGATGGAGCTCAATTGCAAAGCCTTGCACATCATCTTTTGTGCATTGAGCCCCAACATCTACGAGAAGATGTCTTCATGTGAAGATACCAATGAGGTATGGGACAAGCTTGAAGTCACATACGAAGGAACCAACAAAGTAAAGGAGGCCATGATCAAACTCCTCAACCACGAGTGAAAACTTCAAGATGGATCAAGAAAAGGACATTGAGAAGATATTCGATAGGTTCTCCATCATCACCAATGGACACAAAGGTTATGGAGAAGCCATCCCGAAAGAGAAGCTTGTCCGAAAGCTTATTGTAGAGAATTTGGGTGTTCTCTATTTATGAGTGCAAGTGCACACTCTTGTCAAGTTATAGTATAAAAGATATCGTCTCCCACAGGGATTGGAGCAGCTTCTATGAATGGTTTCCTGCACAAAGATTTAGTAAATGCATGATTAAATCTCACAATGTGGAAATATAAAAGCACAAATAAAATAAATATAGTGATGAGAGAGAGGATAGGGAGAGATTTGGTCGATAGATTGGGTAAGGCAAGTGCAACTCGGTAGCATGTACACTGCATTGTGAAGCCTAGGTATATTTTGCGCTGCCATGATTTGTTGCCTCGGCGGGTATGGCGGGCGGCAGGCTACGACCCTGTCACGCAGCCGTAGCGGGTCACTACCCTTGTAACTTTCATTGTCTCAGTAGGTGGAATGGAAATAAGTCATGGCGGCAAGTCTGGCACTATTCCAAGTTCAACGGGATAGTCGACATTGATCCTCCCTATTTCTAGGTAAGAATGCTTGAACACTCACGTGATGTAGGCAATACCTAGCAATCTCAGCGTAAACCTAACACAAGCAAGTCAATTCGGTTGGTGATCCCTTTTAGCCGTTGAAACTTGTGGACTTGTTAGGAACCAAGTTAGTCACACCCCAACATGTTGTGACCGTGCTTAACCCTTTCGTGAGCCTTACACTTTCGTGCTCGACAAATGGATTCTCTCAACTGACTAGTTAGGACTAATTGAAAGAATGAAGTGCATAGATTAAGCAAACTTTGGAATTTTATTGAAAACAACTCAAAGCTATTACAACTGTTTCTCACAACTACTTCACATACAAGCGCCTAAACCCTAGGAGAGTTGGGCCGCGACCCCCAACATCTCCCATATACCTAGCTACATCTCTGCTATGTCTCGTTATACCTCGTCATGTCCCCTCATGCCCCTATACCCTTACATACATTAGGTATATATAGGGCTCATGGCCTAAGTTTGAGTCCTCCTTGAAGTAGAAATTCTTAAAGTAAATTACATTAAATACAGACTCCTTTTTTTACTTAAATGTGAACTCTTTGGACGTTGCCTTCTTCCGCAAGTAAAGATAAGTACTTCTACTTATCAATTATGGATCATCTCTATCGGCTGCTCTAGGCTTCAGAAAATTGCAAGACTGGGCTCATGGAATTTCCTTCTTTCAATCGCGACCCATCTTGGCTAAATTAGTGTAACTCCTGCCTGGGCGGCACTTGGCGACAATGTTGTTTCGGTAGCGTCCTTAGTGGCATCTGGAACTGCTTCAGTACAGCTTCTTTTGTTCCAGCTTTCTTGTCTTATCCCCAACTACAACACTTGAAAATAAAAACTAACTAAAACAGTATCTTTTCTTAACCAAATATAAGATATTCAATAAGAAGATGGTGAAAGAGAAAATATTATTATTATACATACAATGCACCTAAATATGCTTAAATGAACTTAAGAATAGCAATAATATGGGCAGGAATGTATACAAAATATAGAACTTGTGGACACTCTACACTTATCTACTCCCTTCCCGAGTCATTGGACTCGAAAAGGATCGTCGTCATTGAAGCTAAAAATTTGAAGACCGTGAAGCTTGATGAACTCATGGGGTCACTTCTCACTCACCAAATAATAAAGAAAACCAAAGAAGAAGAGAAGAAGAAGAAGGAAGAGATTAGAGCTATGTGGGAGAAGAAGCTCAAAGGGATTGGCATCAACACAAATGTCATTGCTCTCAAATCCTCCACATGCCATCATGTAGATACAAATGAGGAGGAAAGAGAAGATGAAGAGATGGCCTATCTCTTCAACAAATTTACACGATTCATGAAGAGCGAAATGGAAAAATCCAAGCATGAATCGAAGAAGAAGATGAAGGAATCCCACAAGTCCAACAAGAAGGGATCATCTTCAAAGAAAGCATATTGGCCACATGGAGTGATGAAGACTCCACCGATGATGAGGTAGCCCACCTATGCTTGATGGCCCTCAGTGAGGGAGAGGTAACTTCTAACTTATCTATTTCAAATTCTTACACTTTTGATGAGTTACAAGAAGCCTGTGATGAGTTGGTTTTCGAATTCAATGCTTCATTTTCAAAAAAATAAAAAGTTGATTTCAAAGTTGAAAAACGAAAATGATCTGCTTTTGAAAACCAATTTTGAGTTTGAAGCAAAACTGAAGGATTTTGAGCAACAAGTTTCTAGTTTGCAAAACTTGCTTCAAACAATGGGAAAAGATCATAAAAAAGAAGTTGATGATCTTAAGAAAGAAAAGATTTTGATTTCCAAGGAACTAGAAAAGAAAAATGATTTTGGAAAATCAAAATTTTACCAAAGACAATCTAGTGCCCCTAGATTCTTAAATGGAAAATGTTTTAGAAGTGTTTGGGTTCCAAAAGAACTAATCACTTTTCATAAAAAGGATGAAATTGAAAAATGGATTCCTAAGGGGACTAAATTTTGTGCAACTAACGTTTATGGATCCAAAACAATTTGGATGCCAAAATTTGTATGATTGTCTTGATTAGGTGTGATGGAGATGTTCAACAAGTCCAATCAATGAGGGGGAGCTCCATGCACACAAGGAAGAACACTTGAAGAAGGAAGGCTTCACATCCTCCCTTGGAGTTCAAGTGTTGGTAAAATCTAGTTGCTTTTATTTGTTTAATTCAATTTATTTTCTTTTAATTCAACTAGATTATCATGTGTTGGACTAAAATCTTTTAATGATGCTCTGAGTACGGGGGAGCCATTTTAAAACCAAACATTTTAATAGTTTCAAAATTTAAATCTTCATTGTTATTTTAAGCTTAAAAGTATTTTTAAATTCTTTTTTATATAACAAAAAGGGGGAGAGATTGGTTTGAAAAATTGTGTTTTTCAAATGAATTAGGGGGAAATAAGGGGGGCTTTAATTACTTTTCAATTTTTAATCTCTTATTCAAATTTTTAAACTTAAAGATGGAGAATCCCAAACAATTTTTCAAGTCGGTTTTATTATATCAAAAGGGGAGATTGAAGAACTAGGTGTTTTGATATAATAATTGAAAAATGTTTTGGACTAATTTGAAAAGAATTTCAAACATGTCCTTAAGTCCAAACAACTTGAAAATATGTTTGAGGTATTTAAAAAGGTTTTTGGCAAAGTTTGGAATGTTTTAAAGTACTCAAAACTGACTTTTCAGCTCTACCGATATGGTATACCTCGTATCGATACCTTTTTTCTCCAGCTTTGATTCTACCAAAACTCGTACCGATACAGGCTTGCCCGTATCGATATGGATAGGGTTCATACTGATACGCCTTTAAAGCGTACTGATCCTTGTTTTAACTAACCCCAACGGCTATTTCCCAACGGTCTTTTAAAATGCAGACCGTACCGATACGCTTCTTAGTGTATCAATACGCTTAGGTTGGCAAGAGCCCAACGGCTAGTTCTGAAGAAGGGCGTACCGATACGGGTCCCCGTGTACCGATACGATAGGCACCAAAACTGCAATTAATGTGGGAAATAAAGACCCTAACGGCTCCCAAAACATCCCCAACGGTCCTCAACGGCTATAAACTCATTTGGGAGTATAAAAGAGACCTCCAAGAATCAAGAGAAGACTAATGCTTCAATTGTCAACAACGCTATGATCAAGAAATTGTCTTAGAGCTTAAATTGTCCATTTCTTGTATAGACAACACTAGTGAGCTAAATATTGTTAAATTTGCTCAAGTGTTTAGGTTTTGGGTGAGAGCTTTATAGTGCAAACAAATACCTATTAGAGGGATTTCAAGTTTTCTTAGAATTTCTCTTGTAAAGTGGGTTTGCTCAAGCTTTGGGTAGAAAGCTTTGAGGGTTGTAAAGGTTGCCTCCTTAGCCTTGAAAAGCGGAAGAAATTCTTAGTGAATTTGGTTGAAATCCTAAGTGGGGAGCTAAGGTAGTGGATGTAGGTGCTTGTTAGAAGGCCGAACCACTATAAATCCTTGTGTCCAATTCCAATCTTTTAGCTTCCACTAAAACACCCAAAAATCCAACTTCTTCGAACTTGGCAAACACATCGGTTGAAAGAAATCGAGCATCATAAAACCCAACAGTGTTGAAATTTGATGTGGTTCCTCATGATTCGTCCTCGTTTGTGATGCATTTGAATGAGATGAAACGGCGGGCATGGACTGTTCACCTCAATCATACGCGTCGAGATGGTAATAAAGTCGTTGATGCTCTTGCTAAGCTTGCCAAGAATGATTGTCTACAGGTTACTCGATTTGATGCTCCACCTATTAAGATTTTGGATCTTCTACATGATGATTTTAGTTTGAGCCTTGGTTCGTGATTGTCTGGGTTTGTCCATTTGTTGTTTTTGGCGTTGCGGCTACTCGCTTGTCTTTCTGCAATTATTGTCATGGGTACTTTTTTCCTCCATTTAGGTTAGGGAGGTTTTTAATGAAGCTTGTGGTAATAATACTTCCCTTTTTCACCGAAAAAATAAAAAAAATTTAATTTGATTCTTTTAGTCCTTTAGTTAAATAAAAAAAGTGTGCTTTTGACAATCTAAAAATTAATTATTTAATTTAAGAGTAATTCTTTTAGGATTTATATTCAATACACACGCAGTGGAAACAAACGGTTTTCACAATCGTATTGATTTTAAGGTTTATGTTTATGGTTTAGGGTTTAGGTTTATAGGTCTAAAATTTAGGGGTTGCAGTTAGAATTATGGTTTAGCTTAGAATTTAGGGAAATATGGTTAGATATTTAGGTTTTAACATATAAACCCTAAATTCTAACTCTAAAACCTTAAATTCTAAACACAAACTATCAATTCTTAACCACTAAACCTAAACTCTTAATCTCTAAGCGATGAACCCTAAAACTAAGGCACTTGTAGAATTTTTTTGTTTCCACCGCCGCATGTGTATCAAATAATGTAACCCCCTTAACCCGGCCTAGACGGTTGACCCGAATTAAGAAGATTACACGGGGAAAACCAAAGTCAACCCGAAAGTCAACCTTTATTAACGACCCTTTTTTTAAAAAAACTTGTCTAAATGCATATTATCCCTAGACATGATCATACAATCAGCATACTCCACAATCACAACCATCAGAGAACATTCAGGGACCCAATTGTACAAATTACAACTTTAGGGACCAAATTGTAATTTCTGAAAATTATAAGGACTTAATCCAATTCAAAGTTACCAGCTTGAAATTAATCATATTTCATGCTTCACTGTCAAATTTCAGCTCAAACGGACATCTCAAACTCATAGAATTGCATAAACATGTTTCAGGACCAAAATGCAAACATTTCGAAACATATAACCAACAATTTCAGTGTCCAACGGTCGAGTGTTTCGGAACAGGGAAGACCCGTTCCGAAACGCGGGACCGTTCCGCAACAGGTACCGAAACAGTGCCTGGCAGTGGCATATCCGTTCCGGAACAGTGCCTCTCATTTCGGAACGCCCAGGCCATTTCAGGCCCCCGTTCCGATACGGTAGCACCTGTTCCGAAACAGGCTGCCCAGATTGCAGAAAATTTGCTGGTTTATCATGCAATTGACCTATCAAACATGCTCCAAACGCAACCAAACTTTACCAACAAGACATTCAACATACAAGGAACATAATTGCATCAACCAAACATCAACATGGCATCAATTATGAAAATCCCCAATTCTATAGGCATGCATCCTACTTTTCAAATCATTCAAGCATCAAAATACCAAATTCACTTCATAAAGGCCAATTACATGTTCCAACATTATTAACAACATTAAACCAACTTAGGGAGTTCTAAACATCTCCCAAAACATCAACATAGGTCCCCCATTGCCAAATGCCAAAAGCTAATAGTGTTTAAGAAACCTTCACCATACTTGAGCTTAGTTCACCACTTGGATGCTTGCCCTCCTTGCTGCCCTCAATGCACTTTAATGCTCTGCATTATTGGTTTAAGAAAAGAGAGAGAGCGTAAGCAAAAGCTTAGTGAGGAATGCTCATTTAAAACCACACAATAATGCATTTATAAAATACATTTATAAACCATTCTTCAAGCAACATTTATACATGCTCATAAACATTTAAAACAAGCCTTTCATGCTTCAAATTCATAACATGTCATATTGGCAACAAGTGATACATTCCACATAAGACCCACACATGGACTTTTAAACACCATTGTGATCTTATACTTTCCAAGGACCACACATGGACTTTTAAACACCATTGTGTCCTTAACCCCGTGGACTTTTAAACACCATGGCAAGGACCACACAAGAACTTTTAAACACCTTTGTGTCCTTAACAAGAATCATCCAAGGACTTTTAAACACCTTGATGTTCTTAAATAACAAGGCTTACACAAGGAATTTTAACCACCTTTGTAACCTTAACCAAGAACCAACCATGGACTTTTAAACACCATGTTGTTCTTAAATAACAAGCCTCACACAAGGAATTTTAACCACCTTGGTGATCTTAACCAAGAACCATACAAGGACTTTTAAACACCTTGATGTTCTTAAATAAACAAGGCTCACACAAGGACTTTTAACCACCTTTGTGACCTTAACCATCACTTGCCAATATGCATCATTAACATCAAAATTCCACTGTTTTAAAGCATTTAACAAAGCCATAAACATCATGCATCTTTAAGCATCAAACCACATTGAAACAATGTTCAAAAACAAGGAACTCTTACCTTGAGCTTCCTTCAACACATGGCTTATAATCTCAGCAAATAAACATGCTATATATGCTTTCAAAACAGAATTTAAAACATGCAAACTATCACATTGCATACAACCAATCCATGGTTCCTCACCAAGAGAGTTTTTCCGAAAACTTACTCTTGAGCTTAGCTAAGTTGCTTAGACTTAAACTAAGCTCCCAAACCTTCAAAACACTGGTTTCAAAGCTGAAAACCAAAATCCACTCACTGATTCCGTTTCGCCTCTTGCCGAAACACCAATCAAGCTTCCGGATCACCACCACTAGGATCCAAAGATAACTCCCATGTTTTAAACACATCAAAGCAGAGGATTAATGCATCATCATGCATTAATATCTTCAATGAAAGCACCTAAACTCGCTGCTCTCATCCACACTCCATTTTCGACTACCAAACACAACCGAAAATGCATCCAAACAACTCCACAACATAACCCAGCCAAGATCCATCAAATCTAAACATTCTTAAGCATCAATTAACATCCAAAAAGGATCTAACATCACCCTTATACCTCCAGCTATAACAGATCAACAAGATCTCTCCAAAAACAACCAAGAATTCAAGCTAAACTTAGGAAATTCAACCTATCCGGGATTGCATTAATTAAACCTCAATTCCTCATCATTTAACATTCATTTAACATCAAAAAGACACCTCAAATCACTGCTTAAACAGATCATACGAATTTTAACCAAAAATCACCAAATCTTGCATTTAAAAGCCAAGATCAAGAACACAACCTTAAAACCTTTTATAAAACACAATTTAAGGATTGAGAACTTATGAATTTCAGTAAAGAACTGAGAGTTTAGAGGAGAAGGACGTTCTTACCTCCAAACTTGAGTTTCTCCCTTTTTAGAACCAAAATCTTGAAAATCCAATTAGCAAATGGTGAGGTTTTGTTGAAGAGATGATTAGAGATCAAAAGAGGACTAAAATCTCATGTTTGGATATCAAAATCAGAAGGAAAAGCTCTGGAGAATTGTGTTTGGTTTGAGAGAAAAGATGAGAGAAAGTAGAAAATGGAAATATGGAAAAGTTAGTTGGAATTAGGAAAATATCTTCCCTCCACTTTTCTTTTGTTTAAAAACCAATAATAAATCATTTAATACTTTAGAAAAATCTGGAGAAACTCCCATTGGGTAAATAGCTCCTTAAAGATTCAAAGTTTCAATCCTTTTTAAAACAGTCTCGCAGTTTTCAAAAATTACATTTTGGTCACTAGCCAAAATGTCACCCTTCCAAACCTCATTTTGTAAAATTGATTTCACCACTCTCTTATATATATTAAAAGAGGATTTTAAGAAATTTTTCCATATTTTTAATGCAACCCGAACTAGGCTTTCCTAAATTCACTTTTATATATTCGAACCGCATTCCGACCGAACAGGTCCGAAACCCAAAACTCCTAAGCCCAAAACCGGGGCGTTACAAATAATTTCACATTCTTTTATACATATGTTTTGTAAAAAACAAACTTATATAAGTATGTATATTTATTCTTTAAAAATTAAAATCTAAATTTGCAATTCTAAGCCCTAAATTCTAACCCTAGACCCTACAAACTAAACTCTTGAACTTTAATCTCTAAACTAAATTCTTAAACTCTAAAATAAAAAACCGTATAATCTAAAGAACAACATGTGTATTGAGTAATTATTTTAAAGTACTTTTTAGTTTTGATCCTTGTAAAATTTTATAACTTTATATCTACCCTTATTATTCTAAACTTATAATTTCATCCTTGATTAACAAATAACTTAAGAGTATTTTTCTCGTAATATACATGTTCGTCTTACAGTCTATGTTCGGAGTGTGAGGTTGTCTCTAACTTGAAGGTATTTTAACAATATTACCTCTACAAAAATACATATAATAACAAATTAACAATAATTCAAGTGTTGGACTTATGAATTTTGGAAATTTTCGATTTCCAACCTACAGTACATTTTACTGTACTCACTTCAGATATTTTGTAATTTATTTATAAGTACACATATAGAAAACTCGTTTTGCCTATAGAAAAGTCAACACAAGTTTTATCAAACAAATTCTAAATTTATCTATTCAAAAAAAATCTAAATTTATAGTATATACTATATAACAACAAAAGACGCTCATAACACTCACTCGCCACTCACTCGATGTTGAGAACATAGGACAGTGATATGACCCAAAAAGTATCACTTATCATTTTTTTTATAAAACTTACAGTTTAATTTCTTTCCATTATAAATATATTTAATAAATTAGATATCAACTTAAATTATATAAAAAACTATTAATATTATATATTATCTTTTCATACTTTTACATTATTTTTAAATAAAATAATTAAATGACTTTTTGTGAATAAACACAATATTAGTATATTTGTAATAAAAAATTATGAGTAATTTTTTATACCTATGTTGAGTAGAAAAATTATACAAGCCTACATATTTATTCTTTAAAAATAAAATTTTTATCTTAACTTTAAATCTTGAACCTTAAATTTTAAACACTGCAAACTAAACACCTAAATCCTAAATTAAATCTTTATTCTCTAAAAACATAAAGGAATGTATGTATTTGCATGGACTGAAGCATTTTAACTATGCGAGGGGCAATTACCCTCTCAGTTTTTGTGATTTAATTATTTTTTAAGATATTGATAGTTCTAAAATTATTGTATATAAGTCATTACCCCCTCCCAAAATTTTGTAATTAAATATTTTTCTCTCAAAATTTATGGTTTAATTAGCTTTTAAGATCTTGTTAATTTTAAAATTAATGAAATTAGTCTCGACTCCCAATTTTTTAATTTAATAGCTGTTTAAGTCCTTTAATTTCCAATTTGGAAAAAAATTAAAACTTTAGCCCTCTTAATTTTATAGTTTAATTGTTTTTAAGACCTTATTCATTTTAAAATTAAACAACTTGTCACCTCATGGGTGAATCTTGGCTCCGTTCCCGCATATTGGACAATTTTCTAAATTTTATTATTTCACTTATTTGTCGAATTATTTTTTTATAAATACATTTTTTACATAAAATAATTTTGTACTAATTACTAAAACTAAAATGAAAAGGATCATCAAATATGGTTATTATTTAATACATTAGTATGGGTGGAGTCTCTTGGGGCCCAAGGGGGGCTAGGCCTATGTTATAAATCTTTAATCTTTTAATTTGGCTCCTGTGAAAAAAATATTTAAATTAAAAAATATAAAGGTTTGTTATATATTTAATCAAATATGGATTGAATTAAAGAAAGATGCGTATGTTTCATAAAAAAAATGCGTATGTGCCCTCAATTGTTTTGATCTAATAACAATTTAGATTTTTATATATTTAAATATAAGACAAATCAGGCTTTTTTCCCTAAATCATTAATTTAAATACTTAATAAATCATTATATTTTTAAATTAAAATTTTTTGTTCCTTCGGATATTCGATTCTTACTCGTCCATGTTCATTACTATTGAAATTTCTTTCTGCATAAATGATTTTTAATTTATTATGATTTTTTATAAACATTTATTGATTAATAAGGCTTAACAGTTAAATAGGTGCTCAAACTATACTATTTTTTCTAGATAGGTGCTTGACCTATATTTCGGGCCAAATAGGTGCTTAATGTTTCATTCCATGACTCACTTAAGGTTTTTCCGTCAATGGCCGTTAAAAAATTTCATCATCCAATTAGAATATGACACGTGGCTCGTGGCTTGTTTTTTTTATATTTTTAATTTTTGAATTTCTTTAAAAATCTATTTTTTAAAAAAACCCTAAAATTTTAATTTCTTTCAACCAAAACCCCAAATCACATCTCCATCACCATTTGGTATACAAGTCGATGGTTCACCGTTCACCGCCCAAAGTGTCGTGTACCTCATCGTTCTACATTCGCCATTCTATGTCGTCAGCGAGAACTCAATCGACCTCTTTCTTCATTGTTGGGTGTTCGTCAACGGTGCAATTCGTAGTTCATTCGTCGACTTTTGACGACGAGATGGTGGCATTTTCAGTATAAGGGATCTGATGAAGACAATGGTGGTCGGTGGTGGTTGAATCGGTTGTCGGAGTGGAGGAACTTGAGGATTTAGGGTTAGGGTTGGGGTTGGGGTTTTTAGAGAAATTAAAGATTTTTGTGATAATTAATATTTTTTTATTTTTCATTTTTCTCATTTTTAGATTTTTTTTCTTTGATCAGCAAGCGAAGTATATTATTAATGAATATATACAGCGCAAGTCGAAACATGCGCCTCATCAAAAACCTCCCTAAGCCTAATGGAGGAAAAGAGTACGACATGTTCAAATTTCATTGGATAACAAAAAAAAATAACAACTATCACAGAAAAACCTTAAATGAGTCACGGAATGAAACATTATGCATATATTTGGCCCAAAATATAGTTCAGACACCTATCTAAAATAACGGTATAATTTGAGCACTTATTTAGTTGTTAAACCATTAATTAATAGGCAATGGATCTATTAATATCATTCACAATCATCAAATAATAATCTTATTCACAACCAACAACCAGTTGATTTAGCGGGATGAAACGTTATGTCCTTTAAGTAAGGTTAGTAGTTTAAATTATAGCATTGTAAATGAAGAAAATTGGATTGAGAGAATTGTCTCATATTGAACCTCTTCAAAACCTGATGTAAATTAATTGATTAATAAATTATATACCGAAGGTTAAATAAAAAAATATATAGTAAAAATTTTGATGTGTTCATATTGTGTAGGGAGAGAGAGATGGAAAATCGTCTACCCTCAAACTATGTCTCTTTTGATACTTTCACTAAAGAAATGTGTTTAGGGTTTAGTATTAGAGTTTATGGTTAAGATTTAAAAAATTAAAAATAAAATGTATTTTTTTAGGTGTAAGATTTAAGATGTGAAATTTAAAGTTAGAGTTAATTTAATTTTTTATATTTTTAATGCGTACATAATTAAGTAACGAGGATTTTTGTTAAAGAGGGGGGGTAATTGGTCCGAGGGGCATCAAGCCATCAACGTGGGAGACGCACACCCTTGATGATCCCTATGGGCGGCAGCGATGCCACGACTATACTCTATGACTCTCGTTCCATCCCAAACGTGGCGCCGTGTGTCACCACAAATACATTCCCTCCAATCACGTGCGCCACCACAACCCTCCTCCCCTTGTCTCTCTCTATATATTTTCACAACTTTCACCTTTTTACAACCCGATAATCCAAAATAACAACACTTGCATACAGAAAAATCCAAGTTCCAATATTGTCGTTACTTCAGCTGTTACCCTCCGACAAGTCAACCTGCTCGTGTGGTTCCTTTCCGCTGGCTCCTCATTTTAAGCCAGCGATCGACAAAATTGATCCACATTCTTTGGCCCCTGGTTATTAGTTATTACACTGCCCGGACATGGGGAGAGCGCCATGCTGTGAAAAGGTAGGGCTGAAGAAAGGGAGGTGGACGGCGGAAGAGGATGAGCTGCTGTCCAAGTATATCCAAGCTAACGGCGAAGGCTCTTGGAGATCATTACCCAAGAATGCAGGTAGCTCGCCTTTTCTCTTTATTTCTGGGTTTTTCATGTATTTCCTTACCTGATATTGTGAACGGATTTGGCATTTTGAAGGGTTGCTGAGGTGCGGGAAGAGTTGCAGACTACGGTGGATTAACTACTTGAGAGCCGACTTGAAAAGGGGAAACTTTACTGCCCAGGAGGAAGAACTCATCATTAATTTGCATGCTACTCTGGGAAATAGGTTAGTCTGCGCCATTGTTTTCTTCTTTTTCTTCTAATCTTTCTATGGTTACACATATGATTGTCATTTTCAATTATATTACATTTAAATTCTCTTTTAGAATGGGTTATATGGTAATTTCATTTCCCTTTTGAACTGAAATTGTAGTGTTTTTTCTTCTAGTTTATGTGGAGGAAAAAGGGTTGTCCTAGCTCTCATTAATTAATAGTTAACTTGTCGACTTTTTGTGAACTTTTGGTTCGTTCAGCTCTTTTACACTGTATCCGCCGTCTCTTTCAGTCTATAAATAACAGCACAGCTTTAGCCTTTAAGCTCTACGTGATTAATGTATATTTTTACGGTTAGAATAGGTCTTAACTATACACACAAAACTTCTGTGAAAGTTCCTATAATGCGTATTGTATTTCATTGGCAATTTTCTCTGAATATTCCCTCATTTTAAAAACTTTCAACAAAATAACCCCTGCAAATATTATTTCAGAAAAAACCCCATTTCAGACATGTAGTAAAAAATACTTCTTCTCTAACGCGATTTTAAAAAGCGCTGCTTACTTGACGCGAATTTTTTTTGTATATTTATATGTATAAAATAAAAAAATAATGTTATATTCAAAATTTCTTGTAAATTTTTATATTCAAAAAAATATATAATATTGATGGAAGTCGCGTTCAGTTGGCAAATTTTTTTAAAAGTGTGTCGGATGTAAGCACTTTTATTTCACGTGTTTGAAAATGAGAGTATTTTTTAAAATAATTTTTAGAGGGGTATTTTGTTAACATTAAAAAAGGAAATAATTGGGTTATTTTGACTAAATCATTTTAGATTTAGTTAATATTATTATTCTAATTTACTAGAGAACCACTTTCAAAATAAATAATAATTTACTAGAGAATATTCTTTTGAACGATACTAGAGAATATTTAAATGGGCTTAAACGTGCATAATTTTCAAGTCGATTTATGGATTATGGATCATAAAGAGTATGAGAATATTGTATGAATTTAAGACGTATTAAATACAATAATTTAGATTTTAAATATTATAATTAGTGTCGAAAATATGTCACGTCACTTAAAAATCATTGCATCATATTTTAAAATAATATCCTACAATTTAATAAAGCATGTATTATAACTTTATAATATCTTAAAGTTATTGAATTTTAAAGTCTAAAATTTTAAATTTTAATCATATTTATTTTAAATATTTAAGAAAATTAAGTTTTAAAAAATGTATATTTCAAAATTAGTTGATTGAAAGTTTATAGAATATATTTTTAATACTTTTTCAATAATAAATTTTATATAATAAATGATCAAAATTAAAAAGAATTGACAAAAAACTTAATAAAAAATAATTTAAGGGAGACGAAAAAGTAAAAGAATATTATTTTATTGGTTTTATTAACATAGGGTAAAAATCCTCTGCCTCCTAATCATGCCTCATTTTATGCCCCTGCCTAAAAATATTTAGAAATTAAATCTTACTCCATAACCCTAATTTTCATATACTAAACTCAAACCTAAACCTTAAAAAAATACATACTACCTCTAATTCTCTACACACTAACCTTAAGCGACAATCTTAAACCCCAAACCCTAAACTCTAAACACACTATTTTAAAGTGGGGCACAAATGAGGGCATACCTTGGGGCAGATGATTTCCATCCATTAATGTACAAGAACACTTTAGCCTTAACTCCAGTAACAAAGACGTCTAGCCATGGTTAAGCATTTTAGCTGCACAAATTAATTAAGGGATTTATAACTTGTCAGTCAGTCCATTTCCAATTGATTAATTTGCTGCAAATTGTCTTTTATATCGACGTACACCTTCTGTCATGTGAAAATTAAAGCTCTTTCCCTTTCACCCCGCAGGTGGTCTTTAATCGCCAGTCACTTGCCGGGAAGAACAGACAACGAGATAAAAAACTACTGGAACTCTCATCTGAGTAGAAAAATCCATAGCTTCCGACGGCCGTTCACCCAAGCCATGCCCGTCGTCATGGACGTTAACAAGGCCGTCATCGCCAAGCGTAAAGGAGGAAGAAACAGTAAGGGCTCCAAAAACGATGCCGGAAGTTGTTCAAACAAAGCTATAGAAAACCCTTGTGCCAACGAAACGGTGTCGTTTGATTCCACTCCAGTTCCAGTATCAGAAAAAGAAACCTTGTCCGGTACTGGCGTGGAAGATAAGGAGAGAGAGAAATCAACGGAGTGTCCTAGTGGTGGTATATTAGCGCCACTTGAGAGTATTGAAAGCAACGGGATGTCGTGGTTTGATGATATAATGGACAGTGAATTGTTGGTAGAGCCACATGGGGATTTGGCTTTTAGAGAAATGGCAGCTAATAATAATATTAATAATAATGAGGAAAGAGATAGTAATAGTGGAGACTTGAACTCATGTTGCTCGATCACATCCTGCTTTTTCGACGACTGGGAGTGGGAACATGTCGTTCATGGGAACCAGGGTTGGGAAAAGGAGTTCATGTGTTCTTGGCTATGGGAATCCAAAGGAGAAACACAGATTTTGGACGATGATAATAATGCTTTTCAGACTCATGAATATGATTGGCTTTTCTCTTAAATCTTAATGATCTCTCCTTCTGTTTTTCTTTATGGCTTCTGTTCCATTTATTTATCCACTCCGATGTCAATATTTATCTAGCTAGATAGTGTTAGTGTGAACAAGTTTGTTGTTGTTTCTTCTTCTTCTTCTTCTTTTTTTAATTTAAGGTTTTGTTTTGTTTTGTTTCCTGGATTCTCATGCTAGGTCTTGTTTCTTTCATAGGACCATAATAGTTATTTCTTTCTTGTATGAAAGTAGAGGGACTTGCTAGCCAATTTTATGGGACGGAGTGGGCCCTGTCTGCTCGTATTGGGAGGTAATTGTCCTAGTTCGGTTTCTCCCGTGTCAGTCGCCACTCTTGTCACGACATGAAAGTGTGTAAAATATATGTGTTCGAACAAATATATATTTGTTGTGCTTGCATGTTTCTATAATTCTATTACTTCAGCATTCTCGTTGCTTCGAGTGAAAGCTCAATTGTTATATATATATTTTTTTTGAAAAAAGAAATTAAGCATACACATAAAGTTGGAAGCAGGGATGGAATCGAATGTGGTATTAGGGGGTTAAAATATTTTCTGAAACTGATAGGAATTTAGAAAATATTTACACTAAATGAACAGTGGTTTAGTTTAAAAATTGATAGGACTAAATAAACATTTACAAGAAAACAGTGACCTTGATTGAAAAATAATGATCATAGATGACATGGTGAGCCGAATTCATCTAATAATTTCTCCCTTGATTGATTTAGATTGATAAAAAAAAATCTTGTCTCATGTCCATTCTAAATTATATAACTTATTAGATATTGTCACAAATTCAAATTGATAATTAAGTTAGACTTTATTGTAATTTTAGTGATGAAATAATAATTGGTAATTAGGTTTATCAATACCTAAGTATTTATAGTAGACCAAAAGTCGTATGGGCTTTCTTAGCGGCCAAAGATTACGAGAAAAAAATATTATAGAGAGATGTAATGAATTTTAGGATTTCTTTTGATGTTAGAAAGAGTGTTCTGGATACATCGAATTTTTTTATATATACATGAGATATTATATATATATATATATTACGTTAATAATAGATTGCTCGTCTCTTATTTTTTGGATATATATTATGTTGTTATTGCTTTGATTATTTTATGTATATTAAATTCCTAACCTAACTTGTATTTGAAACGTTTTATAACAAGTAAATAACAACAACAACAAAACAATATTAAAAGTCTGAAATGGGGAGAAATAACGAAAGTGATGATGACAAATCGTATTAAATTCAATTTTTAGTAAGAGTCCGTAGGGGTAGCTCTCCTGCCACGGCCGGTAATGTTTCAATCAATGATCATCTGGGCAACATGTGTTCACTACTTTCCCTACGTAGCAGGCGCAAGAGCAGCACATTACTTGACCACCAAACCAACTATCCCTCATTCCACGACTTCGAACCAGAGGCAGAGATATGCATCTTAATTGCGCATCAATGTGTGTTTTGTATCAAAGAAAATATACGGAAATAATTCGAGAGTCAATTATGAATAGGGAAAGATTAGTAAATAGCACCCCACAATGCCAAAGAAATTAGTATCTTGTCAATTATATGTTATCTTTGTATTGGGACTTACGAGTTCAAGATAAATTTAAATTATGATTTGTCAAATATAAATGCAAATTTATTTTTAAAGAAAACAAACATAGTTTTTGACTTTGGCCCTGTTTGGCAATTAGCGGATAGCTGATAACCGATAGCGGATTATATTAGCGGATAACTTATAGCTGATTGCATTAGTTGATACTGGCGGATTACATTAGCTGATTGTGTAAAAAATTTTGGTAAAATTAACTGATAGCTGATAGTTGTTTGATTGATTAAACAAACAAAATGAAATATAAGAACATAATTATAATCGATGCTTGTTTAAATAGTTTATTAATTATCTCGAAAAAATATTATTTTATATCTTTTAATATTAATTAGATTATGAAAAAAATTAATATAACAATATTAAGCATATTTGAAGATCTATATATTAACTTATTATTTATATAGTTATTTTTAATACAATGTAATTAATTATTAAATATAAATGTATATATATAAATGTGCGAGAGAAAAAAAAGAAAAAATATTACTTTACAAATGTCACAATATAAATACGTGGGGTAAAAAATTAAAATAAAAAAAGTTAAATTTAGTTTATTTGGAGAATTTTTTTAAATATTAAGGGTAAAAGGGTATTTACAAGTATTATGTCAAACCGCTAATTTCACAAAGTTCCTATTAGCAGTTTTTTCAAAATTAGAGGTTTCACTCAATCCGCTATTCCAATCCATTATTTACCAAACATTCAAATTAACAAATTTAACCGATCAAACCTCTAATATTAACTCAAACTTTTAATTTTGCCTCAAACCGCTATTTACTAAATAAAGCATTTATGATAATTATATCATCTAGTTCGTTAAACTTTGAAAATATGTTATTCTATTTTAAAAAGTAAATGAAGATCATCGAGTTCGTTAAACTTTTTTTAATATATTTGTTAGAGATAGATTAATTATAAATTGATTTTCTCACCTTTATATTTTTCCTTCCACTCCAAATTCTACCTCGTCTCTAAGTTCAGATACTCTTGAATCATTTTTTTTAATTCAAGTACAAATTAAAGCAATAAAAATGCTTGATCGTTAGAATAAGTGCAAATATTTTTTTGTATCTTGAAATTATAAAATCATTTAATTTTTTTTTAATTGTTTGCAACTGAGGAGCTGACCATTACGTATACCTAACTCATTTATTATAGAGGCACAGTCTTGAGTGGACAAAATTGATTAAACGTTCCCTTGACAAAGGAGGTTTTATTAAACTTGAGATTATTCGGACATCAGCTTCTTTTAACACCTCAAATTCAATGGGGTATACAGCAACAAGCTCCAGCCATGGCTCTGCTGTTTCCATGGGGTCAGCTGGGGAGCCATTTGCAGTTCTCTAGAAACATTATTAATTAGTATACCCCAAAACAAAAATGTTGGTAGTTTTCAAAAATAAAAAATAAATGGAACCCGTAGATTTAATATACAATTCGGTTTGGTTACTATTTTAAAAAATATAAAAATAGTTTATTTGATTTTCGATATTTTCGAGTTAAACTGAATGATTAGCACCATAATTGTCCATTTCTTTCCTTTCAATGTTCTTAGAAGCTGTTTTACAACTATGCCGATTTGATCAATGCTGAGAATCAATATTAAGGATTGACTTCGAATAGAATTCAAGAAAAAAGAAGGGATAATAACATATTTAGTACTCCACCTATTCTCGCGTTCTTCTTTTAGTATCTCACCTATTTTTTGGCAAAGTGGTACATAACGTTACATTTTTGTTCTATTTTGATACCCGGCCGTTAAAAACAAACAGAGATGATGAAGTAACTTATTTTTAATTCAGATAATCACAGTTTTAACCCCAAAATTTATATATTTCTATCAATTTGGTCCAAACTCTATCGATTTAATAATCAAAGTAATTCTTATGCATATATGGTTTCAAAGATCCGTAACAACTACTATACACACTGTATTAAGTACATAATAAACAAAGCTGTCAAAGAGTGACAGGATCCTAAGAGCAGGTGTATTCAAGTTAAACTAGCCAAGCCGTAACACACTTGAACAGGGACACCTCAAGTGCATTGGTGAAGGCTGAATCACTCAACATGACCAAAATATACTACAAAAGTCCATATAAAAACAATTGTTTGCCATTGTCAGAAAAAATCATTTCAAAGAGCGCCCTAATTTTAATGAAATAACAAGAAAAAATGATCCCGTTCTAAGGTGATAAAGTTTTATGACATCCATCTAGATTCAAAATTGCAGTACCTGAATAGCATCCTTTGAGGAATAACGACCATCACCAGAAACAACAAGTGTCGCAGCTACAATCATGATAAAAGAATAAGAGGTAAGCCATTGTAATCCACTGAATGTACGCGATCAAGAAAATGCAGTAATGTTGCAAGTGGAATCAAACAAAGAAAATATGAATCATCAATATTAATTCTCTCTTTTGATGATTCAAAATCATCTTTCAAGATAAGGAATGGACTTCCTCCAAAACAAAGTAATGAATTATCAAAAGAGCCGATGATGATCGGAGTGAGAAGAAGAAATAAAATGGGGTTAGGGTTTTGGGAAGAAGAAATAAAATAGGGGATTTACAATTTTAACTCAAATATTTAAGATAATTATTAAATTGATAGAGTTTAGACTAAATTTATAGAAATGTATGAGTTTTGGGACTAAAACTGTGATTATTCCAATTAAAAAAGTCACATCATCACCGTTTGTTTTTAACGGTCAGGGTACCAAAATAGAATAAAAACGTGACGTTAAGTATCATTTTGCCAAAAATAATAGGTGGGGTACTAAAATAGGAACGCGTGAATAAGTGGGGTACTAAATATGTAGTTATCTCAAAAAAGAATGATATTAATTTGGCTTAAGGGTACCAAAGGCCCCTGAACTTTTTTAAAAAAATCAATTAAGCCCTTAATGTTTTTTTGCACTCAATGTCACCCTCAAACCTCAAAATTTAACCAATCTAACCCTTTGACCGACGGAATCCGTCATTGACCAACGGAATCTGTTAAATTCTTAAACATGGGTCGTTTATATGCCACATCATCTGCCAAATATTAAACATTTATTTATAAACTAATGTCGTGAATTAAAAACGCTGACGTGGATTAAAAAAATATTAAAAAAAACAAAACACTTATTAAATCCTAACCCTAACATTATATCCTTCCAAAACTTGAAATCCAGAAAGTGAAATCTGCAGATTTAGAGAAGACCCATTTTGATTTTTCTCTCTCTTGCATATCGTGAAATTCTCCTGGCTTGATTGCAAGATCTTAATAGGTGAGTATTCAAATTTCATTTTTTCCTAATCAGTTATGTCTCTCTCGCGTCTATCGCCATTTTTTAAAAATACAGGTTTTGAAGATGACGATCTCGTCTAGTTCATCAAACTAAGGAGAAGTTGTGTTTTGTGATTGCGGTCTAAAATGTCGTATGTGAAAAACATGAAAAAGAAAAAATGCTGGAAGAAGATTCTTCGGTTGTTCAAATTATAAAAATTCTGACTGTAATTTTTTTTGGTGGTGTGATCAAGAAATGTCTGATAGAGAAAAATTTCTTATAAACAAATTGAAAAAAAAAAAGAAAATGATGAGTTAAGGAAAGTGAGTCGACTTAATGAGGAAGTTCAACAAATGAAGCTGGAATTGGAATTGATGCAGAAATAACTGGTTTTAGCTATCAGACATGCTTATACATTTAGGAAGAAAAAAATTTATATTTTGTAGGAATGATATTTGGTTGAATAATATATATAGTATTTGTATTAGTGATTATGTCTTACGTTAGCCTATGGATTATGAGTTGTAAGAAGTTTGGTTTAATGCAAAACCATTCTCTTTGTGAACAAAGATGTTGAATGTTGGCCTTTGGTTGTTTTTTAAAAGTTCCTATGTATTTTGTGGTTAATGAATGAATTAAAGTTTGTGAACAATCTTGGTATTTTTATAAACTGTAACATTTGGATGTTCAATATGCATTTTCTTGTTTAGTGTAAGGATTAAAGATTGCTACTATAACATGAACAATATTTGTTAAACACAAAAGATAAAGATGTTGAATGTTGGCATTTAGTAGTTTTTTAGAAGTTTATATATATTTTGTGGGTTAATGAATGAATTAAGGTTTGTGAACAATCTTGTTTAGTGTATGGATTAAGGATTGTTTATGGTTAAACACAAAAGTAACTGTTTATAGTTTTAGGGTTTGGATGTTCAATATGCATTTTTATGAATGGATTAAGGATTGTGAACAATCTTGTTTAATGGAACATGAACAATATTGGTTAAACAAAAAAGTATAAGATAATGTTGATTGTTTAGTAAATTAAAGAACTGATTTACACCGGTGTAAGATAGTGTTGATTGTTTAGTAAATTAAAGAACTAATTTACACCGGTGTAAAACAGTGTTGATTGTTTAGTAAATTAAAGAACTGATTTACACCGGTGTAAAACAGTGTATTGTTTAGTAAATTAAATAACTGACTTACACCGGTATAAGACAATGTTTATTGTTTACTACTAACTTTTTTATTTTTACTACTATTTACAATGTTGATTGTTTGAACACTCCTAGCTTTACCAAAATAAACATCCAATAACATAATGTTAGGTAAAAAGCTACTTTTACAAAGATATATTTTTAGGTCTAGCTTAATTTCAAAATAAAGATCAAGAAGTTATAGAACCCTTCTAGGTCTAACTTCACTTACAACAAAATAAATACTAGCAGTCAATCATAGAAAATAACATTCATTGGGTCATTCTTGTTTGAGGATGCTTCCTTTTGGTATCAGAATGTTCTTGTTGAAGTTGCCTTATTGTGGTAGCCTTCTTCCCTTTCCAGCTCAACCCAGGACCTTTTCATGTGTGATCAAATTGAGATGTTGAAGCTCCAATCTTTTTTGGAGTAGTAGTAGGGGGTGTAACAACCCTTTCAGAAACCAGACCAGACTACAACAAAACAAAGTTAACATCAACAGTCAATTATATGAATAAAGACAATAGTATTATATTCATAGATATTTGGGACTCACACTAAAAATTTGTTTTCCAGTTTTTAGATTGGTATACAAACCAATACCAACCACCCTTTTTCTTTTCTTGGAAGATTGACCATGCATACAGTTGCTGGCCATGCTTTGAGTTGTTGGACGATGAGCTTGACTTGAGGTAGACTCCATGATTCGTTGGCCTATAGAATCATATGTTGCAGAAGATCTCACATTTTCATTTCTCTGCACCTGCAACATTAGTGAAAATCAATAAAGTAAAAAAATAAGTATCATTAGTTAGAAAATAACATAATAAAAGTTGCTTTTACCTGACTTGAGGCAACATTGGACTTTTCTTTTTGTGGACATTTTTTAATGTTATGGCCTACTATTTTACAATTAGAACAAGCTATTCTAGCCCCTGTTTTGGTGAATTTCCCAGCTTTCATTTTCTTAGGCTCATCCTTAGCTTTTGTTCTTTTTTCTTAGGCCTTCCTGGTTGAACTTTGACTTTAGGTGGTAAGATTGGAGCAAGACCTTTGGGCCAGAATTTTTTCCCCCTCACAGGTTGGAGAACATGTTTGTAACTTGCCATATATTTGTCCTTACTATACCATTCTGAAACATAGTCTTCAGGTGATTTATTATCATGAAACATTGCACAAATGGCATGACAACAAGGAATTCCACTAAGTTCCCATTCCCTGCAAGTACAAGTCAATTTCTTCAAATTAACAGTATGTTGGTTATCTAAATGAATCACCTCAAACCCCCCATCACCATTCCATACAAGCCTACATTGAGTTGAAGTACTCATATTTCGTTCTAGCTTTTCAAGAGCTCTGGGTGAGATGTTAGTTCTCTATTTTTCTGCCCAATTCCTTTTGACAGTCATTCTAGTCATTATCATAATTCTAATTTGTTCAAGCATGCTGATAATTGGCTTCGTTCTTGCTTCAACTATCCACTCATTAAAGGCCTCTGCCATGTTGTTGTCCACCACATCACATTTGGATGTTCCCTTAAAATATGCCTTAGACCAATGTTGAACAGGGGTTGCCAACAAGTCATTTGATGACTTAGGGCCTAAAGCTTCTAAAGCTTTTATCTGCAAGTCAAAATCTTCAACAAATGTAGATCTAACATAGTTTCAAAATTGGACTTTTTTGTTCATTACTTTCCATTTTTTATACCAGTTTGCATATATGTGTCTTGCACACATTCTATGGTCCAAATGAGGAAATGATTCCTTTAGAACTGGTATAAGACCCTACAGCCAATGCCAAAACATATATACATTTAAAAACAGTAAGTAACCTCAATAAAAACAGTAAGTAACTTCAATAAAAAGTAGCAAGTAACCTTTAATAAAATAAGTTAGGAAAAAATCTTTTGCATGTCAGGCATCAGTGTCATCCCTTCTCCATTAGGATGATTTAAATCAACATGAGTTTTTGTAAGAACCATCTCCATGATTCTTTTCCTTCTCCTTCGACAACTGCCCATGCAACTGGATACATCTGATTGTTTGCATCCCTTCAAACAGCTACAAGAAGAACTCCATGTGTAATAGTTTTCAGAAAGCACCCATCAACTCCAATAAAGGGCCTACAACCTTCTTTCCATCCTTCCTTTACTGCAGCCAAACATATATACATTATATGAAATGTTGCAATTCCAGCATTGTCTCTATCGAGTTGAATTGTCACAGTGCTTCCAGGGTTAGATTGTATCAACTCTGCAGCATAACCCCATAAACTTGCAAATTCTTCTGCATAAGAACCATTCTTCTCTTTCAGAACATTCTTCCTAGCTCTTTGGCACATATTATATGTTGCATATATACCTAACTCAGAGTCACACATTGCTTGCAGTGTACTTACTTTCATTTTTGGATCCAACAATATCCTATCCCTGAATTTCTTTTCAATCATCTTGCATGATAGCATAGTGTTTTTATTACTTCTGAAACACTTATGAACTGGATTGTATGTCTTAAGAACATAACAATCGTATCTACTGTCATGACTAGCATAAACTAACCAAGGACATTTACCACCCCTACAACAAACTCTAGTCCTTTTTGGTTCATTTTTGACAAAATGTAATTTAACACATTTTGCAACAGAATATTTTCTTACTGCCTCTTTAAATTGAAGATTGTCTTCGAATCTCATGCCAAGTTCCCACGTAGGGATAGAACATTTTGGATCATACCTAGGTCCCACTGGTTTGTCCCCTACAAATGTCCCACAAATTTCTGGTTCTGACTCATCACTGGCACCATATTCGCCTGGGTCAGAAGAGTATAAGTACTCACTCTCATAACCCTCGAGCTTCCCATCATTTTCTTTCAATTCTGTTTCTTCCAAAATATCATTCCCCACCATATCATCATCAGTATCCTCACTACTATGGTGAATCACTCTTTTTGCCCTTTTTTCGAAGCTTTCATGTTTTTCCTAATGTTAACAATTTCTTCATCCACGTCAGAAGTTATCTCAATGTTATGTAAGAACGCCTCTTCATCATTTACCTCCTCTACCTCCTATGTACTTGAATCTAAGTCAACATTTTTTTTCTCTGTACTTGAATCTGACCCATCATTTTCTTCCGTTGAAGCAGCATTTTCAATGACATTCTCTATACCCGGCTCACTGATAAAGACACTAGTATCAATATTAGCCTCTATTGGGCCACCACCAGTACCAGACCCTAACACAACATCTTCAAATCCATCTACAGCAGCCTTTAATTCTTCACCAGCAACTTCCAACCCATCAATATTAGCCCCCAAGTCATAAGAACCCTCAATACTAGAAGCTCCTTCCACACTCATTTGTGGACCAAATGTACCTTCAACAACTTCATTTACTTCTTCACAGCCATCATTAATTGTTTCATCAATTTTTGAACTACCATCTTCATCAATTTTATGATCAACATATATATCAACAATACCATTTATAGTCAACAATTGAACTACTTCTCTGACCGTTTCATCATTGTGAATCAATACTAACCCATCACAATTAAACTCTGAACTAGGATCCCTATAATACACAAATTTATGTTGACCATATCCTAACAGTTCCACATTTCCTAGTATATCCCATAAGTAAAGACTGTCTGGATCTACTTGAAACTTTTCAAAAGAGCCATTAACATATTCAAATTTTGGGATAGTCCTAAATATTCCACCATGAAAATATTGTAGCACATAGACTGACTCACTCATTCTGCAAAACACAAGCACCATATTCATATACTATTGCAATGCTGAAAACAACCGATATTCATAACACATTCAAAATATCAGAAACAATAAAGTAGAAAAAGACAAGATTCATCACAATGGGTTAACACCTTTTCATTTTAATATTCGAATATACCATTAAACAATATACTAGAAAGAGACAATATATTATTAAACAATAATATACTTGTAGAAACTTTATATCTTCAAGAATATTCTTCTCTTGAAAAGCTTTCAACACTATCTCGGGTAACCACTAGAAAACAAAAAAAATGAAGTTTTCACCCACAAACTATAAATGGGTCTTAAAAAAACACAAATAAACTGATAAAAGTATATAGATTAAAGGAACAATTTACCAATTTTTCTCCTCTGAACGTTTCGCTTCCAATGATTTTCAGTTTTCACTTTAAAACTTCAATCTTTACCCACAATGCTCTGATTTCAGGGAAGTTGCAGAAGATCGATTTTGTGATTATTAGTTTTTCTCAAAGTTTTTTTTTGAGCGAATTGGTTTTCTGATTAAGGAAGAAACGATCGGTCATGTTTCTTTAAGGGTTTTTTTTATTTCTAAGAGTTTGCAGATTATAGAAGACGTGGGTGGGATTTAATAAGTGTTTTATTTTTTTAATATTTTTTAATCCACGTCAGTATTTTTAATCCACGTCATTAGTTTACAAATAAATGTTTAATATTTGGCAGGTGATGTGGCATATAAACGGCCCATGTTTAAGAATTTAACAGATTTCGTCGGTCAATGACGGATTCCATCGGTCAAAGGGTTAGATTGGTTAAATTTTAAGGTTTGAGGGTGACATTGAGTGCAAAAAAACATTAAGGGCTTAATTGATTTTTTTTAAAAGTTCAGGGACCTTTGGTACCCTTAAGCCTATTAATTTTAAAAGATCAAAGTTTGAATAATTTTGTTTGCAAGGTGTGCGTCAAGGTTAAGGGCATGAACAATGTTAAATGTCCTAAATTGTTTACTTTTCTATTAAAAAAATTCTACCTATAATATTTTTTAGGCGTAAAGGTTAAATTGGGTCTCAACGAAAAATAAAAAAACCAATTAAGTCTTTATGAAAATTTTGCACTCAATTTAGCCCTCATAATTCAAATTACACTCAATTTGGCCCCTCTGTTAATTTGACCGCATTGACTGTCAATGCCCTCTAACGGTCAAATTATAGACGGACACGTCAAAATCGACTTTAAAAAAAACTTAAAAAATCTACAAAATTATAAAAAACCATAAAAAGTGTAAAAATTAAAAATATAAAATTAATTTAATTTTTTTCTTATTTTCTTTTATTTTTTATAAAAACATAAAATAATATTTTTTCTAAAAAAAACCCTAAAGTTTTATTTCTTTTAAAAAGTCTCTTAAATCCCTAAATAAGCATTAGCACCAATTCAACCATCGGCTACTCACCGTCGCAGTAAAACCTCATTTCTCCCTCACTATTTATTCTCAGCAGCACCGTCGTCTACCACAGTACCAACAACTTTCACGGTCAATTAAACTGATTTGAGGACTTGGGAATGTAGGGTTAGGGATTTGAATTTTTTGGGCTTTTTGAAATTTTTTAAAATTTTGAGATTTTATAATTTAAAATTTATTCTTAGAAAAATTATACAAAATTTAAATATTATTTAATTGTAAAATATTTATATATTTTTAATAATTATTACAATTATTTATATTTTTTGATTTTAAGTAAAAAAAATATTTTTTTATGATTTTATACATAACTTTAATTTTTTACACATTTAAATATTTTTTAAGATTTTCTTTAATTTTAAATAATTTTTAATTTTTTATAATTTTAAATATTATTTCAATTTTTAATATTTTTTATTTTAAATATATTATTTTATTATTTTAAATATTTTTTAAATTTTAAATGATTATTTACGATTTTGATGGCGTAACACGTCTAGAGTGTGCCACGTGTCACCATCATAATAACTACTTTTGAGTTAACGGTCAACTTAACAAAATGACTAAATTGATTGTAATTTAAATTTTGAAGGTTTGATTGATCGTAATTTAAATTTTGAGGGCTCAATTGGGTGCAAAATTTTCAAAAGTTTAATTAACTTTTTAATTTATCGTTAAAAATTAATTTAATTTTTATATTTTTTTATAAAAAAGTGGTTCTCATTAAAAACACATACTAAGACCAAAAATCAAACCCGAGGGTTAAATTACCGGCCGAATCTAATAACCCGCTTGAAATATGGGAGCAGAGCACTCCGACAAAACAAGACCCGAAAATCGAATTTGGGTATAATATTAGGCTCGTTTTCCTGTTTAAGCTGGGCCTTGAACATAATTGTTAGGTACAGTCCCGACTCCCAACCTGCTTATTTTAATTTAGGGTAAACTACCTTCAAGGTCATTATACTATTGGGTTGATTCTATTTTAGCCACTGAATTATGTATTTGTCGATTAGACCATTAAACTTTTAAAATAGTTTCAATCAAGCCATTAACCATTAAATTTTGACGGATATGATGACGTAATAGTTAAGCAATATACACAATTGCACATTTAATCCTCTTTATTCACCCAATCGGTGTTTAAAATAGTTATAAAAATACGAGGTGAGAGAAACTTTTAAATTGATAATAATATCATTTATAATGTTACAAAATAGAAAAAATTAAAATAAGTGACACACACTGCTATACACTACTAATACTATACACTGTTATTTTTATTATTGTTTTTAAAATGCATATTAAAATTCTCACACTCAAAATGAAACTAACCATATTTCAAAACAAAATTGATTATGGGACAATCCTTATTTTCGAAGCAGATAATATCTTATTGTAAATGCAATTCGACTATTATTATATTAACAAATCGAGAATTATTGAATATCGAAGTGAATTTGATAGTTGGGTAATCTTCGATGATGTTCATTCCAAAGGTGCGCTCCTAAATCCTCAAATTCTTGTGTTGCAAAGGTGAACAAATCTACATTTCTTTATGCATTATAGATTAGATTACATGTTTTTAGAAATTTTCTATATATTTTTTATTGAAAATCTGTTTTTGCCCCCTTAAAATTTTGTAAGTTCGTCTCTCTTAAAATTTCACATGTTCGCCTATAAAAATTTGAAATCCGTCTATGTTTTAGAATTTTGTTTAGAAATTTCTATGTATTTTTTATTGAAAAAATCTATTTTCGCCCCCTAAAATTTTACAGGTTCACTCTAACACAAAATTCAGGGTCAACTCCATGGATGTGTCCATGGTGAAATTGGGCATTAGTTTTGTTGTTTGTTTCAAAACAGTTAATGTGTTGTTTGTAAAATAGGGATGGGCAAGAGTCGGGTCGGATTTTTGACCCACCCGAACTTAACTCGAAAATAATTATTTTAAAAAAGAACTTGACTCGACCTTATTTTAAAAAAAAAAAACTCAACTCGACCTGACCTGACCTGACCTGCCCTATAGAAAAAAATCAATTTAGAGACCTAATTGTAAGATAATTTTAAGTGACTTAATTGTTAAAAATAATAATTTTAAGGACTAAATTGTAAATAAAAATTCAATTTAAGAATCTAATTATAAAAAAATATAAAGATGGAGTATTATTACAATATCCCTAAAAATTAAAGAAAAATTACATTATTAGTCTCGAGTCAGGTCGAATATTTTTCACCCTAAACCTAAACTGACTGCACCCTTAAAAAATACCTGACCGGCCCAATTTTTTAATTAAAAAATATGACCTTGTTGGAACGGGTCGAAACTCGATCGGATCAGTTTAAATACTGATCCCTAGTTGTAAATGTAATTCAACAATTATTCTATTAAAATTTGTATATTAATAATCGTTGATTTGTTAATATAATAATCGTTGAATTGCATTTACAATAAGATATATTATCTGTTTCGAATATAAAGATTGTTCCTATAATTAATTTTTTAAAATATTATTAATATTACGTTGAATCACTATTTACTTAAAAAAATATTAAAAATTAGTAAAATATAACAATACATCGCTTATTCTAAACTCAACATAATAAAAGTATTAAATATTAATAATAAAATTTAAATATTTCAAATAACACTACATCATATATAGGGGTGGCAATAGGCGGGTCAAGGCCGGTTTTGTATTTCCTATTTCGTATTTAACATTTGCGGGTACGGTTTTCAGTTAATTTTTGTGCCAAAAAAATAAACAAAATTTAACGCATTAAAATAAATACTCAACATTAAATCTCCAAAATTATAAACATAAATGATAAATTAAGTTTTACCAACAATAAACAAATTTCAAAATTATAAAGCATGATTAAAATATTAACTATTGAAATATGACAATTTGCACTACCTTTAAAAGAAAATATATAATAAATAATTTACAATTTCAAATCATGATGTGTTTGTTCTAAAAAAAATTAGATTTGATAATCTTTCCAACTATATAAATTACCTCATCTAATTTTACTCGTACGATTTATGATAAATTTCTGAAGTCGAAGACCATTGTTAGGTTGGGAACGTGACACATGGGAAGAGTTTTGGAATCTCATCAACTCTGACATCCCTGATAGTCTTACGTTGGAAAGCCGACTCTAATAGTGTCTACAGTGTTGAGTCCTTTTGCAAAGCGTATCCTTGGCACAAAGGAATCAAGGATAATGTATGGAATATGGTCTGGAATGTAGAAGCTTTCGTGTGGAAAGCCGTGAATGGGAGAATACCAACGAAACTGGAGCTAGCAAAAAGGGGTTGCATCGCCCTTTCTGTTTGAAGGAACATGTGTTCTGCCACTGTAACGTCATCTGGGAATTGTGATTTGTGACAGCGTTGGTGGAATCTTTGGAATGTGGTTTTTATTGTTCCGGCAAACTTACGTGACTTGTTACTTCAATGGTGCGATGTTCCCAAATCACAAATCCATGACAAGGTATGGCTATTAAGTTTCTTCAGCTTTATTGGGTCATTATGGGTCTATAGAAATGAGCTTGTTTTTAAGGGAACCAAGTTTGATATGAGCCATTGTTTTGATTTGTGCATCATGAGGCTAAATTGGTGGTGTAAAGCGAAATGGGCGGAGAACATCATAGCGATATCCGACCTTCTAAACTGCCCAGGCAACTTGAAGCATATTCAACCCAATCCCACCTGAGAAAGGAGTCCTAAAATTTAATACCGAGGAAGCTTTGGAGACGCAGGTATAGAACTCCATGTACTTCTCAAAACCAGTACCCATCCTCCGCTGAGATCGCTGCGGTCAAAGAAGCTCTAAAACTTTTCAGCTCGTCGAAATGGTGTGCACATTTTAGTGTGGTAGTGGATTGGTTATTGTATCCACACAAGTCACCCCAAGCCTTTAGATCACTCATCCAGACGTGCTTATCCATTAGCAAAGGTTTCGATTGCAAGTTCCAGTTCGCGGTCAGAGATTGCAACCTGATGCCTCACTGCTTAGCTAAGCAAGGAATTGATCGGAAGCCTGATTTAGTTGTCATTGATGAAGGGTAAATTGTGTATGTTATGTTTTGGTTCCTTCCTTCTTTTTCCTTCATTTATTTTTTAATGAGATGTGTACCAATGTTGCTCATATGGTTGCTTACTTAATAAAATACCTACTTTAACTTCTAAAAAAAATACATTAAAATCAATCACAGTGTATTTTAAATAAAATTAGACTGAATTCCAGTCTACCATATCCAAATTGTAGGATATTAGAATTTTGTTGAAAAATGGGTAAATTACCCTTATGGCCATCCAATTTTGTAAAATATTGGGAGTTTCATGCGGATATTTTTTTGGGATCTCCACGGTGATTTATATGAGTATGATTCGATTATCCCTACAGTTCAAATATAACAATCTCGTCCCTATCCTCATTTTAGATTCGGTGATAAAACTTCGCCCATCCCTAACTCTATAGATGAAGATTTCAATTATTCTACATACTCGTCGGTTCAGATCCCTATAATTTTCGGTTATTCCTCCGATTGCTACCCCTAATTATATACCGAGATTTAAAAACTGCCTTTGTAAAAAAAAAAGTTAAAAAACTGTCGCTAAAAACCAAAACCTTCGTGGGTATATGTCCAAAATCATTGCTAGATGGAATGTCGGTATACATTTTTAGCAACGAAAAATGTGATGTAACACCCGTGTTTTGGGGCTAGGAGTTAGCCGGGTTTTAGTTCGAGTCAAATAAAACTAAATTAAAACATTTCATCTTCAAATAATGACCTAATTGAACTTTTGTAGAAAGGGGAGGGCTTATGAGGTAATTTGACCCTAAAGTTTTAAAAAGCTAGACAACTTTAACTAAAAGTTGTCATCTTCTTTTCATCTTCTTTCCAACTTCAAAAAAAGGAAGAAACCCCATCCCTAAAACCTCTCTAAACCCTAGCTTCAATTCCATCATTTTGCCACATGATTTCAACCCCGTTTTAAGAGAAGCTTGATTTTGGATTGGTGAAGCCTTGGGAGCAATTTCGGAAAAAGATTGAAGACCATGGTTGCTTGGTAGTTGAGCTTGGAGTGGAGGTGAGTGGTTAAAATATTTTAAATGGTTTTGAGCAATTGGTTCGAGCATGTGGACTAGGTTGAGATTGGTAGACTCACCTAGAGTTAGGATTAGGGTGGTAGCCTAATCCTAAGCTTTAGTTAGAGACATTGGATGATCTCTTTAATTGATGTTATGCCTCTTGATTATTTGGGTATGTATAATGTGATATATATGTTGTTGGGACATGGTTTGAGGCATTGCTATGCTTGTGGTTTGTATTGTGATTGTGTATGATGATGTTGAGTTTAATATGATGTAAGATGTCATATTATTACTCTTGAACATGACATTATGATATTATGTCGTTGAGATAATTGATGTTGAGCTTAATGTGATGTAAGATGCCATATTATGACTCTTGAACATCAAAGGTTGTGAAATTTGATTTAATTGGCACTAGTATGCTTGGGTACAATGATCGATCATTAGGATTAGTGTGCACACAAATTGAGTCAAAACGTACGTGGCCTTGGTGGCGTTAAGGCACCAAGGAGGAGTACGGTGATGTAATATTCCACCAGAAGCTTTTATATATTTCTACGTGATGATGAGTGGAATCCCATCCGTAGGGCATGTGGCGATGAGTGAAATCCCGCACATGCAAGGACCGGTGATGAGTGGAATCCCATCGAGGTAATGTTGTTGTTGGAAATGCGTTCCAACATGTTATCCGCGTATTCGAGTCATAGCTAGGTGCCAATAAGAGAAAGTATGTTTATGCCAATATGAAATTATGCATACATGATAATATGAATTGATATGTGTATCAAGGTAATATGAAATGTGATACGATATGTGATGTGGCTAATACTTCGAGTTATGTATCATTGTATGTTGAACTATTAAGTTGTTGAGCATGGCATGAATTTGGTAGTATGTTCATGCATCACCTATACTTATGACTCATGTGAATCGAAGGTAAAATCATGTATAATATCATGATGGTTGCTCGTGCTTGGACCCTGCATTGTCGAAGGTTTGTTTTATGAGCTTACCCTCACTAAGCTTTTATGCTTACGCTCTCTTTTGTTCGACAATGCAGATAAATAGCTAGTGGGTGGCATGGGCAAGGAAAGGCCTCCAAGTGTTGCTTTTGGTGAGCTCAATGTATGAGTTTTGAGTAAATTAATGTAATAGTCAAGCAATGGGATAGGTTTGATGTATGTTGATATTGGTTTGATTCTTGGATGCCTTGTGTAATATTGTAAATATTGCTTATATTACATGCCATGAATGTCTACGTGTTTTGGTTGCTAAGGCATGAAATCCTAAATGCTTGTATGTCCATATATGCATGAATTGCTTCTTGTATGAATGTTAAGTATGGATGCCTTGAATTATGTTTATTGCTATGTATGGCTCAAGTATGCTTGTTGAAATGGTCATATGTGCGGGTCTTGTGGGTGTTGATGCATGCTTTTGATCCTTCTTACGCTCCTATACATGTCCATGTATGATTTTGGGGTTTTGCAAGGTTAGAAAGTCCTTAGGTTGAGCAGAATGTGATCCCCTGCACTAAGGTTTCGAAACCATGGGTAAGGTTTCGAAACCTTTGCAGAGGATTTGGTTCCAGGGCATTCTGCCAACCAAAAGTTTCGAAACCTTTGGGTAGGTTTCGAAACTTTGGTCAAAGGTTCCGAAACCTTCCCCAAGGTTTCGAAACCTTTGGAGAATTTTGGTTCCAGGGCATTCTGCCAACCAAAAGTTTCGAAACCTTTGGGTAGGTTTCGAAACTTTGGTCAAAGGTTCCGAAACCTCCCCCAAGGTTTCGAAACCTTTGGAGAATTTTGGTCTCGGGGGTTTCTGTCAGCAAAAGTTTCGAAACCCTTCCCCAAGGTTTCGAAACTTCTGCTTAGTATTGCACAGTTTTGAGTTGTTGGTCTGTTCAAAGAGAAAAATACATAGGATTTAATATGCCTTTAGTTAAGATTAAAATTTGGGCGTTTGTTTGTGGTTGAGGGTTCAAAATGACGAGTTTAAAATGAAAAAAAAATTTAGGGTTGCTAACCGAGGAGGAACTCCTTTGGGTTTCGCTTCGGTTTTCCCCGTGTGGCCCACTCGGACCGGTCATCCGGCCAGACCGGGACGAGGGGGTTACATTTGTTGGTATCAGAGCCTAAGGTTTCCGAGACCTTGGGCAGGTAAGTGAGATAAGTTGTGTTCTATGATTGATATGCACGGTGTTTACTTGCTCTATAAGTATGACTGCTTGTATGACAAATATGTTGATTGTTTGTTTAAAGGCATGTTGCTTGTTATCCGTGTATGCTGTGAATAATGATTGTTTGATTGAGAATATATGATGTTTGATAGTACGCATATGTTTGCTTGTTTAGCAAGTAAGCCCTGTTGTATGCTTGGTTGAGCATGTATGTGTGTTGATTCGTTTGAAACATGTTTAGTAGAGTCCCATTGCTACTATTACATCGAAAAAGAGATTTTTAAGTGAGGGAAACATACTTGAGCCACTTGGAAGCCTTGTCTTGCTAACCCAATCTTGTATGTTTTACTGTTGATATTGTTGTTGATTTAATTGCTTTTCGGTAAGTAGAAGTCGTAGTTTCTGAAAGGGTGGACTAGGTTGAGGGAGTCCATCACCTCAGTTAGAGAGGTATGGTTGTACCAGAATTGAGGTACAATTCGTCCGTTTGAGACAGTGTGTATATGGGTTGATTCTTGTGGATGAGGGACGATGTGATCAACTCTGGCATTAGTTAGTAAGAAGAAGTGAAGGCCTATGGGCGGGGGTCAGAGTGGTGTCAATGTTTTATCGAATGAGCCCTTAGTACAATATCAAGTTGTTTCCTCCAGTTGATTCTGAATCCGTATCTCTGTACATTGTTAGCAAGTATGCAAGTTGATCATGCCTGGTGAGGTGTTAGTTGGTGGTCGTTGGGGTTCGGCCTATGATTTTAATGCAAGACAGCCGGTCAGTGTCCGTGAGTGGGAGCTAGTTTGTGTGATTGAGTCAGTGTACGTTGAGTTGTTTTCCAGCAAGCGGAAGAGATGAAGTCACTTCCAATACAGTTGAGCCGAGAAGGGAGTCTTGAGCTTTGACTTCAGGATTGTTTGGTAAGGGTAGAACAAGTCCAGCAAGACTGTTTGTGTGCGATCAGAATTGAGTCTTGAAATTACGAGATGCTCTAAGAACAGTTTAGAAGAGTCAGATTCTGTTGAGGAACCAGTCTGAGAACAAGAGGACCGAAGACTATCAGTTGTGTACATGTGAACTTGCAATTTCTGTGAATACCTCCTTTTGTGTGAGCATGTAAGAAATTAGATATTCTTGTTGAGATCTTAGATGTAGGGACACATGTGACTAGCCCTCTTTGGGAGACAGTAGTGATCAGAAAGATGTACATAAGATGTTTGTTGGTGGTTCAGAGTTACTAGTTTCTAGTAGATGTGAAGTGATCGTCTTCCTACGGTTTTGATGTACCTTTTGTCAAGGTTTGGCTTGAAGAGCACAGAATTAGTGTATACGTTGAGACAAAGAGAGAGAGTTGCTTTGAAGACACAGATTTTTGTGAGACTGTAGTGGTAGGTGAGGATGTGAGCTTCTTATTGAATGTTGACCCAGTTTTAGAGATCAAAGGTTGATTGAGTTTAGTTGACAGGCTTGCTAAGCAATTGTGATGAATTTGATTTTGAATGAAGATTGGACCGCAAAATGCTAGAATAGTTTGTGAATCTTCCTAGAAGTGTTTAGAAGAAACACCCAGTTTGTCTCCTAACAGTGAAGAAGAGTTTATTATTGATGTCGTCTCCGAGTTTGCTCGTGTTTTAGTTTGCTCTGTATCTTATGGTTTCCGACAGAATTGAGAACGTTGAAGAATTAGCTTCGAGACTTGTTAGACCTTAGATTCATTAGGCCTAGTGCATCATCTCAGAGTTCTACAGTGTAATTTGTGAAGAAGAAAGAGTGACAGTACGAGAATGTGTTCAGTTTACATACAGTCGAAATAAGTGTCAGTGATTTGTTGATCAGTTAGTGTGTGCTTCAGTCTATTTGAAGATTAATTTGAGATCCGTTTCTACCAGATGAAGGTGAGAAATTTGAAGTACCAAAGACAGCTTTAGGGGCAAGGTGTAATCGCCTTGAGCTCTGAGTTATGCCGTCTTGTTTAGCTAGTGTATTAGTTACCTTCATAGAGATGTTGAGCAGAATAACTTCTGAGTTCCTTGATCAGTTATAGTAGTTCTCATAGTTGACACATGAGCGTATTCAAGTATCGAAGAAGACCATGACATGCTTTAGAGTTAGTATTGTAGATTCTATTAGAGAATCAGCTGCATACCAAGTTGTACAACGTGAACTTTGAGTTAATGAAGATGTCCTCATAGAACGTGCAGATCATCCGAGTGTATTAGAGTAAATCCCAAGTAGGCAAAAGAAGACATGAGTTGAGAGAAATTGAAGGTTGTGACAGGTAGCTATAGTTCCTAGGTCTAGCATTGTTACTTTCAGAGGATTGTAAATAGTGCTTGAAGATAGTTGCTCCATTGATAGATTGCTACAGAAGAATGTTCAGTTGTGTGGTTAGATGCGAGACAACGAGCCCTTGAGAAATTGGAAGAAACTTTGGAGAGAGCTTCGACCTTGAATCAACTTGTGTCAGAGAAAGAGTTGTGAACCACAGTGATGCATTACATGTAGAGTTAGGTTGTGTGCTTATGCAAGACAGAAGATTGTGGCTTGTTCATCAAGATAGTTGGAAGACCGTGAGAAGAGTTATTCGAAATGAGACACAGAGTTACTTACAGTTGTATTTGCTTCGAAGACTTAGAGACAGAGATTGTATAGTAAGAAATGCACAGTGTGTATGTACATATCTCCAGAACTTGAAATATTTGAAGACTTAGTAATGGTTGAAACTTGAACAACATGAGTAGTTAGAATTGCTTGAAGACTGTGATCTCAAGATTGAGTACTATCTGAAGAGAGAGTCTACGTAGTAACCAATGTTCTGAGTTATGTTGTTGTTAGATTAATAGTAGAGTGGCGAGCTGTAGTTGCCAGATTCAGTCACCAAGTGATAGTGATCTTGTGGCCGAGTCTCATGTTGAACCTACATTGAGTCAGAATGTTTGATGAGAAACAATTGCAAGACAGATTCTTGGCACCTCATGTGCAAGACATAGCGGAAAGAAGACCTTCAGAATACAGTTTCAGAGATGATAGAGTTTTGCATTTCAGAGACAGAATAGTTGTACCGACTGACCTAGTGTTTTGAGATGTATTGTTTTGGCCTAAGCGCACGGTAGTTCATTCGTATTGCATCTGAGTAGTATGAAGACGTATTGTGGGTTGAAGATGAGTACTTCCGGAATGAGTGGATGAATAATGTGGTTCAGTATGAGAGTAAGTATGTAAATTGTCAGTGTGTCAAGACTGAGCTTCAGTTTTCTTCTAGTTTGTTGCATCCGTGGAAGATTCGCAGTAAAAGTGAGTAATAAAGATCCGAGATTTCAACTAGAATAATTTTGAAGACGTCTGCATAGTGTTTGGTTAATTGATGAAGACAGAGGATCAGTCAGAGAAAGTTATGAGCCAAGTGTTCAAGCAGTATTGTATGAGTTTGTGAATCGGGCTAGTTCTGTTGTTATCTGTTGCGGTTACCACCAGAGTTAGAAAGGGGTTTGAGATGTGTTACGTGTATCTATGATTCAGAAATGTGAGTCAGATCTGTTCCGTGCTATAATTGTTGAAGAGATTGAGTTGAGTTTGAAATTGGCATGCCTTGAAGAATCAGTTGAGATCTTAGTGTAAGATAGCGAGTGTTGTGTGGTAAGTCTTTCGAGTTGGTTAGTACGTTGTGGTGAGAGAGGAAAGCGTGGAGGTGCATGTTTCAGTGGCCCTCCGCGATCGATGAATTTCGGGGACGAAATTTCCTTAAGTGGGGGAGAGTTGTAACACCCGTGTTTTGGGGCTAGGAGTTAGCCGGGTTTTAGTTCGAGTCAAATAAAACTAAATTAAAACATTTCATCTTCAAATAATGACCTAATTGAACTTTTGTAGAAAGGGGAGGGCTTATGAGGTAATTTGACCCTAAAGTTTTAAAAAGCTAGACAACTTTAACTAAAAGTTGTCATCTTCTTTTCATCTTCTTTCCAACTTCAAAAAAAGAAAGAAACCCCATCCCTAAAACCTCTCTAAACCCTAGCTTCAATTCCATCATTTTGCCACATGATTTCAACCCCGTTTTAAGAGAAGCTTGATTTTGGATTGGTGAAGCCTTGGGAGCAATTTCGGAAAAAGATTGAAGACCATGGTTGCTTGGTAGTTGAGCTTGGAGTGGAGGTGAGTGGTTAAAATATTTTAAATGGTTTTGAGCAATTGGTTCGAGCATGTGGACTAGGTTGAGATTGGTAGACTCACCTAGAGTTAGGATTAGGGTGGTAGCCTAATCCTAAGCTTTAGTTAGAGACATTGGATGATCTCTTTAATTGATGTTATGCCTCTTGATTATTTGGGTATGTATAATGTGATATATATGTTGTTGGGACATGGTTTGAGGCATTGCTATGCTTGTGGTTTGTATTGTGATTGTGTATGATGATGTTGAGTTTAATATGATGTAAGATGCCATATTATTACTCTTGAACATGACATTATGATATTATGTTGTTGAGATAATTGATGTTGAGCTTAATGTGATGTAAGATGCCATATTATGACTCTTGAACATCAAAGGTTGTGAAATTTGATTTAATTGGCACTAGTATGCTTGGGTACAATGATCGATCATTAGGATTAGTGTGCACACAAATTGAGTCAAAACGTACGTGGCCTTGGTGGCGTTAAGGCACCAAGGAGGAGTACGGTGATGTAATATTCCACCGGAAGCTTTTATATATTTCTACGTGATGATGAGTGGAATCCCATCCGTAGGGCATGTGGCGATGAGTGAAATCCCGCACATGCAAGGACCGGTGATGAGTGGAATCCCATCGAGGTAATGTTGTTGTTGGAAATGCGTTCCAACATGTTATCCGCGTATTCGAGTCATAGCTAGGTGCCAATAAGAGAAAGTATGTTTATGCCAATATGAAATTATGCATACATGATAATATGAATTGATATGTGTATCAAGGTAATATGAAATGTGATACGATATGTGATGTGGCTAATACTTCGAGTTATGTATCATTGTATGTTGAACTATTAAGTTGTTGAGCATGGCATGAATTTGGTAGTATGTTCATGCATCACCTATACTTATGACTCATGTGAATCGAAGGTAAAATCATGTATAATATCATGATGGTTGCTCGTGCTTGGACCCTGCATTTTCGAAGGTTTGTTTTATGAGCTTACCCTCACTAAGCTTTTATGCTTACGCTCTCTTTTGTTCGACAATGCAGATAAATAGCTAGTGGGTGGCATGGGCAAGGAAAGGCCTCCAAGTGTTGCTTTTGGTGAGCTCAATGTATGAGTTTTGAGTAAATTAATGTAATAGTCAAGCAATGGGATAGGTTTGATGTATGTTGATATTGGTTTGATTCTTGGATGCCTTGTGTAATATTGTAAATATTGCTTATATTACATGCCATGAATGTCTACGTGTTTTGGTTGTTAAGGCATGAAATCCTAAATGCTTGTATGTCCATATATGCATGAATTGCTTCTTGTATGAATGTTAAGTATGGATGCCTTGAATTATGTTTATTGCTATGTATGGCTCAAGTATGCTTGTTGAAATGGTCATATGTGCGGGTCTTGTGGGTGTTGATGCATGCTTTTGATCCTTCTTACGCTCCTATACATGTCCATGTATGATTTTGGGGTTTTGCAAGGTTAGAAAGTCCTTAGGTTGAGCAGAATGTGATCCCCTGCACTAAGGTTTCGAAACCATGGGTAAGGTTTCGAAACCTTTGCAGAGGATTTGGTTCCAGGGCATTCTGCCAACCAAAAGTTTCGAAACCTTTGGGTAGGTTTCGAAACTTTGGTCAAAGGTTCCGAAACCTTCCCCAAGGTTTCGAAACCTTTGGAGAA
The DNA here is from genome assembly GCA_958450335.1 of Hibiscus tridactylites. Taxonomy (NCBI): domain Eukaryota; kingdom Viridiplantae; phylum Streptophyta; class Magnoliopsida; order Malvales; family Malvaceae; genus Hibiscus; species Hibiscus tridactylites. The sequence goes on from OY288268.1 coordinate 96,010,295, forward strand.
TTTTGGTTCCAGGGCATTCTGCCAACCAAAAGTTTCGAAACCTTTGGGTAGGTTTCAAAACTTTGGTCAAAGGTTCCGAAACCTTCCCCAAGGTTTCGAAACCTTTGGAGAATTTTGGTCCCAGGGGTTTCTGTCAGCAAAAGTTTCGAAACCCTTCCCCAAGGTTTCGAAACTTCTGCTTAGTATTGCACAGTTTTGAGTTGTTGGTCTGTTCAAAGAGAAAAATACATAGGATTTAATATGCCTTTAGTTAAGATTAAAATTTGGGCGTTTGTTTGTGGTTGAGGGTTCAAAATGACGAGTTTAAAATGAAAAAAAAAATTAGGGTTGCTAACCGAGGAGGAACTCCTTTGGGTTTCGCTTCGGTTTTCCCCGTGTGGCCCACTCGGACCGGTCATCCGGCCAGACCGGGACGAGGGGGTTACATGTGACCTCCGGAATAGGAGATAGGAACCTATACCATCGGTTTTAGCATAACTAATAGGGGGACTGTAGATATAGGTACTATCTATAATAGTTAATATTATTTTAATAATTTAAAGGTAATTACAATATAATATCCGTACATATATATAGTTTTAATCTTTTGATAATATATACCTTATAGACAAAATGATTAAACATGAATTTCCTAAGATGGACAAAATTGTTGAATTTTAGAGAGTATAATATTGGATATAATTTCTTCAGCTTTCATTGAGAATAAATGAATACATTACAAGAGTATTTATACACCAATGATTCAGCTGACTAACTAACTTCCTAATGTAACTAACTTGTAACAAACAATTAACCAACTAACTATATTTACAATCATAACAAAAATCCGTTTTTATAATGTGACCATTTCTTGAGTTAATCTACAATAGTTAATATTCTTCTTGTACATTGTCGAAACTTTTATTGTGTCTTAAAAAAATAACGAAAAAAATTTAAACATATATTTTCACTAAAACAATTTAGGGTAAACTACAGCAATGACCACCAAATTAATTGGGGATATCTATTTTAACCACTGAACTATTGAACTCGTCAATCAGACCACAAACTTATTCAGTTAGCCTATTTTGACCACCACCGTTAAAAAATTAACAGAGGGGTGACGTGACAGTTAACGAAAATTTGTAAAATTATCCATTTAGTTTATGTTATTTACTTATTAAATCAACTTGATCCTACTTTTATTTTATTTAAACAAAATCAATCAACCAATCAAATGATGACACGTGTCATCATCTAATTGGATAAATTTACTAAAATTTTAATATATTTTATTTAATATTTAATATATTTTCCCTCCAACCAAGTGGTGACACGTGTCACAACCTAGTTAAAGAAAAATTAACAAAGAATGGCAATAGGGTGGACCGAACCTAGGACAAAAAGGTTTTAAACCCACACCTTTACCACTACACCAAGCCTCTCTCAATGACGTAAATCGCACCATTTTATATACATATGTTATAATGCAATAAATGTTAGGGAAAAAAGAAGTAAAAATGGTTGAAATGAGATTCAAACCTAAATCACTTGGGATGTGTATAATCACACAAACATTCGATTTAATTTAAATCTAATATTATTAAATATTCGATTTTAAAAAATGTTCAATTTAAAAGAAAAAAATTGATTTAAAATATTCGAATATTTTTTTCTTTTTCATATTTAAATTAAATCGAATATGTATTAAAATATTAAATATTTGATTTAAAAGAAAAGAATTTTGATTTAAAAAATAATTGAATATTTTAAATTGAATTTTTAAAGTATTTAAATTAAATGGAATTTTTAAAATTCGATTTAAAATATTCAAATATTTTTAAATTAAATTAAATATTTAAAGTATTTTAAATTCGACTTAAAATATTCAAATATTTTTTAAATCAAATTTCTTTTCTTTTAAATAAAATATTTTTAAATCAAATATTTAATATTTTAATACATATACGATTTAATTTAAATATAAAAAAGAAAAAATATTCGAATATTTTAAAACAAATTTCTTTTCTTTTGAATTGAACATTTTTTAAAATCGAATATTTAATAAATTTCAAATTTAAATTAAATCGAATGTTTGTGTGATTATACACATCCCAAGTTATCTAAGTTCGAATCCTCTTTCAACCATTTTTACTTCTTTTTTCCTAACATTTACTGCATTATAACATATGTATATAAAATGATGCGATTCATGTTATTGGGAGAGTTTTGGTGTAGTGGTAAAGGTGTAGGTTTAAAACCCATTTGTCCCAGGTTTGATTCACCCTAGTACCATCCTTCTAAAATTGTTAATTTTCCTTTAACTAGGTGGTGACACGTGTCACCATCTGGTTGGAGGAAAAAATATATTAAATATTAATTAAAGTAAATTAAAATTTGAGTAAATTTATCCAATTGAGTGATGACACGTGTCAATCATTTGATTGGTTGATTGATTTTATTTAAATAAAATAAAATAAAGATCAAATTGATTTAATAAGTAAATAACATGGACTAAATGTATAATTTTACAAATTTCCGTTAATTGCTATGTCACCCCTTCGTTAGGATTTTAACGGCGGTAGTCAAAATATGTCAATTGAATAGATTTGGTGGTCTAATTAACGAGTTCGATAATTTACTGGTCAAAATAAATATTCCTAATTAGTTCGGTGGTTACTAGTGTAGTTTATCCAAAAATTTATTCACTTAATAACATAATTTTAGCAGTTATTCTAAGAAACAATGATCAACTCAACTTATACTCCAATTGGGGTTTGTAAAAATTCAATTTTCCACTTACCAGGAAAGCAGATGTTAGAATACGAGCCGGGGGAGACGTAAGTCCTCCACGTGTCAAAACCTTGTTGGAATAAACAACATCAAGTTTACGCTCATTGGTCGGTTTTCACAAGAACACGTAGGCAAAGTCAAAGTCGTTGATTATCTTCTTCAGTTCTGCTTGAAGGCTTTAAACTCCAAATTCCAGTTTCCAAGCACCCGAACTAAAAAGTTCAGTGAGTCAACATTTTCTGAAGTTCCGGAGAGACCCAGTTTCTGTATGGCGCTTCCAAGAAGGAAACTGCTTTTTCTGTTATGCGCTCTGTCATACGCCATCGTCCTCGTTGCAGGGTACGCGCCTATCTTCTCTATCGGCTCTGAAGCTTTCTTATTCTTTTTATAGATGCTGAAAACTTGTGGTGATGTGGTGCAGGAAGAGTTATTATGAGATATTGCAAGTGCCGAAAGGAGCTTCGGATGAGCAGATAAAAAAGGCGTATAGGAAGCTGGCATTGAAGTATCACCCCGATAAGAACCACGGTAATGAAGAGGCCGATAAGAAATTTGCTGATATTAACAATGGTAAGAAGAACCCTCCTCTTTCGTTTTATCATTTCCCCTCTTTTTTGTGTGGTGATGGAATTAATCCTTTTTGATGAATGAGTTAAGCTTATGAGGTGTTGTCGGATAGCGAAAAGAGGGGAATATATGATCGGCACGGAGAGGAGGGCCTGAAGCAGCATGCTGCTAGCGGTGGCCGAGGTGGAATGGGGGTCAATATCCAGGACATTTTCAGCTCGTGAGTTTTTATTAATCTTGCTTGCATTGTTTTTAATTGTTTTGCTAATGCTATGGTAGTAATTTAGATGTTATGTTCCGGTATCCTAACTTTGATTTAGGAATGTTGAATTGTTGATGGAAGTAAAAAGTTTTACTTTAAATGCTAAGGATGATTTTGTTTGAAAACAGCAATAAATTGTTATTGACTCATTTTTCGGATAGTTGCCCAACTGTTTACAGTTTATTCACTCCGCAATCGCATTGACATTGTTTAAATGTGGCTTGCCTCATTTTTAAGGGGTTTTCTTTAATTTATTTATATTATCTTGAATCTGACAAGATGAGCATTTTCTCAGGTTTTTTGGTGGAGGCCATGCCGAAGAGGAAGAGAAAATTGTGAAGGGTGATGATGTAATTGTGGAATTGGATGCGACACTGGAAGATTTGTATATGGGAGGAACTCTTAAGGTGAGTTATCAATTATCATGTCTTCTGCTGAGGTTTGTTTAACCCAAATCTCTAATCAGACTGGCTTTTGGTGTGTGGATCCAAGATTTTTGTGCATTATGGATTGTGCCCTTATTTAATGTCTTAAATATGTCAGTTCGTCTATGTATGGCAATGTAAACACATGCATATTATCTAACCTTTAAACTTGGGAATTAAGATACAAGCTGTAAGCAAAACAATGTATACTAGTACCCGTGAATAGTCTAAATATTGGATCCATGTAATAATAGCTAAAATTCTACACATAGGTAGTTCACCCAACTTGTGTCGAACTTAATTGCCTATCAGCTATAAAACAACATAGGATATCATATGATGCTTGGTAAGCAATATTATGTTCGATCCAGGCTTAAGTAGGAGCTAGATCATTAGGTGTCAACTAGTTCTTCCTATCAGCCTTGGTAAATCAGCTCTTCGCAGTGCTAAAGACGGTTACGGTGCCACTGGAAACAAATGATTTATACTTGGCAATTTTATATTTTGATGAATTGTTCTATAGTTTCCTCGGAAGCTGTTTAACCAAGAAATTATAGTTCGATTTTCATGAAATTATGATTAACCGGCAGAGGGTGGTTCTCTTGTCATTAACTTGAGCCTTTATAGGGAAAGTAGATGGATTTAATAGCTAGGTGCTTGCCTCTCTGTTTTCCCTGTCGCCTCTCTGATATTTCTCATTATTTTTCATTTATAACAAAAGTAACATTGATCTGGAAGTCACCAGGTTTGGAGGGAGAAAAATATCTTGAAGCCAGCTCCTGGGAAACGACGCTGTAATTGCAGAAATGAAGTCTATCATAGACAAATCGGTCCGGGGATGTTCCAACAGATGACCGAAGAGGTACAGTGATTTTTGAGCTTTTTTTATTAACAGGTACTGTGGTATTCATGTTTCCTGGGGCTTTCGATGCTGTCAGCATTGTAATATGTCACTATGATCAAGCTTTTATAAATATTCTCCAATTTTCTTCTCAGGTTTGCGAGGAATGCCAAAATGTCAAATATGAACGAGAGGGGTATATTGTCACTGTTGATATTGAGAAAGGAATGCAAGATGGCCATGTAAGTTTGTAGAATTAGACTCCTCTCTTTTTCTCTTTTGTGATTTTACCTAGGTGCACTCTTGATCTCTTAAAACGTCAGCGATATGCTATCAGAAATAATAATTCCGTACCAGAGTGTCCCCGACTTTTTTGGCATGATATATTCTTCAGCATGCACTAAAGTAAATCGATTCAGCGATTCTTTGTTGTAATACGTAAACGGTACACTTTGTTTTTATACAGATATGAGAATTTGACAATTTTGTTATAACTTCTTATCGAACAACCTCTGCAGGGTGTTGCAATCTTCATCGTCTTGTAAAAGTATTTTTACTCTATACTAGGAGTAGAAAAGCAAGCTAGTCCTTATTTTTGTCGGATTTGGAATAATATTCCCTGTGCATTTTACAGGAGGTTGTTTTTTATGACGATGGTGAGCCTAAAATAGACGGAGATCCCGGAGATCTGAAGGTTAGTCTTCAAAACAGTGCATTCAAAATTTTCCGGTCCTTCTGAATAGCCCAGTTTTTGTGAATTCTATCGTGTCCGCCCTACATCTTGCTCACATAAAACTATTACACTTGCTACAGTTTCGCATTCGCACCGCACCCCATGACCGATTTAGGAGGGAAGGCAATGACTTGCACACCACTGTCACCATAACACTAGTAAGTCTCGTTTTTGTTATTATCTGCATCGATAACTGAATTGGTCTCAACCTTTCTTCTTTACCTTATGAACTAATTATCGTTTCCTCAACCTGCCCCAGGTTCAAGCTCTCGTTGGTTTTGAGAAGACCATTAAACACCTTGATGATCATTTAGTGGACATCGGATCTAAGGTAAGCAGCAATGCATCATAACCAGCAGCTAAAATGATTCGGAATTAGAAATAAACTTTAAACTACGAGGTAATGAATCGAACTGCGCGTACTCAGGGAATTACTAAGCCCAAAGAGGTGAGGAAGTTCAAAGGAGAAGGAATGCCATTGCATTTCAGCAACAAGAAAGGAAACCTCTATGTTACTTTTGAGGTCTTGTTCCCCTCGATGCTGACAGAGTCGCAGAAGGCTGAAATCAAGGCAGTTCTCAGCTAGGAATCGATGATACGATACGATCCTAAGATGTCCCCATTGTAACATGACGAGATTACATAGAAACTAGAAAATCTGGAGTGTACTTTCTATGCCCTCCATTAACAAATTAGCTTGAAGTGTCTGAAAATGTCTTTGCTCTGTAAGACATTCAAGTGTCCAGCAATTTGGAGAGGCATGTTTAGCATAAATATTCCATTTTGAGGATTGAATTACATTGCTACAAAATTATTTGATTTTTATAAAATTGGCTCATAACTGGTAAACATTCAGCGCCCCCAAAATTTTCTCTCTTCCCAGAATCCCCGAGCCTCGTTCGGTGTATTGCTGCCTGGCCCCGGTGGTATTGAACTGAGCTGTCTCTGAGCGGTGTGTCCTCTCAGTCGGCTGTCGTGCTCCGGTGAGGAGGTATCGTCCCCGGAAGTGGTTTGCTCGCGGTGTCTTTCTGGCGTCGAAGGAGATTCTGAGGGCGTGAGGGAGTACCCTGTCCTTTTGTGCTCACGGAGTCGTTGCTTTCCCAGGTCGTCGAGGTTGAAGACGATACGTGGAGTTGAGCCCCGCTTTGTGGAGAACCCACTGACCACTGTAAGGTTCTGGACTCATCTTGTTTTTCGCCCGGTTGTCCCGTGTCGCCCCGTTTCTGGTGACTGAATCCCATTCTCCCTTCTATCTGCCCCGTTTCTGGTGACTGTACCCCTTCTCCTCTCTCCTTGCCCCGCCTCTTGTGGACTATCCCCTTCTTTGGTTTGCTGTTGGATGAAGTGGCTCCTTTCTGTTTTATATTGTTGGATTGTTATGTTGCTCGTTGTTTTCTTTGTTTGATGGTTCTGAGTTGTGACTCGAGGGACTGAATCCGTGCAATCTTCCTGGTTTTCGGGGGAGCCGAGTGGCTCTCTGTGTGGTGTCTATCCTTCTGCGAAAGTGGTGCCAACGCTTGTTCCCTGGTACCCCTTTCGCCGCCAACTATGCGGTCGGCGGGTTTTGGTTTTGTTGCCATCTTTCTTTCGAGGAAGAAGCGATGGTGATCTTGATCAAAGTTTTCAGTTGTCTGGGGTTTGATTTTGAAGCTGGGAGTGCCGTTTTTGAGTTCAGAGTTTACTGGAGTATACCTGTGCTGCAGCAGAATTATGTCAATTCTTGCGTGGAATATCCGAGGAGTGGGAAATCGAAAATCGGTGAGGGCCCTTCATAATACTATTTTCAAGATCAAACCAAATATCATATTCCTCAGTGAGACAAAGCAGAAGAAACGATATCTGGAAAAAATTAAGATGAAAATGAAAATGGAGTCGTCCTTCTATGTCGAACCACAGGGGCTTGCGGGGGGACTTGCCCTTTGGTGGAATTCGAAAGCGGACGTTACCATTCTGGGTTACGACCAGAACTCCATTGACGCGAAGATTAGAATCCAGGAGGGAGACTATTGGTATAATACCTTCATTTATGGCCCTCCTTACAAAGAAGATCGGCAGGCTTTTTGGAAGAATCTTTCGAGATATAGAGAGTCTTCACAAGACAAATGGGTGATCATTGGGGACTCCAATACGGTGACTAGTCAGGCTGAAAAAGAAGGAGGAAACCTGTTCGATCCCTCGGAAGCTAAGGGGTATACAGAGTTTGTTGATTCAACAGGAATGATAGAGGTCCCGATCAAGGGGGGCAAATTCTCCTGGTACAACCAGAGAGGGGGAATATGCTATTCTTGAAAAGCTGGACCGAATTCTTTGTTCCCCGGAGTGGAGCTTCGCTTTTCCTAAAGCCACATGGGTAATGGAACTTACCACAGCTTCTGACCGCACACCAATAGTCCTTCTAACTAAAGGACTATCCAGAAGATACAAGAAAGACTTCAAATTCGAAACTAAATGGCTTATGGAGAAAGACTGCCCCCAGACAGTGGCTAAAGGATGGAACATCACTCCCGGAGAAAGGGTGATGTCCAGATTCTGGAGAAAAATCCAGAGCACCAAAATTACCTTTCTGAAATGGAGCAAAGAAAAGATGAAGAAGAGAAATGAGAGAAAGCAGGTCCTGATGGAGGGCTTAACAAAACTTCAAGGAAGGAAACTGTCGGACAAGGAACTTGAAGAATATGGAAAGCTGAAGAAAGAGATCGATGTTGAATGGGAAAGCGAGGAAAGATACTGGCACCAGAGATCGAGAGTTAATTGGTTAAAATGGGGGGATAAAAACACTAAAATTTTTTACGCTACTACTATCCAGCACAGAAGGACAAATTCGATTGTTAAAATCAAACATGGTAATGGGTCTTGGCTGGAGGATCCGGAGGAGATTGCCACTTTTCTTCTTCACCACTTCCAAAAGGTGTTCACGAAAGATCATTCCGTTGAGTTTATTCGGCTTAAAGACTACATCCTCAGGGTAGTTACAGATGAAATGAATGCAACTATGTGCAAGCCGATCGAGGTGGAAGAGATACAAAGAGCTGTGTTTGAGATGGGTCCAACGAAAGCTCCGGGGCCCGATGGCTTTCCCGGGTGTTTCTATCAGACCTTTTGGGATACTGTAAAGGATGACCTTATTGGAATAATGGTAACAGTCTTTTTCAGGGAGGGTAAGCTGGACCCCACGATTAATAAAACCAATATAGTGCTCATTCCTAAGAAGGCAAACCCCACAGAAGTTGGCCACCTGAGACCGATCAGCTTATGCAATTTCTCATTAAAAGTGATCACCAAAGTTCTAGCAACCAAACTAAAGGTCTTTATGCCGGATCTCATCCCGCAGTATCAATCTGCGTTCGTGAAAGGAAGGTCAATCCACGACAACATCATTCTGGCAAACGAGGCTTTCCATGCTTTAAAACGAACCAGAAAAGGAGATAAGGGTTTCATGACTCTAAAGATTGATCTGGAAAAAGCTTATGACAAAGCGGACTGAAATCTTCTTCAATTTGTAATGAAAGAAATGGGTTTTGATAACTGGTGGATTGACAGAGTTATGAACTGTGTCTCGACAGTTTCCTTCTCCTTGGTGGTCAATGGGGAACGAAAGGGTGAATTCATTGCTGAGAGGGGTCTGAGACAGGGTGATCCGTTATCTCCTTTCCTCTTCACCTTCATCTCAAGTGTTTTTTCTTGGATCATTGAATCAGAAATGGAAAGGGGAGTTTTCACAGGTCTGAGAATCAAAAGAAGATGTCCCATCCTCAGTCACCTATTGTTTGCGAACGTCTGTCTTGTATTCGCAGAAGCAAATGAGAAAAACTGTGCGGGGCTTCTGCAAATCCTTTAGCTCTTCCAAAAGTCCACAGGTCAGACTGTCAGCCACATGAAATCCTCTGCTTTCTTCTCTCCAAATGTAAGCAACAGGCTCAAATCTCATCTCCATAGTTTCCTAGGCTTCAAGGCCATGGAGGAAGATTCAAAGTACCTTGGCCTTCCGTCCTTTTGGGGACGAAGCAAAAAAGAAGTGCTTGCTTTTATACGAGAACGTGTTATCAATAGACTGAGAGGGTGGAAAACCAAATTTCTGACTAGTGCTGGGAAAGAAATTCTCATCAAAGTAGTGGCTCAGGCTGTTCCCACCTATGTAATGCATTGTTTCCTTCTTCCAGTCACCTTCTGTGATGAAATAAGTTCCATGGTGGCCAAATTCTGGTGGAACAATTGTGCAGAGAAAGAAAGGAGTATTCACTGGATAAATTGGAAGGATCTCTGTAAGCCAAAAGATAAAGGGGGAATGGGTTTCAGAAATTTCAGATTGTTTAATAAAGCCCTGGTTTCCAAGATTACCTGGAAAGTGATTAGGAACCCTGACTCCCTACTAGCTCAGGTCCTTCGTGGAATTTATTTCCCAAATGGGAACATTTTTGAGGCTCCAAAGTGTTCAAACCCCTCTTGGGCATGGTCTGGAATAAGGGAAGGAATAAAGGTTATCAAAAATGGATCCCTCTGGAGAGTTGGAAATGGTACAAGCATCTCAACCTGGTCTGATAACTGGATTCCGAAGATTAAGGGTTTTCGGCTACCGAATCAACCGCCACAGGACTTCACTGCCCCTTCTGTTAAATCCCTCATCAGTTCTGCATGGTCTTGGGATGAAACTAAAATTCTTGAACTTTGCTCTGCTTCCGAAGCAAAGGCGATCATGACGATCCCGATTGGAGGACCAAATGTTCCGGACCGGCTCATATGGGCCAGAAATAAAAATAGCGAATACTCGGCAAAGTCGGGTTATCGTTTTTTGGAAGAACAATCCTGGGAGGAAGGCAACCCTTCTTCAAGTGAAAACACTTTGACCCAGAAAGTGCTTTGGAATTTAATTTGGGATCTGAAGGTCCCCTCAAAGATTCGCTCCTTCTTGTGGAGACTCAGTCATGATATCGTTCCCACAAAGAGGTCGTTGAGAGCCCGATTGCATGGGAACTTCAAGGGCCAGGACGTCTGTCCTCACTGCTATCATTCAAAGGAATCGGTAGAGCACCTATTATTCTTCTGTCTTTTCGCCCAAGCTATTTGGAAAGCGTCAGGGTTTAATTATTCTCCTACAGAAATCGGGTTCCCTGGTTTCCCCAAATGGTGGTGTATGCTACGTCAAGATAAGATTCTGGGTCTTTCTGCTGAAGGGTATGCCCACCTTGCCTTTATTCTCTGGAACATCTAGAAAGCAAGAAATTCTTTGGTGTTCGAAGGAAGGAAAGACTCCCCCTGGGAGGTTTGGCTAAGAGCAGATAGAGCCTTTGTGGAATTCCAACAAGCAAATAAGCATGATTCCTCTCCAAAACCGAAAGATGCTCCGAAGAATACGAAATGGGTTCCTCCTCCACCGGGGGTTATCAAGATTAACTGTGATGCCGCCTTTGACCTTGCCTCAGGGAAAGCATCTATTGCAGCTGTCTTCCGGGATTGCTCAGGCTCTTGCCTTCTCGGGGTCTCTGCACCGTGCTGGGCTCCATCTGTGGCAGCGGCAGAAGCCTACGCAATTCAACTTGGTCTAAGGACTGCAAACCTTAATGCCTTTGCTAATGTTATTGTCGAGGCGGACAACAAAGCAGTTATTTATCGACTGTCTTCAAGAGACCACTCGGATTGGGTCACTTCAGCCATTGAAGAAAATATTAAGGAATTGACCAAATTGTTTGAATCCTGTTATTTTTCTTTTGTTAGTCGATCTTGTAATATGGCAGCTGACTGGCTAGCCAAATTCGCGAAGACTGAACAGGCCCAAGCAGTATGGAGTCCTGCAGTTTTCCCATCACATCTGTTACCTTCTTAATCTTTCTATGAAATGGAAGTATTCCTTGATAAAAAAAACTGGTAAACATTCATAGGGTCTGACATGGTGATTAATCGACCTATTTGTCTTGATAAGGGTGACCTTTCATGGGATAAATGGGTTGTTTGGTTTTGCTTACGGAGTTGACTTTATTTCCTGTTTTAGAGTGCTTCGGTTAAAGGGTATCTTGGTTCCGGATGACTCCATTAAACCAGTGTTAGTCTCGGGTTCCAATGTGATCAAAAGTGGTAATCTTATTTCTGTTCCAGAAAATTAAATTTTGGCGGATATCTCTGATCAAGGATATCTGCAATATCCATGATTCTTTTATTTTCAGCTATGTTCATGAGTGGAAGGATCGAAGCATAGAAATGCTTTGCCCTCTTTCCCCTAAGATCATCTTTTATCCTGCGGGGCTGTGTGATCTTAGGCATCGGGTTTGTAAAGTAGTTTGTTGGTCGATTTTTTCTATAGGCACCTCTCACATGGTTTCTGTGATATTGTCGGTGGTCTCATCAAGGTTGACTCTCCTCCTTCATTGATTGTGATGACAAGACCCTCTACTCGTTAACGAGAGGGAGCTTGCTTCCAGATGGAGCTCTCACAAGTCACATGACTGTAGTTGGAGATGTTTATGTCAACTCTATATTGTGACCATTCTCTTATTTATCTGTTTGTTTGTGGCCTGCGTGCCTGTGCCTGTTCCTGTTGTCCCTTTTCTTTGGGGTATTATTTTTCTTCCATGCTTGTTTCTTCCTCTGGTTACCCTACGAGGGTGGCTTGGGGCTTGTTTTGTTAGCAAGTTTTGCCTCCATGTTTGATTCGGTTTTGAATGAATTCTCCTTTTTGATTAAAAAAAATGAAACTAGCTGATAACAGATCAGGTATGAAGGTAACTCTTCTGCATTAATTACTTCATCATTCCAAACATCATATAAAATATACCTTCGCTTATAAGTTTTTTTTTTTAAATTAAGAATTAAGGTATCTGCTTTATGGCCCGTAAAATTGAATTAGCATCGGCAATTAGTAGCAATTGACTTTAGCTTTAATTTAAAGGCTGTTATTATAGGCATAATTTAAAATATATATATTCTATACACAAGTGGTGGAAACTAAAAATTTCTACAATCGCCTTAGTTTTAGGGTATAGGACTTAGGGGTTTAGATGTAGGGAGTTAGAATTTAGGGATAGTTGTTTCAATTTAAGGTTTAGAGTTATAATTTAAGGTTTATAGGTTAAAACCTAAATCCTCACCTTATTACCCTAAAAACTAAACTTTAACCTATAAATCCTAAACTATAACTCAAAATCTTAAATTGAAACAACCATCTTTAAATTCTAAACCCTTACACCTAAACCATATACTCTAAACTAACTCCTATACCATAAAACTAAGACGCTTGTGGAAACTTTCAGTTTCCACCGCCAATGTATAGGATATTAATCCTTTAAAAAGTACCCTTAACGTTTTACTAAAGTCGTTGTGGCTCTTTTTTTTAATCTATTTTTACCCGTAACGTTTCATTTTAGGTCAAAATAACCCCTAGTATATCGAAACCATTACTAATGGTCTACGTAAGATGCTGAAGTGGCATGCTGACATGGCACTTTGCCATGTCAGTAATTCTATTAAAAATATTTTTATTTTTTTATAAAAATAATTAATAATACTTTTTATTTTTATAAAAATAATTAATTATTTATTATTTTAAAAAAATTAAAAAAAAAATTAAAAATTGCTGACGTGGCAAAGTGTCAGATTCTAAACATCTTTAGTTCTAGTGACTAGGGATGTAAAAAGCTGACCCGACCTGAAAACCCGACTGAAACCTGCTCGAGTCAGAACCTGATTTGACCTGAAAATTTAATGACCCGAACCCGATCTGTAACCGACTGTTGTTGACCCGAACCTGAATTCGACCTGTTACTGTAGTGACCGAACCCGACCTGTGTCCGACTGAAAACGACCCGAACCCGAATTGGACCTGTTACTGTGGACCTGAAACCCGACCTGCGCCCGACTGAAACGAACCCGAACCTGAAGCCGACCTGGCAGAAAACCGATTTTACCCGACTGAATTGACCCGAGATCCGATATTACCCGACATGTTTTAAACCCGACCTGTTTTGGACCCGACCTGTTTTGAACCCGACCTGTTTTGGACCCGACCTGTTTTGAACCCGACCTGTTAATTGACCCGACCTGCTTTGAACCTGACCTATTTTTAACCTGAATTGATATTGATCTGACTTGATATTTACATGATATATAGTTGAAGAAGTCTACGATTTGATAAATTTAAAGTGTTAGATAAATGTAAAGTATTAATTTATTAAATTCATTTAATACTAACTCGTTCAATATAAATTATTTGTGAAGTTTAATAAGAATTAACATACTTAAATTTATTTTATTAAAAATATTTAAAATTTAAAAATTTTATTAAATTAATAAGTTGTGATGGATGAATTTAAAACAAATTATTTAAATTTTAAATCAATTTATTAATTGTGATCATTAAATTTAAGAAATATTTTATTAAAAATTTTAATTATAACTATTAAAATAATAAAAAAATATTTTTTACTTTAGGGGAAGTTTTTTTTTTGAATTAATAGGGGAAGTTTTTTTAATTGATAGGAAATTATGGGGGGATTTTGACACCATATCAAACAAAACAAAATGGTGGTAGGGGGAGAATTTTGCCGCCAAATAAACAAATTGGGGGGGGGGGGGGGGGGAATTTTGGCGCCATTGGGATTTTATTTATTTATTTATTTAGGGGTTAATTATCCTTTAGGTCCTTCATTAATTAGATGGTTAAGGTTTAAGTCTTTTAGGTATTAGTTTATTTTTTTTAGTCTTAACTTTTGGTTTAGTTTCTTTAAATTTTATTTAATTAGGCCATGCTTCATAAATTAATTAATTATTAAGTTTTTTGGTTTGCTTTAAATTTGATTTGATCATCGCATAAAGATTTGATAAGTAATTAGGTTTAATAATTTTATTCATTTGTGATTTGGGCTCTAATTAATAATTTATTTTTAGATTTTAAATCAATTTATTAATTGTGATCATTAAATTTAAGAAATATTTTATTAAAAATTTTAATTATAACTATTAAAAAAATAAAAAAATAATAATAAAATTTTAATTATTAAAAATATTTTATTTAATTAGTTTATGTTTCAATTTATTTTGTTTGTTAGATTTATGAGTTTATGTTTAGGGTTTAAGGGTAAGTGTGTCAAGTTGATTGTTTGGGGCTATGAGATTATTTTATGGATTATGTGATTAGGCTTGCACTCTAATTATTAGTGAATAGTGTTTGTAAGATTTAGATATTCATGTTTGGGGTTTAGGGGTAAACGTGTCAATTTAATTATTTGGGGTTATGAGATTAGTTTGAGGATTAGGGGATTATGCTTGTACTCTAATTATTAGTGATTATAAGATTTAAGGGTTGAGGTTTATAGATATTATTTAGGTGTAAACATATATACATACAAATATGTATGTTCTAATATATATATATATATAACAATATACGCATACCAAAACTTACATACATATATATATATGTATATATATTTATAATTATAACAATATATATACTAAAACTTACATACATAGATACATACATGTATATATATACTAAAACTTAAATACATGCATATATATGTGTTTTAGTATGTATGTATACATGTGTGTTTTAGTATTTTCTTCATTCTAGTCCCTTAACTTTATTTTAATTTGTCTACATTTATTATTCCAAATTGGCCAACATTTATTTTTTTAATTTGTCCAATGTTTTATTATTTTAATTTGATACTTTCTTCATTCTAGTCCCTTAACTTTATTTTAATTCCATATTGACCTCTCTCTATATATATTTTAATTTATCATGTTTTATAATTTTAATTTGAAATTTTGTTCATTCTAGATCCTAAAACTTTATTTTTATTCTAAATTGACATCTACTTATTGTTTTTTTAATTACTCTAATTTTTATACTTTTAATTTGATATTTTTGTTCATTGCAATCCCCAAAATTTTATTTTTATTCCAAATTGACCCCTTTTCATTGTTTTCTTTTAAATTTGTCTAATGTTTTATAATTTTAATTTGATATTTTTGTTCATTATAATCCGTGAAACTTTAGTTTTTATCCAAATTGACCCATTTTCAGTCCAAATTGACCCATTTTCATTATTTTTTAATTACTCCAATGTTTTATAATTTTTATTTGATATGACTTTAAATAATTAACCCAAACCAATGACGGTTGTCGAAGGTCAACCTAAAGTCTATCGACTACTTTATACGGTTGTACCGAACTCAAACTCAATACGAATTCCAATCCTAAAAATACCCCGACCTGAATTACCCGACCTGAAACTACCCGACCTAAAATTACCCGACCTGAAATGCACCCGACCTGAAATGCAACCGACCTGAAATGAACCCGACCTGAAATGGACCCGACCTGAAATGGACCCGACCTGAAACGGACCCGACCTGAAATGGACCCAAACTGAAATGGACCCGACCTGAAGTGTATCCGAACCCGAATTAACCTGTCAATTATCTGCTTCGGACCCGACCCGTTTTGACCCGACCTGAAATGAACCCGACCTGAAATGGACCCGACCTGAAATGGACCCGATCTGAAATGGACCCGACCTGAAATGGACCCGCACCCGACCCGAGTCGAGTCAAAATAGAAAAATGACCTGAAATGACTTGTACCCGATTTTACCCGACCTGACAGTACCCGACCTGAAACCCGTCCGATTACTTGTTTTTACATCCCTACTAGTGACATACGCTACAATAAGAATTCAAAATTAATTCAATGTCGAGGCAATGATCGACACACATACTGGGTACGCAAAGGATCTGTGTCATTTATATGCAGATTTCGGTGGAGAACCAGTAGTTGAAAATGAAAACCGAATCCCATGTCAGGTTGTTGATTTCAGTTCTTTAATGGGGAATTTTAATCCTGGCGTTCCAGCTTATACCTCTTCGCATAATTCAACCGATGTTGCTCATGATGTACTTTCATGTTCAACACCCAAACACCTGTTTGCCAACTTCTGTGACCTAAACATCGAACAACTATCAACCCAACATTCGTCGTTCAACCCTTACGTTGATGGGCATCCACCAAGAATGGGTGTATCAAGTTTTTCAATAGGCTGACACTCTTGCACAACATCCTTCAATCTAAATGAGCCAATTTATGCTCCTTATAATGTTTTTCTCGGGGCTATATCTACGACTTCTGCACTTGCTCATACATTCATAGATGCTGATGAAGGATACTCATCCCAAAAGAATCGATTCAAGATCTCGGACCCGATGGTTCTGAGATTGGGTTATTCGTGGAGTCTAAAGATACTCATATCGGTATCGTCTCTGAAAGTGATATTGATGATGATAAGGTCCCCGCAAACTTTAATGAAAACTAATTGGAACATATTGCAAGCACTAGTGTACACACACCTTACAAGCTTCCATCATACACGCACAACATTGACATGGCGGCAATGGACGAGCCAGATTTCCTTGACGTGCCTGACTTGAATTTCGGTGGTTCTTACTTTGGCATAAAAAAAGATTATTTGTGGCGCGGAATGCAGTTCAGCACAAGCGACGAAGTTAAAACAATTGTTAAAAACAACAACATACAGAATGATGTGCATTCTAAGGAGATGAGATCGACATCACAGAAATACAGATATAAAAGTACTCAGAAAGTAGAACAATGATGTAATTGGAAGGTGCGAGTCTAAAAGGAAAAAAGAAAGAAAGACAACATCTGAGAGATTACAATCTACAACGACCCCCATACTTGTTGTGTCGTTGGTTACAGGCAAAGTCATCCAAACCTAGATTCAAAAATCATCGTCGGGAGTATCCAACCAATTGTCTAAACAAGCCCTAAAGTCATTGTTTCTGCGTTGATGGTGCATGTTACGTCATTCTACGAATGCACTCCCTCAAACAAAAAGACTTTGAAGGCAATAATGAATTCACATGGGGAATAAGACACTTCTTACAATGAGCTCCCAGGTTGGATAAATATCATGAAGAAATACAACCGCAGAAGGATCGAAGATCAGGAAATTGAACTATACTACAAAAACGATCGTGTAGTTCCTGATGTTCGCCAATTCTATCGATTGTTCTGGACATTTCCCCAGTGTATTAATGCGTACAAGAACTGCAAGCCTGTCGTGCAGATCGATGGCACATTCTTGTATGGAAGATACATGCAAGCTTTGCTGCTAGCCGCTGTTTAAGACGACAATCGCAAAACAATACTCACTGCGTTCGCAATTGTGTTGATATAAGATATTGAATTATGCATATTTTTCCTCAAGAAATTACCCCATTACATTATACGAAATGATCAAGTATGATTGATCTCAGATCAAGGCGGTGGGATAATGTCAGCGATCCAATCTTTAGGCAGTCGGTTTCAATCTCTACACATTGAACATCGTTTTTGCATACACCATATTACAACAAACTACCATGCCACGCATAAAAAGGACGATGAAAGCAGGCTTGTTATATGTGTGGGTATGTATTAAAATTATTGTATTTATCACTACCCTTGTCATAAATATAATTGTTTATTTATAACTCATTTGTACACTTTATCGTGTTTTAGGGTACGATCTAGTAGAACGTAAATTTGAACAAATGCTAGAAGAATTGTGGGGGAGGAATCTTCAGGGTTACAACTACGTTGCAACAAAATAGACCAATGTATGCAATGGCGGTTTTAGATGCGGTTACATGGCAACCAACTTGGTTGAGGCCACCAATTCTTTCTTGAAGGGGATTCGAAATTTGCCAGTGACAGCCATCGTGAAAACTGCATGATTCGTTTGGCCAAGATGTTCGCAACCTTCGAAAAAAAGCTTTTGTTTTGCAGTAACATGACCGCAGATTCTACCCGAAAATACAAAGAGAAATTTAAAACAAAGTTGTTAAATCCAACGAGTTGCATGTGCTGCTAATGTCACGTACCGACAACTATTTTCGTATCTCGAATATTCCATGACCTACGCATGGTTTTGATCTAACGTCATACAAGGTGGATATTAAACATAGGTTGTGCGATTATGGGTACTTTCAAGCACTTAAGACTCTATGCGAGCATGTCATCGTTGCATGTTCCACTGCCAGACACGATTACAAGCAATTCGTGGATCTTGTATAATGGCTTCATTTAGGATCTAAGGTCCATGAAATAAAATTCCCACCAATCGATAGTGAAACAGAATGAAATGCTGAGCATACATGGCCCATAATTTTACCTAACCAAAATTTGTAACAAAAAAAAGTAGGACATCCAAAATCCAATGCTATGGACGATATGCGTCAACGAGAGCGAACATGACAACCTAGACTTTGCAGACATTGTAGACTATCAGATCACAGAATACCAAAATGTACATCTCTGATAGAATTGTCTAATCACCGATAGGGTCATTTGCTTCTGAAATATGTTGTTTTATTTGTATAATAAGTACTCATGTGTTTTTTTTAACAGAAATCTTAGTATAAAACTTCACTCTAACTTTTCACATCTGATTAAATTACATAATAGTTTATAATATTAAAATTAATTATTTAAAATTTTTAATTTAATTATTAAATTTTCGTAGGATAGAGGGATCAATTAAATTTAACTTCTACGTTTTGTTTAAAACACTATACAACATACTTCTTAAACTATTTGTGCATTTAAATACAATTACTAAATTTTACTTACAATATTAAATACTTTACAAGTTTTACAAATTTATTTTTAATAAACACTTCAAAAACTTATATAATTTTTTAAACAAATTTTAAATGTCACTAACTTAATTTATAACCCAAACTTTACAGATTTTTTTTTTAAAAATTAAATTATTTTTTTACCATACTCGCCGTGCATTCCATCTTTTACCCTTTTACCCTAAAACCGTAATAGGTCATTAACCCACATGAATCTCGTTATATATGCGCGACGAGTTTAGTTTATGATTAGTTTAGTCAGCTGATTAAGTTTTTTTAAATGGATATTTAAAAAAAAAATTAGAACTCACTGTGCATGTACAGCGAGTTCACTGTAATAGTACTAATCCGAGAAATATAAACTTTTAAAAGGTGCTATTTTAAGGAATTTAAGATGTACGGGTGCTAATTTGGAGATTCACCCCTCAAATGAACGAGCCTACAAATAGTAATCTGAATACTTTTGGAATGAATCTATAAAACATACATGTCAATTTTTGATCGACTAATTTTTTCTTTTAAAAAAGATTTTTGATCGACTAATTTTTTCTTTTAAAAAAGATTTTTGATCGACTAATTTAATGATCATTAGACACTTTTATTATACATAAAAAGCAATACACCCTTCACCCCTATCTTTTCCTCCCTTTCCATTATTTGCATTTGTCTGAGACCTGAAACTTGCTGACATCCATTTACCATGGGTGACTGTCATTGCCTGTTTTTACAACGGGATTCAATATTAAAACTACGTTTAAATAACGAGGATGATGCATTCAAAGTCGAATATTTAAATTGTGATTATATTTATTATCGTGTTGATATATCACATTTACATACATAACAAATATTATTACGGTATTTACGAACCAATAACAATTTTCAGACAGTGTTGTCTCTATTTGAATCCTGCTAAAAGCCATAACTAGGGGTGTGAAAAACTGACCCGACCTGGTAACCTGCCTGAAACCCGATCGAGTCAGAACCTGGTTTAACCCGAGAATTCAAAGACCGAACCCGACCTGCACCCGACCGAAACGAACCCGAACCCGAATTTGACCTGTAACTGTAGAAACCGAACCCGAACTGCACCCGACCGAAGTGAACCCGAACCCGAAATTGACCTGTTACTGTAGTAACCGAACCCGAAATTGACCTGTTACTGTAGTAACCGAACCCGACCTGCACCCGACCGAAACGAACCCGAACCCGAGACTAACCTGCCAGATAACCGATTTAACCCGACCTGTTTGGACCCGACCTGAAATGAACCCGACCTGTTTTGAACCCGACCTGTTTTGAACCTGAACTGTTCTTGACCTGAACTGTTCTTGACCTGAACTGATATTGACCTGAACTGATATTGACCTGAACTGATATTAACCTGAACTAATACTATTATTTGATTTGCTAATAATAATAATTACCTGACATTTAAAGAAGTTATATTTAATGAATATAAAATAATGTCAAGTATTGAAAAATTATAAAATTAATAATAATTTCAAGTATTAATAAATTACTAACTTAACTTCAATTAAAAGATAAATTGAATTAATAATAATTCTAAGTATTAATAAATTGTATTTCTAATTAACTTGACTATTATTTTAAAGGGTAAACTACACCGGTGGTACCCTAACTATGCATGTATTCCTACTTTGGTCCCAAAACTATGTTTTTCGGCAAAAGAGTCCCTTCCGTTACATAGTTTTCCTGTTTTGGTCCCCCGACGTTAAATAACTAACGGTTTTGCTGATGTGGCATTTTTTAATATTTTTTAAGGCTGACGTGGCATTTTTAAATATTTTTTTAATCATTTCTCTCTATTTTTATTTAATTTTATTCACCCAATCATGTTGTGACATGTGTCACTACACTATTAGGTGAAAAAAAACCCCAAATATCCTAAAAATCGAAAGTGGTGCTACTGGGTTTCGAACCCAGGACCACCAGCACAATAAGCATGCGCTTGAACCAACTAGGCTAAGCTGGATACTTGTTTCAAATCTACTAACACTTATATTTATACTGTACAAATTAACCCAAAAAAAAAAACACATGCCATTTAAACTAACAAATAATATATCAGCATCCTCAGTTTCACCTCTTCATAACTTAAGCTTTCTTCTTTATCACCGACGACGTCCGAGGCTTGCTCTCCTTTTCTTTCATACTTGTTCGTTTCCCTTCAATATATCGTACTTGCAGAGAGGGCATGTTGCATTCATCTTAAGCCATTTCACAATACATGTTGAATGGAAATGATGGTTGCAAGGGAGAGCATGGAGGTCCACCCCGTCTTCATACGAGCTTAGACATATACAACATTCCTGCAAAACCAAAAACAAGAGAGGATTATAATAGCAAAGCTGTTACCCCGGAAGGAGTTGTATAAGGTGTCGGATAGAGTTGTAACTTACTGCATCCTCGGGTAAGAGTATGCGCTCATTTGCTAAGTAACCACTGCTCGTTTCTACGGGGATCATTTTCCCTGCTCCCTTCTCACTGTTGTTTATAATCTGAAATCTATATTTTGGAAGGATACTAAGATCTGCTTCCGATGCACCTTCCTGATCAATATAGCCCAAGATAAGAGACTGCTATGAAGTACCACTACCGAGTTGTTCAGTTAGTATAACATGTGTTTTTTTTGGGTTAATTTGTACAGTATAAATATAAGTGTTAGTAGATTTGAAACAAGTATCCAGCCTAGCCTAGTTGGTTCAAGCGCATGCTTATTGTGTTGGTGGTCCTGGGTTCGAATCCCAGCAGCACCACTTCCGATTTTTAGGATATTTGGGGGGTTTTTTCACCTAATAGTATAGTGACACGTGTCACAACATGATTGGGTGAATAAAATTAAATAAAAATAGAGAGAAATGATTAAAAAAATATTTAAAAATGCCACGTCAGCCTTAAAAAATATTAAAAAATGCCACATCAGCAAAACCGTTAGTTATTTAACGTCGGGGGACCAAAACAGGAAAACTATGTAACGGAAGGGACTCTTTTGCCGAAAAACATAGTTTTGGGACCAAAGTAGGAATACATGCATAGTTAGGGTACCACCGGTGTAGTTTACCCTATTTTAAAATAACTTCAAAGATAAACTATTATACTTAATTAACTTAAGTGGAATGAATAACCATTATTAAATTAAAATTTTATACTTAATCAAATTAAGTTAAATGAGTAAAAATTATTAAATTAAATCTATATTCTTAATTAAAATAAGATGACTTAAATTTTTTATTATAAGAATAAATTAATGCTAAATAATTAACTTGCGTTCATTTTAATTGAAGTTAAGTTAGTTATTAAATTAACTTAACTTAAGATTAAAAATAAATTTAATTAACTTGCATTCATTTTAAGTTAAGTTAGTTATTAAATTAACTTAACTTGCATTCTGATAAACTACTTAATTACATAAGTTGAATGAATAACCATTATAAAATAATTTTTTTATACTTAACTAAAATTAGTTTGAAGTTATTAAACTAAATATGTACACTAAATTAATATAAGATAACGAAATTTTTTAATTAACATTACATACTTAATTGACTTAGTAAAAAACTGATTAACTTAAATGACTTAATTAAGTTAACTTGTTTAAAATATAATAAAACATTAACTTTGGATGGAATCAGGGATACTTCCAAAAAACAGAATAAGGTAAAACTTAAGAAGATTAAAACAATAAATGACTTATATTCAATAATTTAAGTGGTTTAGGGTTAGTCTTTGAATTAAGATTTGGGGTTTATGTTTAGGGTTTTAGGTTAATTTTAATTAATTTTTAGGTTTAATATATCATTTAATTAATTTAGGGCTTTTAGTTTATTTAAATTAATTTAGGGTTTAGGGTTTAATAAACCCTATATCCTAAACCCTAAATCTGAAACCCTAAAATACTAAAAACCCTAAACCCTAAGCCCTAAACATAAATCCCTAAAAATAAAAACCCTATTCCACCAATATTTATAAATATATAAATATAATGCATGTAAGTTGTGGTTTAGGACTTTAAGGTTTTAGGATTATTTTAATTATTTAGGGTTTTAGGATTATTTTAATTAATTTAGGGTTTAGAATATTACTTATGCTTTAGGGTTTAATGCTTAGGGTTTAGAATAAGACATTAGGGGTTTAAACCCTAACCAAACCTTAATATTTAATCAATGAACCATAGTCCCTAATCCTAAACCCTAAACAATAACCACTACCCTCTAAACCATAAAACCCTAATATTTAATATATAGC